>JAOUZG010000631.1:880303-941031 GCA_026289955.1 Argiope argentata | reverse complement strand
AAAGGGGAAAATGTTGGTGAAGCTTCACAAGGAGCTACTCGCCAGCCGAGTTGATTTGGCGAGGGGAATATTCTGGTAGCCTCCAGGCAGTTCTCGGTTCACCGCGTTGCTTCGCGTCTCGCTCGCCTGAGTATATAAGCGACGGGTTGCCGCAATCTGCAGTTTTTCTCCTCTCGGAAGAGAAGCGTCTCCTTGGACTATTGGATTACTTTTCTCGCTTGTTATTAGTGAACTGTGTTTACGTTCGCTGTTAACGTTGTAATATCGCTGTGATTTACTGTTTGCTGTGCTATACGATAGCTGTTTTGCAGACTGTGTTTATCGTGCGTAAGGCTTGCATTTACGCTGTAAGTGACTGTTGACTGCTGGATTGTTTTTATCTGAAGTTTTACTTTCTCAAGTCATCCTGTAAATAGTTGTAAATAAATTAGTCTGCTGTCCTATATATATATATATATATATATATTCTTGTACAAGTTTTCAATCGTTAATAAAATACTTTTTATGCATCCAATCAAGTTCAAGTAAATTTTTTAAAACTTGTAGCGGATGACATTTGTTATTAATACATTTTTTTTATAAATATTAATTTATTAATTGATTAAAAACGAACTTTCCCGACCAAAAACTTCATTTCCTCATCGGCAAATAAGTAGCGAATTTAGCCCCCCCCCCCCACACACACACTGAGGATAAGCATAATATGTTTTCGGCCGATTATTTCAAACGATTCTGTTTATTTTCTTGATGTTTGATACTTTTAAAATCAAATATTATTAATGAATCAATTTTTCGGAATTATTTTGAAGTACTTTCGAATTTAAATAATACAGAATAAAGAAAATTAAAAATTGAGAACTGAAAAAAGAAACTGAAATTGCGTTACCCCTACTGCCGTAGAAAATTGACGTATTTGTGTTACCCCAACTGGCGTAATATAATTGGTATTGAAAATTCAACGTCATGTGAACGTGCACTGATGGTATTCTGATATTTTTTCAACGGATACGAACTTGATTTTTTTTGGCCAAACATAATTTTTTATATTAATTGTAATTATTTAATAAATAACTACAGTAAAAATTTTCTTTGTTGTCCTAAGTAGGAATCGACTTTTAAAAAACTTATATTCTATATTCCTTGTACAGCATCTCCCTCCAAAAAGGGAACAATCGTTTATTTTCCTAAATATTGCATTAAAAGATATACTTTAGGTATTGAGTGAGTTTCATTATATATAAGAACAAAGAAACAACTTCATAAGAAATACAGAATAAAGAAAATCAATTACGAATTGCAATTTTAATAATTAAATGTAAAAGATACACTAATGTATTTAGAAAGCGCGTTTGCTGCTATTCCTAAAAGCATAGTGGAACATTGATAAATCAAAAACAGAAGCGAAAAAGAGAAATAAAAAAAAATGCGATATTGAAAATAGAAAAGAACCTAAAGAAATAAAAAAAAATCAAGAGAAAGAATTCCGGCTTGATGACTTTCTCAAGAGTCACCATCAGGCAGGGACTCCAATAAAATGTGGAATTTTTTTTCTGTAAAAGGTTTGACTAAAGTCTAAAAGAAGGCTGTATATATATATATATAATATAATATTCCGCTTAGATTCATCTATGCATATACAGTTTCACATTTCTATCTATAAAATTAGGTGGAGGTATTTATTTGAGACTAGCCGCCTTTGGCGACCAGTTGGTTCGCCAGTATTAATGCTCGCTAAAATTTTCAAATAATATTTTATTTAGCTGTGTCTCATAACAGGTTTTTCAACAAACTATTTTTAAACCGAACAAATTTTGATAGTCATATAATTCATTTATAGTATTATTTTCTTCAGATGTTCTGTTCATTGTATTACTCATTTTTTTCTTTCTATCCAAGCAATGATCGTCCCAGAATTGATATTTTACTTAAATGGTAGAGGTAAAGGTCTAAAATTCTACGTTTTTATAGGATAATGAGATTTAAATTTTCATAAATGTAAACACACTAAACAAATTAAGACAATTGGTTTTCAAGAGATACAAAAGCTTAAAAACAGCTTGGAAAATGCCGCGCACAGAGGAAATAATGGTGACACACACACCCTTCTTTAATTATCTTTTTTTTTTCTATCCTTGTTTTCTTTCTACAAACTTTTTTCCCCCTTTGTTATTCTTTTTTTTCTTCCCTGCCCAGACTTTATTTTGAGCAGGCATAGATTAAATATTCATACCGTCTAATAATAAAAGCAACTATTTTCTTTCTTTTTTAAACATCCCGTTATCTATGAATGAAAACCAACTGACTTCGCGTATTTCTTTCTAAACAAATCATAATTTATTACTTCCTGCTATCTCACTCAGTTGGTGTGGGGGAAGGAAATGAAGATTTTTGGCGGGAAAGTGAGAAAAGTGTCGTTTTAACTATTTTCCACGCAGTTTTTTAATTTTTTCTCTCCATAAGAACCATCCTCGTGTCTTAACGAAAATATTAAAATAAAAATTAGCCGAATCGGTCGAGCCGTTCTCTAGTTTTGCGCTTAGCAACGCATTTCGAGCTGCATTTTTATTATAATAGATATAATGACTTTACTGTAGTCGAATAAAAATTACTTTAAAATATGTTTATTTTCTCATTTGATAAAAATATGTGTAGTTACTTATTATACCGTCCAACTTTCAAATTTTAAGTCGTCACGAATGAGTTGTTAAATCGTCAGTTATGACAATCCGACAATGGTGTAATCTGTTGATCTTTATCGCCAATTATATTGGCGATCATTGGCGAAGACAGTCTAATGTCCATCGGATATTTGAGAAACAAATCTATACTTATTTACAAAACTATAATTGTTTCCAAATGAATTCTCTTCTCCCTCATCAAGTATAAATAAAATATCCAATCTTTATTTTCGGATTTTTTTTTAATTCTGCAAACATAATGTATTGTTTACATAGACGTGTACAGATTAAGGTAGACATGGTTGGTTTCGTTTTTCTAAAAATAAGCACAGAAAAAAAAAAAGCAGAAGCACCTTCAGAAGCAAAAAAAGAATACTTTTTGAATCGTGATCCTCCAACCGGTGGATCTCTTTTGTTTTTGAACTATTATGCATGATTGGAAACAAAACAGACGCTTTGTGCATAACATATTCTCGTACAATTCACGAACTCTTTGAGTTATTCTTGGATGTTTTCGCTAGCCGCTGCGACACAATGGAGTCGAATGCTTTCGCCTTTCTGCGGAATTGTTTTGAAAATGAATTAAGAGGCTGTTTAAAACAATCTGGGAAAAATTTATTTAATTGTGTGTGTTTTTTTCATTCATTTGTTTTATATTTTTGTGGATACAATAATTAGACATTTAAATTTGGCAGCGTGATTTTTTAAAAATATTCTCTGACTATTCAAGATGGTTTGATGTTAAATAATATTAAACTATTCATAATAAAGACAGTTTTTACTTTCTGGTATATATTAGAGAGTATTGTAATCGTTCCAGAAAAAAATAGATTGAGAATTGTTAAAAACTGTCTTTATTAAACAGCTTTAAGTCATAAGAAATATGAGAATTAGTGAAATTTTCTTAACTCTTTCTGTAGAGTGAACATTATACTCCAATCAGATTGATATTTCGTATGTGATCTTATATCAAAATTTTGATTCTTCATTCAAAGCCGAGGCAAATCAGTAACCGAGATGAGGTAATATAGATATTCGGATTTGTTGCCAAAAAATATTATATAAATTCTGGAATTGTCTTCTCAAAATTTCCTCGGTTAAAAAGGTGTTACCCCAGAGAACGCCTTGTAATACATTAATTGAGAATAATAATATTTGGCATGAATTTAGCACTTTTATTCAATCAGTCGTGGCATCCTCGGCGAATTATTTCAAGATGACTCTTGAACATGTTGTAAAACGTATTCAAAATCAAATATATGCTTTAGACGATTTTTCCCCAACTTTTCCGAAACAAAAGTATGACGCAAAACTGCGCTTGTAGTCACAAAAGCACATACAAAAGTTGATATATTTACATCATTGCGTTTTCGAGCCACAAAATCACATACAAAATTTGATATCTTTAAGCCATTGCGTTTTTGAGTCACAAAATCATATACAAAATTTGATATCTTTAAGCCATTGCGTTTTTGGGTCACAAAATCAGATACAAAATTTGGTATCATTAAGCCATATCTTTTTTGAGTCACAAAATCACATGCAAAATTTGATATCTTTAAGCCATTGCGTTTTTGAGTCACAAAATCCAACACCAAATTTCATACAGGAAGTGTTATTCCAAGATAACGCCTTGTACAGCAATGGAGTACATTAATTTTGGAATAATAATATTTGGCATGAATTTAGAACTTTTATTCAATTTGTCGTAGCATCCTTGGCGAATTATTTCGAGATAACTTCCGAGCGTGCTCTAAAAAATATTCAAAATCAAATATATGCTTTACATAATTATCCAACCTTTTGGAACACAAGTATGACTCAAAACTACGCTTGTAGTCACAAAAGCACATACAGAATTTGATATACTTACACCATTTTATTTTGATAGAAATCTAAAAATTTTATATACAGACCGTATACCAAATTTCAACCATGTAAGATTCAAAGCTTTTTTCAGTTATCTTTGTCTCAGACGGACGGACATTTTCTAAAAATGTGTTGGTCGAAGTCAAAATGGTCTAAAATGGAAAGATTCGTCACAAAATCACATACAAAATTTGATATCTTGAAGCCATTGCGTTTTTGAATCGCAAAATCACATGCAAAATTTGACTCACAAAATCACGTACAAAATTTGATATCTTGAAGCCATTGGTTTTTGAGTAACAAAGTCACATGCAAAGTTTAATATATTTACATAATTGCGTCTTTGAGTCACAAAACCACCTACAAAATTTCATAGCCTAAGTGTCACCTCAAGAGAACGCCTGTATATCACTGGCGTACATTAATTGAGGAATAATAATATTTGGCATGAATTTAGGATTTTTATTTAATCTGTCGTAACATCATTGGATAATTATTTGAGATAACTCCCTAGAGTGATGTTTAAAGTGTTCGAAAATTAAGTAATGTGCTTTAAACGTTTTTTTACAACCGACTTAAACATAGATATAACGCAAAACTACGTTTATAGTCACAATAGCACATCCAAAAATTTGATATATTTACACCATTGCGTCTTTGAATCACAAAATCTAATACCTAATTTCATATGTTGTTGTTGTTACTTATGGCACTTGCCTATGAACAAGCCCCCCCCCCCGCTGATACAGCAGCAGATTTAAGCCGAAAGGAGCATCTCTTGTTTTTTAAGACGCGCCTACTAGGGCCAAGAGTGCGACTTAACTACACACTCACCACATTTGCTTGCACAACCCCTTTTTACAAGGGGGGGGGGGCTCAGTCACACAGCTCACAGATAGAACACAGAAGAACAACCATGCCAGAACCCAGGACTCCCAGAACACGAGGAATGCGCGTTACCTCTGTGCCAGAAAGCCGGCACGAATTTCATATATTTAAGTTGCTGCGTTTTTGAATAACCACGTTTACATGTTTCTAAAATTAGATTGATAGGCGACTTTCCAATTTACTTGAAATTTGAAAGGTGTCCAGACTATAGAAGTTAATTCTGTGTTCCAAATTTCATCTATCTAGCTAGCTTCGATTTTTTAGCTTTTGTTTCAAATTACATTCGGACAGCCGGACTGTCCTTCTCGAACGAATCTTTAATTTTGATTGAGATCTAGAAATTTAATATACAGGCCGTATACCGAATTTCAAAAGTCTAATATTCAATGTGTTTTTGAGTTATTTTTGCCACAGAGGGACGGACATTTTCTTAAAATGTGTTTTTCGATATCACATTCTCGAGTTCAAATTTGTTTGACCATGACTACTTTTTCTTTACTTACGAGCAGTGGAAAGAGAAAAATGCAATGACTTAGATATATGAGATTTGTACTGCCATCTTGTATCGGATCTATAAATGTGTATATAATCGGTGGATAGATCTACGGTAAATAAAGCAGGTAACGCTGATTCCTTACCGTCTTAAATCAGGGGACTCGCATTTGAAAACTACATGACCTTTGAAGACTTGTTGCCTCTCTCTTTGCAATATACACTCCGCTATATGTTTAGGAAACGCAGAATTGAATCGATGATTATTAAAAAAAGATGCAATGAATTGTTTATATGCATGAGAAAATCGAGAGAGAAAAAAACATTTTTGATTTGATTAACTTCTCCCACTTCGAATTTATTTAATCTCTTAATTTGACGATACATCTTATTTTAGGCATTTGTTATTCCTGTCTTTATAAATAAATAAAATACTCTATAGGTAATGAGGCTTTTTCGTATTAAATGACTCAATGTTTCCAATCAATTTCAGATTTAAATACTAAAACCTCAACAATTCGATGCCCGTGAGAAAAACATTTTTTTATAGCGCAAGAAATAATTCTATAGCGATGTCGATTTTATTGGATTGGATAATTTTTTAAACCGATTTCATGCATAGCAAATTCAGTTCAAACTTAACATATTACTTAGTTAATTTAAAGCTTATAGGCGATATTTTATAAAACCAGTAATGTAAAAGAATTAAATCAATTACTACTTAGATCAGCATGCGGGAATTTTCAACGCCAAATAGGGCAACGCAAATGCATGAATTTTCTACACCGATTGCGGTAACGAAATACAAAGTAGAAGTTTTTAATTTCGTTTTTTTCTGTTTTGTTTTAATTCAAAAGTACTTCAGAATGAATCCGAAAAATTGATTAATTAACAATGTTTAGTTTTAAATATCATCACACATTTAGAAAATAAACAGAATCGTTTGAAATAATAGATAAAAAATGTGTTAAGCCTAACTACATTAATGTTTAAAACTTTATGAATCAATCGTATTTGTTTTTTATTTATTTTAATTTATTTTTGTGAGTGAAATACTAGTCTACATGTAGAATAAAATGAAGTCTCCTGAAAGCGTCTGTATGTTGGAACCACAAAAACTCGAGAAATTGTTTATGGATATTGGAGATATTTATTCCATTTTGTATAGCATTTATTCATGAAGGATTTAGTACATTAAAATCGTATCAAGATGAAAAGCGGAGTTTTATAATTGCGAATTTAACTTATTCGCGCATGCGCGAAAACCGCAGACTGCCCATGTGCCAATAGTAAGAGCCGTGGTATGCATATGCGATACATTTCTTTGTTTACAGCTAATTTTAAACAGCGATTCATGTCTCATTAGGCCGGCTTTCTGGCACAGAGGTAGCGCGTCTTCCTCGTGTTTTGGGAGTCCCGGTTAGGGCATGGTTGTTCTTCTGTGTGCTATCTGTGATATGTGTAACTGTGTCCCACTGTAAAAACGGGTTGTGCAAGCGAATGGGGCGAGTGGGTAGCAAAGTCTGGCCCTAGTTGGCGCTACTCAAATACAAGAGACGCTCCTTTCGGCTTAAATCTGCTGCTGTATCAGCGGAAGCTTGTCCATAGGCAAGTGCCGTAAGTAACAACATGTCTCATTATGCCGAAAAGGAGGAAATCCAACCTCAAAATAATCGCCTGTATTTTGTCTACGGGCATATATTTTTTACCTTTGTAACAGTCTAGATATTTCTGAATGTGTGCTATAAAAAAATGTTTTGAAGCTATCTAATTTCCTAAATATATTTTTATGGCTGTTTGATGTCGCGTCACATGCCCATGTCGTATCGGGTGTTGACTCGACTTAAGTTTAATTTTCTTCTTTCATGCGATGCCACGTGCATCACCGTGCGGGTTAATTAAATTGTTCATTATTGTTATTCTTTCCTTAAGTTTTTATTACATCAGTTTATGCAACATAACAAATATAAAGATTCGATAAATTAATATCTTTTAAAATTAAATTTATTTTAGGGCTCTGCAAATCAGCTTTGTGCCAAAAATTCTGCTTTTGTTTCTGTCTGCGTTGAACATAGTACAAGATACTGGAAAACAAAAAAAGCAATATTCTGTATCTTGATAATAATCTCGTTTTGAAGCGACGTGTTCTTCATTTCTCACCCCGCCTTTCATGCGACACCTGATTCAGGAGTTTCAGTTCGCTGATTCATAATGTAACATGATGAATGTGTCTGTCAGATGGCTGTTTCTTTTTATTTTCCCCTCTGGCAAAATACATTTGAAAAGAATCTTTTTTAAATATGCAAATAAAAAATGTTTGGAAGCACGTTTGCCATGTAGAGTAGAAATAAAAAGAAATGTTTGGACGGCTGCCTTGTAGAGTTGGCGAGATTTGTTCTCGATATCTTTCAAAATAACGCCAAAATATCGATAAATTCTTTTTTAATGAAACTGATATTTAATTTTTTTAAATTTATTGAGTTGAAAATTTGTAATAGAATCATTTCTCGTTTGGGTGCTCGAAGCAACTTTGAAGTTGATAGGGGGAAAAAAGAAGTAGAGATCATTGGCAAGAATAGATAACAGAGACTGGTTATTAATCCCGGTACTTACGTATTAGACCGTCCAACTTCATCGCCAAATTTGAAGGCGTCGCCAATGAGTTGCTAAACCGCCAATTATGGCAATCCGGCAATTGTGTAATCCGTTGATCTTTATCGCCAAATTTAAATCCGACGCCCAATGAGTTACTAAACTGTTGGCAATCCTTGGTGAAGACGGTCTAATACGCAAGTACCTTAATCCCTTAAATAAATAAATACAAACTACAAACAATATCGTTAGATATTGATAATATTTCAAAATCGAATAAAATGCGTTTTTCTTGAATTACTAAAGAGTTACTTGAGATGATATATTCATTTTTTTACTGGAAACGAAATAAGAATATCCAGATCTGCTAAAAAAATAATTTTAACGATCATATCTAGCTATAAGAATAATTTTTAAATAACAGTATTTTCACCATTTTTTAAATGAAATATATTAGTTTTTCTCTTTTTTTTCTCACGTTAATGGATTTGTTTGAAAAAAACTTTAAACCATCCAGATTAAACGGTGTTTAATAGAATTTGTCAGTAGATTTGACTCGTATCGTAGCTCAAAGTATAAAAGGTTATATGATAAAGTTCAATTTGGTTGAAATCGCCAATAGGTGCCAAATCGTTAAAACAAACAAAAAAAAGATTAAAATGTTATCTGCTATGCATATTTCTATGTATCATGTCAGAACATCATTTCTTGAACGGCCAAGCACCGCGTGCTCCTGCAATTTAAATTATATTTTTATTCATTTTATTTTGTTTCATTGAATGAGTCACTTTAGTATTGCAAACGACACAAAAAACTTTGTCTCGCATTGATTGTTTAAAGAAATATCATATTTCCTTTTTATTTCCTTTCGTATCATCACGTCCTCAAAATGACATTTTTCTAGGTTTTGTTTTCTGTAGTCAATAACGTATTTTTTTAAAAAATCGGAGCTTTTGTAAATGCGATGGCAACGCGTTATTAAAAATTGAATTTTTGAAATGCTGCTGCAGATGATAAAATTTTAATTTGTCGCTTACGAATTTTTGTTGACAAACCTCATTCTCAAAATAACATGTTCTGGCATGTTAAAAAAAAAAGAAGACTACATTGATGAATTTTTATCAGATGGCGATTTGTCTTTTTTTTTCAAGCTGTTTGTTTGAAATATAGTATGTAATTAAGTAACATTTAAAATATCCTTTTTGAGTATTGAGAAAAATATTGGTCTTCATTCTTTTAAAGTTTCCAAATTGTCGCGTATTTTCCTTTATCGTTTGTATCCTGTCGATGCTTCAGTAATCAATTTCACCTATCTCCATCTGCCTTTCAAATTGTCATCGATCAACAAACGTGAGGTGGTGAAACGATCAACAGGAGATAAGGCTTTCTCCATATCCTTCCAAATTTTATCATCTGCCTTCACTAAGCCTATCTGAATTTATCTGCAGAGGCAATATTAAGAGTATTTAGTGTAAATACTGACACATTTTTTTTTGTTAATGTGTTTATTATCAAGTTTCGTAGGAAAAACAATCATCATATGATCAGGAATGACACCAATTGCTCTAGTATGGCAAGTTAATTCTTCAAGAATGTTATAACAATTTAAGAGGGGAAAATAAACTTGTATGGGAAAAAGTATGCAAATTTAAAGAATATATGACAAAAGTCAGATACCGCGCATAAATAAAAATTTCAATAAAAAATAATAATAGTATGTATATACTGATCAATAGGATGAAAAAGTGCTTTATGTAATATAAATTTAGATATTTATATAAAAAAGGATATTCCTCCATTTCATTTTGGTAGTACAATTTCCCATTTTTTGCTTGGTTTTCTACAGATCCAATTTTCATGGGGGGATATATATTACCCCCGAAATATTTATTATTTTGAAATATTTTAAAGCATATAAAACTAAAATCGCAGCATTTTTATGTTAAATGCTAAGCCGAATCTATTCTTCTATTATAAATAAGAAAGTTTGGATGGATGAATAGTCAATCACGCCAGAACGGCTGAACGAAATTGAATGGAATTTAGCAATAGTGATAGATTATAATCTAGAATAGGACATAGACTACTATTTATTCCAGTTAACTGAATCTTTAATTTATTTTATTAGTTAAAAACTGACTTAAACATTTATTTCTCCACCGCCAAATAAGTAAGACTTCAGTTTGTTTATTTCCCTACGCTAATGAGGTTACGCTTAACATGTTTTCTGTCGTTTGTTTCAAACGATTCTGTTTATTCTCTTAGTGTTTGATGCATTTAAAATTAAACATTGTTAATCTATCGACTTTTCGAATTCAATTTGAAGTACTTTTGAATCAAAATAAAACAGAATAAAGGAAATTAAAAATTTCTAAACTGGTGGAAAAAATTCACGCATTTTGCGTAGCCTCAATTGGCATCAGACCGTCAGTTCTCACATATGCACATCGAAATTTCGACTCGTACTAAGTCACTGGTAAAAGCTAGTATTTAAATATACTGGAGATAAGTTGTATTGTTTATGTTAATTCAGAATAAACTCACATTGTTGAAAGAATTTAAACGTTTCTTTTCAAACTGTACTTTTCCTTATAGCTGGAAAAGGACAGTGATTGTTATTGTTAATAGCAGCTCATCTCATATGGTATATCTTGTCATTATAATATTATGGTTAGTTCCATATGTGTATATAGTACAGATTACGGATACACTATTGAAAGCTATACTTCAGTGAATAATTAATTTAATATGGAATATTGAATAGATTCATATACCTTGTTTAAATAGAATATTTGAAATGCGACAATTAATTAGGGAAACAAAAAGAGATGAAAATTTATTCATAACGTTTATTAAAGACATACATCTTAATGTGTGGTTTTAGTTGTCATACAAGAATAAAATCCCATGTACCAATATATTCCCCCCTTTTCAGTTGGTAATCTAATTCCCCTGTAATCACCATTTGTTTCAGTATTCTTGTCCCCTCTATCCAGTTATAACTTCAGAAAAAAGTGAACTGATTCTTGTAAGATTTGACACCGATGGCATTCTCTCTGGAAATCCCTGAATGCTGTATCATCCCCCCCTTAACAAATTTTTCCTTTTTTTCCCCCTTCTGTCTCTCCCTTTCTCCCACCTTGTGCTCATCCAACTGGTTACTGTCTGTCTATGACAAGATCTCTGGCCGACAATCGCCTATGTTTACGGCGGGCGTTATAGAAACAGGTTACTGTAGCAAGAGTCCATTTCTCAAAGGTAGAAATTCCGTTTCTTACGTTGGTAAGAAACCTACCTTTCAAAGGTAGTTTCTTACGTTGGCGCGTTTAGCACCTAATTGGCGGTATTTGATATATTTTTTTAGTAGGTAACTTAGCGTTATAGGCACGGGGGGGCACAGGATGGCGTTATGTTATGTACCAATATAAAAATATTCTCATTCATAATAATTATAATTTATAACTCAATTTATACAAGGTTCAGTTTGATGCAATCAGTTTATAACAGATAAGGAACATAAGCGATGGGTTTGGGTGAGGCATTGAACACATATAAGTTTGCATAACTACAAATGAGAGATAGTGGTAGAGGTTCTGAATCCATTAAAACTTTGCATTTACTACTAAAAGGAACATTTCAATGTGTAATGTTCGAAACTATTTGTGTGGTAGATATAAGATACTCTTGATTTAATGATGGTAACTTTCCTTTTTGTTGAAAGCAAAGTGCTAAAAAAAAACATTACCACAGCAACAAAAATATCGTCTGGACATGGAACATTTTAACTAGAACGGCCAGGAAATAGTCCCATTGAATAAAGTGGGGATGAATGGGGCTTATGACGCTATCGAATGATTGAGTTAAATGGACCATATCCCTGCTTTCAAGTTATTTTTGAGGTATATATTCAATTTTAGCTTTAAAGCTGCGACATTTTATCGGTTACAAATGCATATTATATATATAAATTTGCAAAATGTCATTGATTTTGTATGATCTCAGTTACAGATTTAAATTTTGAAAATCCGACAAAATAAAAATGCAGCTTGAGAATACAAGTAAATAACATTTTATTTGCGAGTTTAGTTCCTACAAGTGACAATTTACTCGTAGATATTGGCATCTGTAAATAAGACTTCAATAAAATTGAGTAAAAAGGAGTCATTTACTACTAATAAAAATTTACTCTTCGCATACAATGAGTTTTAATATATTCAAGAAATTAAATTTCTTACGTTAAATTATAATTCAGTCAAGATAGAAATTAATTTTAAAAATAAAAGGTTAAAATGAAATCTGCTATGCATATTTCAATGTATTATGTCAGAACATCATTTTTGAACGAGAAATCACCACGTGCTCGTGCGAGTTAAATTATATTTTTAATTCATTTTAATTGTTTCATTAAAGGATTCACTTTAGTATTGCAAACGAACAAAAAAACTGTCTCACATTTATTGTTAAAAAAAATATTGCATTTCCTATTTATTTCATTTCACGTAATCACATGCTCAAAATGACATTTTTCTAGGTTTTATTTGATATAGTCATTAACTTATTTTTAAAAAAAATCAGAGCTTTTGTAAATTGAATGGAAACACGTCATTAAAAGCTGATTTTTTTGAGACGCTCGTGCAGATAATAAAACTTTTATTTTTCGCCTACGGATTTTTGCTGACGCCCCAAACCTCGTTCCCTAAACAGCATCATATTCTCACATAATAAAAAAAACACCTTTAACTTCCCGAATGAACTTTAGTGTGTTTTATATGGACTAAAATAACAATAAATGTCCAAGACAAGATATTTCATCTACCTAAAAGATAAAATTCATTCATTCATGATTAACATTAATTCGGTCAAAAATACTTTATATAGGCATCAATATCAATATCACTATATATAGGTAACACATTTTAATTACTTTAAGAAAGGTGTAAAAGCATACTTAATGCATATGTAGATATTGTGCAAAAGTCACCTGTAAGAATAATAAAATTTTTAAAGAAACCTCTGCTCCCACAATCCACCTGCATTCGCAAGCAATCCTCCTCACAATCTTTCTCCGATAAGCGGGCTGTAACCATTCACGATGAGAGGCTCTAAATCAAGCTCTTTCATTCAACTGATAACAGCTATTTTATCCCTACCTCAAATATTAGCAAAGTCAACAGATTCGAGTTCCCTTTGTTTGGCGATGAAGTGATGGATGACGAGATCTTTTCTTTCTTTCTTTTATTTATTTATTTATTTATGTACCTGCCACCATAAAAAAAGAATTTGAGTACAACCACAGTGACATCTGTCTTGTGGGATTCCAATTTCGGATATTATCTTTACTGGATTTTAAATATATATATATTTGTTGCATTCTTGGAAGTCTTTACATATAAAATAATTTTGAAATATATATTTAAAATAAAACCACTGTGAGTGGTCACTCCAACATTTTCCAGTACATTCTCTAATAAATTCGTATTCACTGTCAGAGAACACGTTACTTCTACAATACTTACGAGGTATCAACTTTTGGTGTAAATTTAGCGTTTTTACGAATCTGTTGTGTCATCCTTGGCGAGTTTTTTGGCGGTAGATCTATGGAATGTGGTTAATAGCAAACGAAACTCCAATTTATGATTCAGATAAGTATTGAAACCAAAATTGGACACAAAACAATATAGGCACAGAATCTCTTATCAAAATTTAGTCTTTGCTTTCTTGAAATATCGCATATCCCAGGTAGCACATCCTGTTGCATAATATTGCTCAATATTGTGCGATATTATATAATATAAAACAATATTACCCTATATTAAACTATATTGTGATTATTGATCAATATTGTACAATATTTGTGTGCTATTAGGGTTATAGATTTCTGAAAGTACAGATTGACAGACAGTCAATTTGTTATTGGTTTATGTTCAAATTTTGACTGGTGTCTATACTGTCAGGTAATTTCTCTGTTCTATCTGTCACTGATAACTCTGTGCATCGATATCTCCCTTAGTTTTATAGTTATCTTGTCAACTTATATTCAATCAGACGGATTTCCTTTGAATTCAAAATTTGATAGAAATCTACAAATTTGGCGCCAAGACTATATACCAAATTTCAACCAACTAACTCCAACCGTTTGAATTATCTTTGAAACAGGTATACATACAGATGATGATTTTCTAAACACGTGCTTTTCGAACTCAGAAAGGTCTAAAATGCGGAGATGGCGTTCGAATTTTTTTTGGTTTATTGCTATACTTTTTGTATACTATGTTTACTAGAAAATAAAATAATAGTTATTCTGGATAAATTGCCTCATGAATGATGCTGTGAGCATGTACCCTAGTAGCACACAAATATTGTACAATATTGATCAATGTCCTCATTATTGTTTAATATTGTGGAATATTGTTTAATATCATATAATATTACGCAATATTATGCAACAACATGTGCTACCTGGGTAATAAAGTTTCATATTCTGTTATTATTTGTTCCGTGCAGCGCACAAATATTGTACAGTATTTATCAATATTCGCAATATTGTAGAATATTGTTTAATATCTTATAATATCGTACGATATTGTACGATATTATGCTATAGTTTTCCGAGGCCCAGCCGGAAAAATTTGCAAGTGTAATATCATACTCTAGTAGCACACAAATATTGTATGACATTGATCAATATTTGCAATATTGTTTTATATTGTGGAATATCTCACAATATTATACAATCTTTTGCAACAGGCTGTGCTACCTTTGCGAAGGGAAAGACATTAGATGCTCACCAAGTTCAGAATTGTCACAAAAGATAAAATTTTAATTTCATTATTTTAGAGGTCAATTGTAAAAAGGTTCTAAAATAAGAATATAGTGCTGAAAACATCTACCCTTGATATGCTACTTTTTTAAGGACACATTGAAATTGCACTAACAAAAGGGATAATAATGCATTTATAAACAGTATTTATTTTGTATATTCAATGTTTTAATAATGCTTTTATAAAAATTTTCAGTTCAAATACCTCGTTAGCTATTGTTGAAATGCATGCCAATTTAAAATTACAATTATTTCTTTATCTATATAATTTATTTGAATAAATTAGTGACGACTTCTTCTAATATTGTTATAATGAATAATCATATTAGAAGATTATATATCTGAATTTTTACAAACTGAACTTAGCTTTATACGTATATTTTTAATATATTTAATCATTAATAAAACTGTCAGCATCCTAGTACAGAGATAGCGCGTTTTCCTCGTGATCTGGGTGTCCCGACCAGGGCATGGTTGTTCTTTTGTGTTCTATCTGTGAGGTGAAGGAATGTCCCCACTGTAAAAAGGAACTATGAAAGAGAATGTGTAGGTGTGTCATCTTTACATGAGCTAGAAGTCAACCTTTTGCCCTCGGGTGTTCGGGGTCCATACCCTCTGAAGCTACTGCATCACTTTCTTCCTTTGTAAAGCGGACAGGTCATCATCATTTCATTAATAAAATTGTTTTGGCAGCTCATCATACTGGACAAAATACGATTGAAATTTCAGAGACAACTCAATTCCTGTCTCGAATTTTATGTATTCACTTTACTTTCTTACTGTATAATCCCGTTATTAAAGCGCTTCAATTGAGAGTTCAAATATGTCTTCATGTAAATAACTACATATGTGTGAGTGACTGTGTTGTAAATTAATCGCGTCATCAAGAGAAATACGTAAATCATGCACAAGACATCAATCTTCCATATCTATTGATTGGTTTTAGAACTTCCAGATCTTCCACAATCTTCCATATCTATTGTCTGATTTTATTCAAACTTCATATACTGATTTATATATGTGTATTAAAAAGTTCTCATTCAGTGCATATTCATTCATTTATTTAAATTCCTATTTTTCTTTCAGTGACTTTGACGCCTATTCAAGTGAAATGACCCCACAAAAGCGATTCGACGGAAAGAGCAGCACTGGATCTCAGTATTCAAATGGATACAATACAGGTACTTAAGATTATAATATTAGTTAAGCTAATTTAAAGAGTAATACATTTTGAATTGTTGTATTATTTTTATGAATACTTTTTTTAAAACTACTGATCTAATAATATGGTTAAACACCCTCCGAAATTTTTGCTTGCTTTAGATTAAAATATGATAAATAAGTTTAATCTAAACCTTTTTTCACTATTATTCTCTTTAATTATATATATTTTTGTATTTGACACTATTGTATTACTATCAGGGCTCAACTTAGCCTAGTTGGGGCCCGGTTCAAAAACTTTTTGCCCCACACCCCCTGCTTTACTATTTTAGTAATGGAAAATATTAATTGAAAAAGGAAACGAAAAATAAAATTTCCCTTTGATTTGGGGGCCCTTAGTCAGGCCCTGATTATTGTAAAGCATTTAATACATTCAGGTTAAGAGACGTTCAGACTTGAACATCTCTTAAAGATGGTAATAAAATTTAGGTAAAATTGGATTATATTATTTTTTTTGTACGACTTCAATCTCCTAAAATATTATATAATTTTTTGAATGATATTGAACGTTATGTGCAATGACCTGTGGAATATCATAACATCATTTAATGACAATTAAATAATGCAATGATATTCCAGAGGGGAAAAAATTCTTTTAAATGTTAACAGTATTATTAATCAATAAAGAAATAGTTCAAATCTGCTATGAAATATTCAGTATATGTTTTTTCAGATGAGCGGATTTTTATCCACTGAAAAAAAAATCAGATATAATTATAAAAGCTTTATGTGGAAGTTCAAATAATGCTTTTAAAGAGAGAAAAAATAAACAAACTATAGTTAATTTGATTCATGAAAAATATCTTCTGCATCTCTGGCAAATAAATTGGCAGTCATTCTATGATTCTGAAAATTCGAAAGTTTGTATATAATTAATGATATCCGGTCCGTCTTAAGCAAAACTTCTGCTGCATCCAGGTCTGGAACGGCCATGACAACGAATATCAAAATGTAACTCATTGTATTAAAAAAGATTAAAGTTAATACAGCAGTGGGGTGACAGACCACCCAAACAAAGAGCTGCCATCTTGTTCCAGTTTTAGATGGATTGCTATCGATGTCCATCAGGCGTCGTTAACCTTGATCACAATGTGTTCAACCACACATGGCCGGGGCACACAATGCCCCACGCGCCCCAGTGAATTTCCATCCACAGGATGTGCTGCAGTCATCGCTTTCCGTGGAACAGGCGTGGTCCCTTTTTTGAATCAGGACCGTGCATCCTCTATCGCAATCTGACGACCCCTTCTCTTTTGCAGATCCCAGCAGCGACTCTAACGAGAACTACCCGACGTACTTGCTCGAACATTTGGCAACATTTTCGGTTGGATCGCAATACGGTAAGTTTTTAATTTTTAAAAATCTTAGATTTGATTATTTAGAACAGATTCAATTTTAAAACGGTATTTAATTTTTTAGTTACTGAGTCTGCCTTACTATCAGAAAATGACCAATTGCAATATTAAGATTTCTTGAGATATTGCCCGGCGAAATATATAAAAACAGCCTAGAGATAGTGAGAAATATTTTATACTACTGTGATTACCCTAGTAGCACACAAATATTGTACAATATTGTAAGACATTGATCAATATTCATATTGTTTTATATGGTGGAATATTGTTTAATATCATATAATATCTCACAATATTATACAATATTGTGTAACAAGCTGTGCTACCTGGGTATTTCATCTTGTGTGTTTTCTTAATTTGCTATTTACTAGGCTGAAGACATGAAAAAAAAAGAAAGCTACTATTTTCAGTCTTCTGAAAAGTTCCTTATAAACTTCGTTAAGAAGGACGACCAACGTGACTTTCTCAATTTTAATACTGGGAAATGCAGTGTCGACACTCCATCGAAATTTTGAAAATGTAAATTTGTTTGTTTGGAGCGAAGCAGATTTTCAAATAAAGTAAGCGAAATAAGTTCAAATTAACAATACAATCAGGATGTCGACATTACAATTACAAAATAGTCGTATTTCTTCCTTAACTGAAGGAGTTTCGTTCTTTTATCTGTAATTCTATCGTCATTATTTTTTTACCTTCAAAGTGATTAAATTTGCAATTAAAAGGCGCCATTTTTTTATTAGATAATATGTTTACATATTCATCATTTCTTCCGAACTCCCTGATTTCTTAGTTTATGACGTCATTTTTCATGAACTCTTCGCTGCAAAGCTTTGTCAGTACATGTTCACCTCAACTCTAGGATATATGCATGCCGAAAACAAAACTAGTTTGCGTCGCGGCATTTCGAAATGAATAAAGTTGATTTTAATTTTTCTTTCAAAGCTCGGAAAAAAAGAAGAAAAAATCAGATAGAAAAAAGAAAGATTAGAGATGTATTATAAATCCAAAGACAAATCTATGTATCATTCAAAATTGATTTTTTTTTTTTGCGGATTTTACTCGAGTTTAATTTCGTAAGTTATGTCGAATTACAATAATGATACCATTGTGAAGCCTTATAGGATTATTTTGTTTACCAAATATTACTACATCATGTTTTTTTTTCAATATTAAAATTTTACTTAAAACTGTGTAAAAAGTTCTTTATTAAGTGTTGTAGTATGCATTTTAGGTTAAACTCCTTTTTTTCAATATTTCATTGGTATAAATAGGCTATTTGTTTGTAGGCGGACTTGATTTTATCTTGATTATTAAAAAATGTGAGCGTCTATATGTGTAATATTTATATCATCATTTTTATACTACAAAATAAAATTTTTCTCACTTTTATACTGCTTTAAAAACTTTCATCAAAATCTTTAAACTATTAGTTAAAAGTTTTCTTAGTTAAAAAAATATCCATTTGTTTCTCAGCTTTGTTATTTTTGTATTTAAAATTCTAATTAAAAAAAAACTGTTTGGAATAATTGTAGATCTTGATACATTTATTTTATATCATATCTTTGCTGATAATCTGACTGAAGAAATGAACATAAAATATGTATTCAAAATATTTTATTCTATTTTTTGGGGGAGGGGGAATTATTTTTAACAACAACAACAAAAATGAAATCACATGCTTGAATTGATGCTCTAACCATATGATATGAATTAAGTTATAAACATTATGGCTTACCTCTTAAGAAGGTTTTGAAATATCAAACTATGTAAATTTTGATAAAAGAAAGAATTTTTAGAAATCAGGGAAAAAATGCCAGTATTATATAATTTATGTCAAATTTCTTTAATCTTTGTTAAAAAAATGTTTTAATGTTAAATTTTGCATATTGTCTTAATTTATTTAATGTCTTTCTTAATTTAACATAAAAATGATCCAGTATCTAGAAATTTACAAAGCATAATTATTCCATTTTATTCTGCAAAATAAATTGTGTGGAAAAAGATTACATCATTTTAATCAATTTATCACATTTCTCCAAGAATAAAGCTAATTATAATGATAGCCTTATTAAAATCTGAATTTTAAAATGAAATGCAGATGAAAGTAATGAATCTAAAATAGTTTACTCATTAACTTAATGAACATACTTAATAATAAAATATAAGTTTAATGGTGTTCTTTTTTATAAATTTTAAAGCTTACTGATGAGATCTTACATTTTATTTATGGTTATCTCTATAAAATTGATGTATTGTTTTGTTTGATTTTCTGAAGTTGAGTGATTCTTTGATAGGGATTACTTCTCCAAAAGATGGCCTTCGCCGTTTACTTCAGATGGAGAAATCCAGTGGCATTTGGACACAGAAAATGCAAATGAGGCTTGAGAAAAAATGGGTAGTCATTATTGACAATGAAAATGGAGTAAGTTTTTTATTTATTATCAACTATTTACATAAATTTAAAGACAAAAATGTTTAAATCTTTTAAAAGAAAATGATATTTTCTGACCTTTTAAGCTTTCCATTTTATAATTAAATCTCAATTGAGTAAATTTGAATTTTATATGAAGTCTTAAAAATTTGGTTGAGATAAGAAAAAGTATACTTTCATAAGGTGAATGTATTGTTATAATCAGTCATATTCATTAGGCGAATAGTTTGTAATGTATAGTTATAAAGATGTTCTATATTTATCTACATGGTAAATAAATGTTTGCATAGTATTTTTTAGCCTTTCTTTTGATTTTGATATTTTAGTACCTTATCATCATTTATGTTTTATCTCATTATTATCATTGTTTTATTTTAAATGCTGAAATAAGGATTTCTTTCTTTTTTTGTTATTAAATTTCTATGCACTCTTCCATTGTATTATTCATTATTCACAGTGGTGTTATTAACTGTGCTTTTGACAAACTGTTAGTTCACAAGGAATGAGCAAAAAGTTTCAGTAAAATTTTTAAAGCTTTAATTAGTCTTTAATAACACAAGGGATTTTTTAAATTTTCACTGTTTTTGCTTATTCCAAAAGTTAATTTTATCCGTAATAATCATAAAATAAAGAGAAAAATTTCAATATTTCTTTGAAAGAATCTAGGATAATGATGATGAGGAGTGTAGGTCTGGTATTTGCTCTTAATTACCAGTGATTGAAGAAAAACCGAGCAAGAAATACTTATAGTATTAATGAAAACTATTTAATTTTGATTAAAACATGTATTTTATTTTTACAAAATATAATTAAAGTACTTTTTAAAACTTATTAAGATTGAATATTTCATGAAAACATTTTCACAAAAGTACTTTACTTTAATTTTAAAATTGAAACAAAAGAGATTCATCGATATAATATTTTTAGAAATTGCTAAAACTAGTTTTGCTTTGTTTATCTTAAATAAAATTTTAATTAAAAAGTGCTTATAAGTTTACTTTTTTACCTTGGAAAGTGGATTTTTTGCCAAATGTCAAGGTCTAGATCTAGCAATCTGTCTTTAGAACATCAATACAGTCCTATGTGTATTTATTTCCCTTCATTATTTATAGAAATAAGCCCCTGGTAGCAGAAGATATTAAACAATATTTATATGATAATGTTCAAAATTTGTAATATTGTATTATGTCACAAAGACGTTGAGTGTCTTGCAGATGAGATAATGTTATTTTATTTGATATTTTAAATGTCCTGTAAGTAACTAACTTAAGGAACTGTGGGACTAAGAGCCATATTTTCATTGTAACCATTGTTTTAACTTTTGCCGAACATCAGGATTAAGTGGCTTTTGTGCAATTTAATAACCAAATTTTGTAGTTTAATCTAGAAATGTTTAAGTACATTTAAGTTTTTTTAGAAGTAAAGATTGTATATACTTGTTTTTAGAATTCAATTGCTCTTACTGCAAATAAACTCATTGTTAGAGTTTTGAAATTGAATTTGCTTGAGACTATTTATAAGTTGAATATGAATTATTCATAGTACTTGGATATTGATATAATTCTTATAATATTAAGTACCAGGGCTATATTAAAAAACACAAATGTGTTGATATAAATTTAATAAGATAATGTTTGCAACCATATTAAAAGTGTGTCTGAACTAATGAAACGTATATCATATTCTTGTACCATCATTAAATCAAATTTTAAATTGGTGCTTATTTTGAATGTATTAAAAAAATGGGCATGATCTTTTGTGCTTCCAGTTACAAAGTGTATTTCTTTTATCTTTGTGAGATTAATCACCAAGTTTACTCATTTGTGTCTTATTTCCTTGAGTTGTTTTCAAATTGTAATAAAATATTTGTTCTTCATTTCAGGATGTGGTTGAAAGATTTCCTATGAGCTTAATTAGTGAACCAACATCATACACTAGCAACGATCCCAGAGAACTCTATAATAATATTGTTGTGTTCATCGTCAAAGACGATCCCAGTAACAAAAATCATAATCCTCCAGAAATGCACATTTTTCAGTGTGCTCGTGTATCGGTATGTTTTGATTTAGATATTTTTACTAAAACTAAACATTGGTGTCTTATAATTTGTGAATATTTCATTTTGCTTATAATTGTTGTATCATATTATAATTCTTTAGTTTTGAATTATTGTTAGTTTTTGGAAAGAAAATACTTCTGAATTTAATTATTGTTTGAATTATTGATATACTTGTAGAATAAGATATTTTAAGCCTTCCCCACTCCCTGGGTTCAATTTATTTACAAAATTATTCTATAAGTATATTTAGCCATGAAAAGTATTCTTTCTTTCTGATGTTAAATATACAAGCATACATATAAATAAAAGCAAATGTGTGCATTTATTAATGATATGCAAAGAAAATAATTTACGTTTTGTAAGCTTTTGATGAAATGTATCAAATTAGGATAGCTTTTTAAGCTTTATTTTATTTTAGAATAACAAAATCATTTACTTCTGATATGTTAATATTTAGCATTCATAGATGCTACCAATGAAATCTCAAATTGAACTTTAAAAAATCAATCCATAAATGTGTAGTTTTAGAATCTATGCTCTAACATAAAAGTTTTAATTTTAAAAAATTGGCATTATAAAATTTTATACCATACAGTTGTGTGTCAATGTTATTTTCTCTTCTGTAAATTTTAAATGAAATCTTGATATTCATTCTGTATCTTTACTGTTTTAGCTTCAAAATTATTTATTATAAATTTATTATTTATAAAGAAAAACTAATTAAGTCTTGAAAATATTTTGTTTCAATTTATAATTGTAGAAAATATTGTACTATGTTACAAGAGCTTCCATGTCCTGGTGACTGATTTCCATACATTGTAAATATCCATTCTGTTCTCCTATCCAAAAAGGCATCGTTGAAACATGATTAAATCAGCAATATCTTTGAGCATCAAGAAACACAATATATCCTAAGAATTGGATAATTATTTCTCCCTTGGTTATAATTATTAAATATTCCAAATATTATGATACAGCCTCATTCTTAAGTTTGTAAAAAATGAAACTCTGCTTGAAATAAGTTCATTTTTAGCAATTAAATCCACCAAGCATATAATAGCTTAAAAGATAACAAGAATGGGAATTTCCTGAACTGTCAGATGCACAATAAACCAGTTATTAGAAATATTGTACTTTTTTTCGTTTCTGAGTTTAGCACTTTTTTGAGTCAAATAAAGTATTTTAATAACTGACACTATTTATGTATTGCTGCAAATATTTTAAAAAAACAACAAACATTTCTTAAACTAGTTAAGATTTAATTCCTATTTTAATTAATTTTTGTTAAAATTTCTTGATTAATTCTTTCTTTTTGTAGATTAATTCGCTCTTTTTGTAGATTCTTTTTTATAATCTTTTCCTTGGAGGATTAATTCTCAATTACTTTGTTAAGCTCCTAATTTACAAATTATATTTTAAAAAGTGTATAGCTTTTTTAATAAAAATGAATGTAACACAACAATAGTTTTTTAATCTGTTCTTTCTTTTCATCATTCTTTTTCTTTTAAGGAATGTAAGGTTTCTCATTTAAGGTATTCTTATGTGAAGGTAAAAAGTGGTAAATAATTCAAGTGAAAAACAAACAAACCAAGCATTGTTTTACCAATTAAAGTGCTGAAAGGCCCATGTTTTATAATGTAGTAAACATGAAAAATTGCTTTTAATCTGTTAATTAGTTAAAAAAAAAGTTGATAGTTTGAACATTTCTGTGGCAATTAAGATTTTTTTCTTCCAATTTTGTAACTTTTTTACTTTTGTTAACAATTTACCAGTTTTACTTTGTAATTATATTTCCTTTCCGATGTTTATAAACCATTTTTAAAATCTAAAACTACATAGTAATGATTTAGATACAATGTACCTAATAATCTTTTGTTAGTTGGTAACAGAAATGTATCTAAATATGTTTAATTACTGATGTTGAAATTTATGAATATAGCCAATTTACTCCTTATTTAAGAATTTTTATTCGATCATTGTTAGAATGTAAATTATATTTATTTATCCATAGAAATAATGTGTGTTGTTGCTAGTAAAAAAAATAATCTAATGACTAGTTCTTTTTAATTCAGGATACTAATAAACTTTTTCATCTAAGTCTTGAAACAATTATGATATTTATGGGATTTTCTGTTAAGTCCATCATATTTAGCTTAAATCGAAATATGGTAAGGTATAGCAGAATTATTTTTATTGTCCAATGAAATCCACATTTACTTTTTTGTTTGTCACTAGTAAATTTTTTCATATAAAATCACATTCTATATAAGAAATAATTTTAAAAGGAAAATTAAAACTAGTTTAGATCACAATTTAGTTACATAAATTTAATTTAAAATTTGTTGAAAAAAATGCAGTTAAATCAGTTTTATTTTAGATGAACAATTATTTATAAAAACTATTTATGTTCTTAAATTCAGAATTTTAGCAAGGATTTGATAAAGCAAAGTAATTTATATTCATGATGCCTAGTAGTTTTGGCTGTTTATTAATAAGAATAAAATTATATGGTGAAATTTATTAACCCTTTTTAAGGCTGTGGTAATTATCTTACCACCACCTTAAAATATTTTGAAAATATTGTAGCTCCAAAACTAACAAGAAACGGACAAAAGTGTCCTGTTCAACATCAATATTACTTTGTGTTCAGTTCCTTGTTATGTTTCACCAGAATAATTTGAAATGATGCATTTGGTAATTTACATTGTATCTGGTTTTTCTACCACTTATTTCATGTGTAATTAATAAATTTTAAATTGTGAAATAACTAATAATAAATAGTTTTTCAAAAATCATATTTACTTGTGAAATTATTTATACTTCATATATTTCTATTGAATAAGTTAGTAAAATGTCATTGCTAGTTTGGGACGGTGGAAAATATGTAGTTTCCAACCCTGTAATAAATACAAACACAACAACAAAATTTTAACAAAAATACTTTTTTTGGTCATAAATGAGCTTCTTTTTTTCAAATATAATGTAAAATGAAAATTTTGAAAGAAAACAGCTTGTGCCTGTTAAAGGATTAATAATATATTTAGCAAACAATTCCTTATACTTTTTGCTTGAATTCTCCTTACTTATGTACTTAAAAGAACCAGGATATTATTTTGAATAAAGTTTTATTGCTTTGCTCTTTTTTTCACCTATTTCCTGTAATAGATTAAATATAATCATTTTTCTAAATGATTATATTTATAAAAATTTTAACCATACCCTTAATTGATGAAATATCTTGGTTTCACGAAATTCTCTAAAATAAGTTGAGAAATAAAAATTACTGTCTTTTAATATATTGGTTTTATGACAAGACTTGTAAGAGTCTCTTCAATTGAAGTTCATTGCTACAAAGGAATACATATAAAAAATATAGTTGTAACCTCTTTTCCTTGTAATACTTTACAGTTGCCCTCTAAAATCTGCTCAGTTTTTATTATTGGGCCATAAAGTTTTTACAGTTTCGATGGAAATTGTTTTCTGAAATTAGCTACCATAAGTGCAATAGAACAGCTGTATTGACACTATTGATTCACTCTTTGGAAATCATTTGTTCAAGTTTAAACGCTTGTGATAGGACAGCGGATTGTGGTGTTGGCAAAAGATGAAGGCATGTGGGGAATTTGATATTCTGTTAATTAAATATATTAATATATGTAAGTGAATTTTTAATACAATTTTAAGAAATATTTTTATCAATTATTTTCTTATCTTTTCAGGCTCAAGAAGTGGTTAATGAAATGAAGATGTTTATTAGTGGTAAATGGAAACCAGGGTAAGTTATGGAGTATATTGGGCCTTTATTTTTGAAATTGTTTAACAATTAGATTATATTATTAAATTGCTTTTTGTTTAAATTATAATTTAAAAACGTATTCTCCTTAACTTTTATCAAAATTTTATAATATATGTAATAATGAAGAAATGAATATAATACTTTTTTTATTATCCGAAATAAAATTTTAGCTGCTTTTAAATATGGCAGTTCTATAATTTTGTAGTTTGATATTTGGAAGTTTAAACTTTTAATTATTGTTTAGTATAATTTTTATCTTTCAATGATTTTTAAATTTTTTATTCATTTAAATTTAATTATTTATTTAAAAATTATATGCTATCATGTAAATTAGGAAATCATGTGCTAGTACAGAAACCAAGGGAAACCTGACTGATTGTATTTGAATAAATACGTAATTATATATATATAAATATTTCGAATATTTTGATAGAAACAAAAGCAAGTATTCTAAACTTTAAAAAATACTTTCTGTGTTAAATCCTCGAATTTTATATTTTAACTTTAGTCTAAATGTCATTATGTGGGCAATCTATTAAGTATTTTCCAGTTTTTAATGGAAAATTCAAAAACATATGTATTATAAGAATTTTATGTAAACTACTTGTGTTTATTACAGCCCAAAGGAGAATGGTCGCCACCTACCTCCTCCACCCATGAGTCCTCCTCCTGACCCACCTGTGAATGGGGTAAATGTGCGGGAGGCAGTGAGTCTCTTTAATGCTGTAGCAGCAGCTGCAGCCTCACCACCTAAAGGAGGTGACATAATTTTTTACTTTGATTATTTTATCTCATGTTTCTGAAATCTCTTGCTTGAGTGCTGTCGAACTATTTAATGTGATATACAGAGTGTATGTTTTGATATCCTGATTAATTTCATCTTCCTTACAGATGTTGAAAACATAAATTGCTGAAAATCTCAATTTCTTTTGCTACTTTTTATTTGTGTATATCTGTATTTTAAATAGTTGCTGTCATAAAAACAGAGTAAGACATGAAAATCAGTTAGTTACTATACTTATTTCATTTTCACTATCTGAAAGAATATGTAACTGTTGTCAAATTCATGCACACCATTAATTTTTCTATTCATTGAAATTTCTAATGCCTTACTAAAATGCTGGATCCACAATGACACAATTCTGCTGAATCATGATTTCTTTATTTTCAAAATCAAATTATATGTATTTAATTAATTTTCTTTTATGTAATAACTCCTCAATATTTGAATATCTCAAGCGTTTTTGCATAAATTTATTTTATTACTAAATTAATCATACATTTATTGTTCTTCTCAGTGTTTGCTACAGTTCATCATTTTGTAAAGTTTTGTTTTGTTTTTTTTCTTAATTCTAAATTTGTAAGTGGGTGAGAAACAGAAAAAGTTGAGAACCACAGAACTATATTATTCGTGATCTTATTAAAACTAGAATTTATCATTCCCTTTATTTTTAAATTATTTTTCAACCTTCAAACTTTAAATTTTTAAATTCCTTAAAGTTTTAGTTTCAGTAGTGATATATAGTTCTTTTTTTTTCTTTTGAACTCAACTTACTATTGAAAAGAATAATCTATTAATCCTTAGAACTTTTTAATTTAATTTAATGTTTGATATTAATATCTATCTGTCACAAAATATATACAGAATTAACTGAGAAGTGGGAAAATATATTTTGTATTAAACATTATTCCATCAATAATTATGTTACGGTGACATTAACTACATTTTTTACAAAAGTAAATGTTTCTTTTTCAGATGTGTTCATTCTTTTTTCTCTATTCATTGATGAAAAACTTAGTTTCTAAAAATCTAAAGAATGGAATTTAATATTCAAAATAATAAGTGATTAGTTGTATTCCAGTGTACAAATTTTACTTAAAAGAAATTCTAATATTTTTAAATTCAGCATTTTCATTTTAATTATACTTATCAATATTGAAAACAAAAAGTTGAAATTCTATTTTTCATAGAATATATTTTATAATAGTTACTTAATATTTGTGTAAGTTGTAATTCTCTAATAAAACATGTATTTCTTTTTAAAGGGTATTGTAAGAATACATTTTTACACATTACAATTAGCTTCTTGTACAATATTTTTTTATACTACTTAAATAGGCATAATAAACAATATCAGAATTTTTAAAATTAATAATTTAGAAGAGATTCCACTAATGGATGTTATCCACTTGAAAGTAGTAAAATGAAATTAGTATCAATTTTAGTTTTTTTAAAGTTGTTTTTTTTTGTATAGAATACATACTGATGAATATTTTATTTCTATTTCAACAACAACAACAACAAAATAAATAAATAAAATTTTTCAAATAATAATTCATCAGAATGTTTTTAAAAAGCACACAATGTTAATTTTTTGAAATGTAAACAATAGCCTCATACTGTGATACCTAGAAATTTCAAAATTCAACTTATATGATTTGCTATTAACAACTTCAGAAAAAGAATAATAACAAAATTATAGGTCATTTTATACATATTTTCTTTAGTACTAAACTTTTGATTAAATAATTTTAATACAAAACTAAAAAAATCAAATGTAATCTGATAGTACCATAATTCATTGAAAATTAAAGTTTATTTAAGGTAAGATAAAATACTGCTTCAGAAAATAAATCAAAGTTTTCTTCTTTTTTTTTTCCTTTTCAACAGATGGTATGATCCAGAGGGTTTCATCTTCTGGTTACCACCACTCCAAAACAGATAACATGAATCATCGAGTGGAAAGAGATAACAGTTTTGGACGAGACTCTAATGATGAGACAAGCTCTACAAGCAGTGAAAAATATGAACGTGATGTGGTAAGGCTGCTATTTTGATTTTACAATTATGTTTATAACAAGCCTTATTAATACAGTTTTATCCATTTTTTTTTGGTGAAAAATATCTTCAAATTTTTAAATGTTTTTTTAAAGATTCCATTTATACATGATTGTTTAATTAAAAATTAGTTGTTAATTTTGAGAGATTATTAGTTTTTTTCAGACTATAGGTTTTGATTTGAATTAATGAGAAGAATAATTAGCGGTGTGTATGTTTTTCAGACAATGGGTTTTGATTTGAATAAGAGAAGAATTATCTAAATTTTGTCCCCATTAATTGATGACTATATCAGTTTCAATAATTACATCACCTTAGTAAAAATGATTTAAGAATATAGCACAATAATAATGATTAACTTTTCATGATTGAATGTGGGATTTTTATTCTGCCTCTTAAAAATACATTACAATTTGTAATTGACTAAGTTTTCAAAAATCATATTATCTTCTTTGAATTTTTAGTAACAGATTTTATGAAACTGTTTTTATTATTATAAAATTGAGCTATCCATGTCTTCTTTATGTACCAAAGATTTGCAAATAATCTTGAAAACTAGACTCTTTCACAATGAGGTAATAATAATAATAATAATAATAATAATAATAATAATAAAATACAGGAACTATTCTTGGAATACTTTATTTTTTTATACAAGAATGTGTAAAAATTTATACTTAACATGGAATACATTTTTTTAGTAATTATAGTAACTATCACTAAAAATCAAAGCATGTGTTTAGAAAAAATAAAAATTGCTGATAAAGATGAACACCAATCTGCATTTAGAGCATGTATATCCCTTATTTCCTGCATCGGAATGAATGTGTTTTAATTATTGGTTGCTACTGCAACATCCTTGAAATATTTTTTTAAATTACTTATTGGTGATTGATTTGAAAGATGAACTATGTACTTTTATTAATAAATAATTATTGAAAATTTATGATTTAGGCCATCTTGAATCACTGCTTTGATGATATTGAAAGATTCATTGCCAGGCTACAACATGCAGCAGCTGCTTTTAAAGAGCTTGAGAGACGGCAAAAAAGCCGAAAGAACAAAAAGAAAGACATGGGAGGTTTGTTCATCTTTTTAGTCTTTGCTTTTTGATTCAACTAAATAGAACTTGAATTTCAATTATATATCAGTTCAATCTCAATTATATATATATATATATATATATATATATATACAGTCAAACATCGATAATTCGGAATCGCCGTGACCACGGCAATTCCGAATTACGGAAATTTCCGAATTATAGAAATTGCGAAATTTGGGTATATTTAAATAAAAAAATAATTAACGTACATCGTTAGTATGACGATATAAAACAATACACAACTTTATAATTTCAAAGATTAAACAATAGTTGAAAATGCTAATTAAAAGAACGGTAAAGCAATGATAACATTATTGCTTACTCAAAGAAAACATCTTTGTTACTTCATCATATCTAATAATGTTAGTTGTTTATATTTAGGTTTGTGCGAAATTAGTTTTTCATGGATTTTATCATAATTTCATGTTTAGTTAAGAAATCCCGTTGTTCAAGACCTGTTATCGCTTTATCTAAGATGCCAATTAAATCCTCTGCAGGAATTTTTTCTTCTTCATGTTGTGTCTTCATTTCTTCTTCAGTGTCATTCATTTCTTCCTTTTCATCACTACACTTTCCGGCATTTAAAGCATTATTTAAGATTTCTGCATCGCTAGACTAGACTAGCTGAAGATAAGTACGGGGCGCGGGGAAACAAACAGCCAGAAAAACTAACGGTCTACGCCGATACTATGAAAATATCCCGTAGAAGGAGAGCGAACGAAAAAGGTTCGAACAGAACGATCCGAATCAAACAATAAGTTACTACTTACGGTATTTCAACCGGTTTTACAGGGGGGAAAAGTAACAAGCAATATGATTGGTTCGTTAAAATAAAATTTTCCGAAAAATATTTTGATTTTATAGGGGCGCCAACTATTATTATTCAACAAAAGCAGAAACGAATAAAACATTAAAATTTCAGAAAAAGTCCGAATAATAGAAGATTCCGAATAATAGAAGTCCGAATTATCGATGTTTGACTGTGTATATATATATATATATATATATATATATATATATATATATATAATATAAATTTAATATTGATTTGAAGAATTTGTTAGGAAAAACTAATTTATGTAAAGTAATAAGTTAATAGTTATATTAATATGTTTATAAAATAAAACTAGATTTTTTGAAAATATACTGACAATTTATTGATATTTGTGCTTATAAATAAAATAGATGGACTTAAAATCATATTTAAATGTACATTTTAGTCATTAGTCAAACATTTACTTATTTTTCTTCCCTTGCCTTTAACAATCATTGAAGAAAGTGTTAATATTTCTTCAGTTTTTCATGGAAAATCAAGTTTATTATGATGAAGTTAGCTGTTGTGTGTGAACAATATTTCATTCTGATTTGAATATGCTTGATATTTATTTGATGTTAAAATAAATTCATAGAATAATTCTGCTTACATTTGGCTAAATCCATAATATTGTTTCATTATGCTCTTAAGTTATTGTAAGAAAGGTGACTTTGTCCCATGTTGCCTTAAATTTGTGGCAAATTACAGGATAGCACCTAATAATTTAAATTAAAATTATCATTAATAATTTGTTTAAATTATTACCATAATAAAAAGAATTAGTCATTAATGTATTGTTATTTTAACATTTTTCTGCTTCATATTTTTTCACTAATCACTATTTTTATTTTACTAAAATTTTAAGTATAAAAAAATTAAAACCAGAATCTTGTTGAAAATTATTACTATTTTAGATTTATATATGTATAAGCATTGAATAGCATTCTAGTGTGCACAAAAATACTAATGTTATTTATTGGAAGCTTATATTTTCAAAAAGCATTGTTTAAAAACTTTATATATAAGTAAAACATTTAATGAACAACATTGAATCCTTTTCAGATGGTATGCTGAGTATCCGAGCCAAACCACCATCTGAAAAAGAATTTGTAGATATACTTCAAAAATTCAAGCTATCATTTAACCTATTGGTAAGTTTTTAAGCTTAGTACAAATTATATTGATATACTTTTTTTCTTTTTTATTTCTTGGTTTCTGTATTGTTTCAATATTATTCCATTTTTAACTTGATAAAAGGAACTTATCTATTATAATAAAAATGGAGCTCGAAATGCGTTGCTAAGCGCAAAACTGGAGAACGGCTCGACCGATTCGGCTAATTTTTTGTTTAATAGTTTCGTTAAGACACGAGGATGGTTCTTATGGAGAGAAAAAATGAAAAAACTGCGAGGAAAATAGTTAAAACGACACTTTTCTAACTTTCCCGCCAAAAATCTGCATTTCCTTCCCCCACGCCAACTGAGTGAGATAGCAGGAAGTAATAAATTATGATTTGTTTAGAAAGAAATGCGCGAAGTCAGTTGGTTTTCATTCATAGATAACGGGATGTTTAAAAAAGAAACAAAATAGCTGCTTTTATTATTAGTCTGTATGAATATTTAATCTATGCCTGCTCAAAATAAAATTTCGGCACGGAAGAAAGAAAAAAAGAATAACAAAGTGAAAATAGGGTTTGTAGAAACAAAATTAGTGAAGAAAAAAAGGATTGATAAAAAAAATAAAAGAAAAGAAGGATGTGTGTGTATCAATATTATTTCCTCTGTGCGCGGCATTTTCCGAGCTTTTTTTAAACTTTCGCATCTCTTAAAAACCAATTGTCTTTATTGTTTAGTGTGTTTACATTTATGAAAATTTGAATCTCATTATTCTATGAAAATGTAGAATTTTAGACCTTTCCCTCCACCATTTAAGTAAAATATCAATTCCGGGACAATCATTGCTCTGATACAAAGAGAAAGATGAATAGCACAATGAACAGAAGATCTGAAGAAAATAATACTAAATAATACTCTAAATGAATTATATGATTATCAAAATTTGTTTGGTTTAAAAATATTTTGATGAAAAACCTGTTATGAGACACAGCTAAATAAAATAATATATGAAAATTTTAGCGACCATTAATACTGGCGAACCGACTGGTCGCCAAGGGCGGCTAGTATATATATATATATTGCTTTTTTTGATTTGATGAAGTTTTTGAAGTGATTGCAAATATCAGAAGAAGCCACTTGAATGAAGTCATCTCATGCTTTAATATTTATCAATTATTCTTTGATTCCATTTTAGAATGCGTATTTATACTTCACATTCAAAAAATTGGATTTCATAGCACTGTATAGGACACTGTAGAAACATATATGGGATGAAGTGTTCGGATATTTTAATTACATGATTTTGATATTTCTTGAATTATACACTTTAATCATTTTTTAAAAATCTTCTTTTCTTTCCTTTTAAAATAATTTTTATATCCAACTTATAATCTTGTTCAAACAGTTTTTTATATTTTATTTATATCTCAGGCCAAACTGAAGAGCCACATTCATGACCCTAATGCTCCTGAGTTGGTTCATTTCTTATTCACCCCACTGGCACTGATTGTGGATGCAGCTCGAGATTCCAATTACAGCTCAACTCTAGCCTCCCGTGTGGTGGCTCCCCTTCTCACAAGGGATGCCATTGAATTGCTCATGAACTGCTGCACTTCTAAGGAGAGTGACCTTTGGCACAGTCTTGGAGAAAGCTGGGTAACCCCAAGGTAATTTTTCACTTATTATCTGTCTAAGCAACTTTGGCACAAAGCATCATTTGAATTGTTCTTATTGAAATGTTTATATGTTGGCATACTATTGACAAATTGAAAAATGTGTGGGGTAACATACTCGTTACAAAAATCTTCTAAACATTAAATAGCAGATCATTAAACTAGAATTACCAAGTTTGACAACAGCTATTTCTTGAACTGTAGCTACTCACTGAGAAAGTTTTTAAAAATTCTAATTAAAAGTTTTAATTATAAATTTTAATGTTCTATCTGGAGAAAACATATTATTATACAAAACCCATTTATATACCATTTTAAAATTTTAAGAAAACTTTTATTGAGATTTTATTTTTGTATAATCTTCTAACCTAATCTTTAAAAAAAATTATTCTCAAGTATATCTTGCAACAGTATTTTTGATTGTACTGATTATTATATTGATATTCAAATACATTTTGACACTATTAAATAAAGAATTTAATATTTGACAATATTAAATTCTTTTTAAGCTTATATGTATATATTTTACTGTATATAAAGAGTAAATTTTAAAATTATCATGTTTTTATTCTCCTTTAGAATTTTTATTCCCGTGATTCTCATGAGAATAACTGTTCCCTAAACTGTATTTTCAAAAACTGGTTTCTGATTTTATTCATTTTATTTAACAATATGAATGTTTTCATAATTTTTTTTTATTTTTAAATATATTTTTGAATTATAGAAGCAGACAATCTAAGAATAATATTTTAACAAACAAGTGAAAAAATACAATTTTCAGTAATTTACTCTTGAAATGTTGCATCAAATGCAATTTAATGAAAATTAAGGGTTGTAAATTTATCATGTAGTAATATTACACTCAAATTCAAGATAATATTTGGAATAAACTATTGCTTCTAAATGATAAATTCATAGTGAATCATCTTTCACAAATCCCAAATAATTAAGCATTGTAAAACACAATATAGACACACAAAGAGAAAGGGGAAACACAAATATTACCTATGCAAACTAAAACTATGGGGATTGCATTTTCCATCTATGTATTAAAGAAGTAGAGTTTTCTATAGATAGAATATTACATTGCTATTAATCCTTACATAGTATCACAGCTGTGATATTCTTAAACTACTACACATGTAATAAAATATAGATTCTGTGATTTGCTAATTTCAAATTATATTCTCTTCAAAAAAATGTTGATAAAATTACTATGCAGTTACTATAAATGCCAGATATCAACAATATAGTTTGATTTTTTAAAGTTATACAGCATGAAATTATAATCACTTCAAGAAGATAATTTTTCTTGACTTTATAGAGAGCATTGGGAAGGCTTTGAAGGCAGCTATCATCCTGTGTTTTCTGATGGCTGGGCACCTGAGAATCCTTTCTCTGAAGAAAATCATAAGCCCAAGAAAGATGATGGTCATCGAAATCATGAGGAGGTAATTTTTTTATTGTTATTATTTTAGTTTGACAATTTTATTACAGACATTTTTTTAATATAACTGCTTTCACAGACCATATAGTTGTTATTTCAGCTCAAAATGAAATATAATCAAATATAAGTGAAATCATATTTTTAAAAAATCTCATTTTTGCCGAATAATTGAAACCATTTTCATATTAGAAACATGTAATATAAGGATTTAAGATTTTAAAAAGCAAGTCTTTATAGATACTTTGTTGCTTTCTGTAAATTTGGCGATAAATTTTCTTTAAATTAAATTATCATTTTGATAAATTCTGAGTTACATAATGAAATTAAATATCCAATAGGACTGAAAAAATGCTTAAAATATCTTTAAAATCTGAAATGACATCTATATTATTGTCTACAAGTGTGATATTTTATTTTTCTGAAATATAAAGAATCTTTAAAGATATACAAAGAATTTTTTTAAAAAATCTAAGAGAAAAGTGTTTGGAAAATGTTTTTTTTATCCCTTAGGATTTCATTTCATATTTCAGTTAATAGTATGTTTATGTACTAAATATTTTTGAAATTTATTTCATTCATTGATTGCTTATTTTCATCAGTTGTTTTGACTGTTTTATAATCTAAACAAATCATATAATTTTTTTTTCTTTTGAAAATCAAAGCTGTGTAGTTATTTATTTATGAAAGTTCAAATGAATACTGAAACCAGATTGTACAGAGGTGCTTTATAGTAATGCTTTAAATTTATAATTTAAATATAATGTCTTCTATTCCTTTATTTGATTTGGAATATTGATAGATTTAAAAAAAACTGGCTATGAAGTTGTTTATCAATTTGTATTGTTCCAAGTAATTATACTTCTATATAAATTCATGACGGATTATGGCAATTGAAATTTATTCAAGTGAGTTTTTGATTTTAGGCTGAAGTGAGACATCAGGACTTCAGAGTATCATCTCGCCAAGATCGTTATGGAAATGATTTTTACTACAATGAACAAAAAGAAAGACCTGTTTCTCCAATGTTGTCTTCAGAATTGCCTCATTCTACTTTTGAGAATCGGTACTATGATAACGGGCCTGCAGAATTACCAAGAAGGCATGTGTTCGATCGGTAAGTTTTTTAATAAATAGTACTTTAAAAAAATGCGTGAAAATAGTGCAAGAGAATTTTCTTGCAGTCTATATCTGTATTATGTTTCTTTTTGTGAATTCACACTGGAAACATAATTACATATAAAAAGATGATCTTGTTAATAACTGTTTTAAATACTTAAGAATTCACAAGGTATGTATCATCATTAAAAGTTATTTAAAACTGTTTATTTTTTTATGGTCTTGGACCTTGTAGTTTATATAAGAAGCTTAAAAGTGCTTATTTTTTAATCCTGGTGCTTATATTTTCACTTCTTATAGATGCTGGGAGATTCCATTTCAGCATGTTAGACATATCCAAATTAAAAAAAAAAAAAATTCTGCAGTGTCCGTTCTTTCGGTGTTTTATAAATTTACTGAATTTAAAGATCACTAAAAAGGTTTAGTTTCAGTTATATACTGATAATATTCTCAGTAATACTCAGGGAAATACTGATTTAATGGAGAAAATATATCCTTTTCATTTATTTAAATCTTCACTGTTTCCTTTAAACAGAGAAAATATATTCTTTTAATTTACTTTATTTTTGTTTTATTTACTTTTTAGAGATGTAACAGAGAAAAATCCTCCCCTTTTAGAAATAACTTTTATCTTTTCAATTGAAATTATAAAAGTATTGATTTTTAATCATAACTTTAGCTCATCAATGCTTTTCTGCATTATATTACTTGTTTGTAGAGTATTTGTTACTTACATTTTAACATAATTTTTCAATTCCCCATCAGTGAATTAATTAAGTAGTTTGGTATTTATGTATTAGACCGTTCAACTTTATCACCAAATTTTAAGTCGTCGCCAATGAGTTGCTAAACCGACAATTATGGCAATCATGCAATGGTGTAATCCATTAAAATCTGACACCAATGAGATACTAAACCGTTGGTGAAGGTGATATAATATGTAATGACCTGTAGATTTACTTTAATTAATTTTTGTCCAGAAATTAAGAACTTTTTACCTTTACACCAATGTACATATTTCATTCATTATGAATACATTGAATTATTCAAGGTTCTAAAAATAAAAGTAAAGGAAAATGTTTGAGGCTCTAAAGTTACTTGGAAATCATTTATTATAAATGTTAAAAGATACCAAAAATAAATTAATACCTATGAAATTGCTCTTTTATTTTTTTGCGTATGAATAATTCAAATAAAAAGAACTGTAATTGTCAACAAATGATTCTACTTTTTCTCTAAAGGTGCTTAAAAATATTTATAAAGTATTTATTCTTTAAAATAAAATCAATCAATTCACCCTGATTGAGTAAATTTTAATTTTGTTTCAATTCATATATTTTACAAATATATATATATATATATATATATATATATATAATAAACAAATTCAAAAGGCGAAGTATCTTCCATGTCTTATAATTTGTTATATGTAATTCAGAATGTAAGATTTCTGTTTGTTAGTGTTTGTAATCATTGGGCTCGGATGAAATATTTAGGCTAATTATTAAAGAAATTGAAAATAGATCTGTAATGTGTTTCTCTTTATTTTTTATCCTCATAATGAGTCAATGAAAAAGTCTAAAATATTGTATAATTCTATCAATCTGAATGATTTTTTTATTAATTGGAGATATAAAGTGCTCTAAAAAATCTCAAAAGTTTTTTACTTTTTGTAGTTTTGCTGTAATTAATATTAATAAATTCTCAAAGCTAACTTTGCATATTGATAATAAAATTGATAGCGATTCCTTATGAAATTCATTAGATCCATATTATTTCTAAAGTAATTTTAAATGGAAATTTTTTCTTTTATTAGGTCAATTTTTTTCTTTTTGCCAACTACATAGTGTGCATTATTGTTTTGAAAAGTTATATAAGTTTTATACTTTCTAGCTTTCAAAATATTTATGTATATTTTTTAAAAAATTAGAAAATTATTGGAATTTAAAAATAGTATTACTTCTTGTTCTAATAGAAATAACTTGCTTTTGAACTGTATTCAGTTCATTTGAAAATATATGATGATATGTCATTGTTATAGATGAATATCAATCAATGAGTATTTAGGTTAATAACAATTGTAATTGTTTTGTATAACTACTTTTGTCATAAAATTATGACCAATGAAAGTGTATCGATTATAAAATTGCATTTCTTTTCATTCTATTATTCTTTTATAATATTTAGGAATGGTGCTGTTACTCCAGTCTCTGATCGCGAACTTCAAGATCGAGATGTTCGATCTGATTTTAGTGCAGATTCCATTGACCATGGGGTAACTTCTGAGCCCCAGCTTCAATTTGAACGACACCAGAAGCAATTTTTGGAAGATCTGTTGGCTAAGGGAGCTCATGTTGTTCAAGTGATGTATCCAAGGACAGCCAACAATGACAAAGAATTGACAGTTTTAAGAGGAGAGTACTTGGAAGTAAGTATTCCTTGTATATACTTACATGTTATACTTTTGATTTTTTTTTCAACCCTGAATCCCTCTAGAAAAGTAATATATCCTAATTTAAGACAATTTGTGAAAAATAACAACGAAATTATTCCCTGAAATTATAATGACTTTAATCAATATTTTAATTACTTGAATCACAATTTTTGGTTAAAAAATGTGTTCCAGAGAAATAGCATCCTTTTGAAGAATTGTGACTTGCGTTTCATAAAGTCAATTTAAGTGACCAGTTTTGTAGATGACAGACAATAAAGCATACAATTTTCAGACTTTCTGTAAATAATAACTTAAAATTTAATATGCTTATTCATTGTAGTTTTTAGTGAAATATGAAATATTGTAATTGTAAATGTTTCCATTCCCATCTGGCAAATATTTTTAAATATTTAAACGCCACAACATCACTTAATAGTATCTACAAGTTGGAACAACACTTGATTCCACTGTTTTCATATGATTATGTGCATGATGTAAAGTTATAAACATTATATTTATATATTTTATTACAATTATTAATTAAGGATATTAAAGTTATTTAATTGCAAAAATATAAAATGCACAAATTTGCTAAATATAAAGAACTTAAGGATTTGTCTATGAATTCTGTGTTCTTGTAATTCTGTGAATATTAATATTGCATTCATTAGTAATTTATGTATTGACACTGTCTTTTAAATTTTCATTTTAAAAAATTATATTGTACATATAATTCATAAGAATTGCAAAGCTTTAAATGCTCAGTTAAATAAAATTAATATAAGTTGACCCATTTTCAATAATGTTATTTCCTTTATTGTATAGGTACTTGATGATAGTCGCAAGTGGTGGAAGGCCAAGAACTCTCGTGGTCAGGTGGCTCATGTGCCCCATACAATAGTCAGCAAGATCAATGAGGAAGATTCCTTCCATAATCCTACCTATGGCAGCCGATCGGCTATGTCCAAAGATAGCTTTTATTCACATGTGAGCTCTACTTTTTCTGTGTGCATTCAGTTTATTTATTATAAAAATGATACACAACAAATTTTTCTTGTATACCACCCATTTCATTGACATTAAGATAAAATTATTCCTAGCATGTAAAAAGTAAGGTTTGATTTCTAACGAACCAGCTACACAACCCATTTTGAATATGTAGTATAATGGATTCTATAAAAAAAAGCAACATAAATTTTTTTTAAATTCTAAGATTGCATATGATGTAAAGATTTTAAATCTTCAATGCTTTTTTAGTTGGAAACATTTTAAAATATCTACCAGGTAGATGCATTTTTTAAGAAGAATGATTGAAAATCCAGTTTCTTTTATAAATAAATTTATGAAAGTCTTTAATGTATAGCATAAGAATGAGTAGTTGATTCAGTAATATATAACATTAAAAAAAGCAATATGAAATCAGTTGCAAGTGATTGATATCTCTAAATCAAACACAGCATTTGATTTTTAAGATTCTCTTTTGGTACAGATAAGAAACCTAATTCTAATTTAGATTGCATTGTATAGCTGTATTATTAATTTCTTTGGACAAATTTAATCATCAAGGAAATTTGGGTTGATACATTACTAACAAAAATTTACATCAGTAAATATCAGTTTGTAATTTTTATTTGTGATGATACATATTGATTTTTGATCACATGTATTTTACTTCAGTTTGTTTTATGTTAAAGGGAGTATTGAATTAAAATCTTTAATTATCATCCGATTCATAGGTTCTTCTAGAGCAGGGGTTCTCAAAAGGTGGGTCGTGACCCCCAGGGGGGTCATGAGATGTGGAAGGAAAGTTTAAAGAAAATTAATTTATTGCTATAGTTTTCATTAAAAAAAGAATACACATAAAGCTTTTAAAACACATACAAGTTGGTTTTTGTGTTCTATTTGTTAATGGGATACATGAGCTTGTTTGGAATTAACCAATTTTTTAGTGTCTGGAATGAGCTTTGTAACACACAAACCAATGTCATTTTTCCAGTGTCAAATGATTTCTTGATTTTGTTTTTAAATTTATCATTATGGAGAATTCTTTTTCATAGTTGTAACATGTAGAAAATGACAAAGTTTTTAATGCTGTCGTGGACGGTTCTGGGTATTCCTTTTTAATACGTATCCAAAATTTGTCGATATAAGCTTTGTTAAAAGTTACTTTCGCCGACTGATCACTTGAAATCGCTATCAGTTGATCATGATTAATGGCACTTAGCTCAGCTTTTGTTACGGCTTGCTCACTGAACGGATTGACTATCCACACAACCCCACTCTATTCTCAACTGGAATGCAATCTGTAAACTGTTCAAAGTTTCAAGGTGAGATGATACTAGTAAGGAGAAAGATGAAGTGTCAAGGGGTTTGGCGCCAATACCCGACACATACTCTCTACAAACTCTCGATTATGTGTAAAATTTTCACAATCTCTGTCTAAAGTTTAGACAGAGCTAAAACTTTGGGGAGGTGCCAAAATACTTAGTCTAAAAAGTTGATCGTAATGTCTAAAAGTTTGAGGACCTCTGTTGTGGAGTATTTCAGTGTAATAATTGTTATCATCAACACATTTTTCTTTTTTAGAGTGAAGCAAGTGTAACCAAACCTGCTAGCGAGAATGGGCACAAAGAACCAAGTTCTCCACATCGACCTGCCATTCCCATCAATCCAGCCCCTGCCGATTGGGTGAGGCGGGAACGCCAGGGAAAGAAAGGTGAATTTAGATACTTCTGAGACCCCAACTGCCTTTAGAGCTACAGTGGCTTTGTAGTAATTAGAAATGGACTTCCTGTTGTTAGACATTTCCAATTAGACTGGAAACACAAAACCGTTTGAACTGAGACAACTATGGTCTGCTATAAACTTTTAGTTTGCTTGAAACCTCATGAACATCTTCCCCTGCTGAATTTGTTTGATTAAATTACCAGAAATTTCCAACGGGCCATATAATGAGCAAAACTGAACAAGCTGGATTCTCGATTGATTTAGTGTTGTTACCATTTGGATTTCCGATGAAAACGTAACATGTTTTGTATATTACTTGAACAAATTGAGTGCTTATGTAGTTAAGTTCAATGAGTCAAAACAGATTACCCCAATGAAAAAGTCAAATTGATTTGTTGGAGGTATCCCATTTCTGTTCTTTTTTTTATCGATATAATGGGATTTTTTTTCTTTTAATAGCTGTGTTTGGCCAAAAGGTTGAATTTTTTTCTAAGTCGAACTACAGATTTTGTACATTCCAAGTGTTTTGTCATTTTAAGAAAAGTGTATCTAGTAGCTTTAGTTTCTTTGCCTAGTTTAATATTTTTTGTCTTGAATACTAAATTTTAATTTAACAAATATAATCTGATCTGTGCCTCATGCCAAATGTTATACCCTGCTAACAAACAATTTGACCAAGAAAGGAAATTTATAATTAATTTTAGACATTCTGTTTAACAGCTCTGTTTTCTATATTAATATCATTTGATATTGCTGTAGCATGAATTAGTTCAGGTGTAAGTGTTAAACTATTAAAATAATAATGGCTTGAATTATATTTTCGTAATGCATAGTTGGCAGATTATTATAGTTTTCCTTTTAAAATATTTAAATTATTCATAGCTTAAAGTTGTAATTCTGCCTTTGTATTGGACCATGTTTAGTATTTTGCTTTTTTTATTTTTATCCTTGTTTTTTACAAACATCCCTAAGTTGTTGTTTTTGTTTTAACTTTGACGATGTTTCTTACAGGAATCGAAATATTTTAAATTTTTTTGATATAGCAACATTTATAAAGCTCAAATTCTAAGATTTGATATCTAAATAAGACAATCATTTGTGCATATATATTTGATATGTAATTTTATACTTTATTAATTCTAAACTTTGATGAGAATTACTCTTTAGCTTATATGAATTCTTGAATCTATTTTCATTTATAAAAGGGCTAAGCAACAATTGTTCACAAATGTTAATTTAATAAATAAAATTAATATATTGTTTGATTTGAGACTTTGAACTTACCTTTTTTTGTTTTGATATCCTAACAAGTTCTGTAGTTTAAAAATATGCTCAAAATATATTTCTTTCCATATTAACAAATACCTTTTTTTTATTCCTTGTTTTAAGGTGTGTGGTTTACTAACACTTTTAATTATCTTTAAATGAACATTGTAAATGTTTTTTTATCTGTATATATATCTATACATTTTTGAGACTTCATGCTATAATTTGTTCTTGAAGTTTGAGATCATTATACATGACAGTAAAAAAAAAAAAGTAATTCTTTTGTGTAAATACATATATTCTATCAAGAAATTTTTTTAAGAATTGGTAATTTAAGTGCCTTGCACATCAGTTTCTACTTAAAAAGACAAGTTTGAGCCGTGTTTTTGTAAAGCATGAATGTCCTTGTGTATGTGTACAATTTAAAAGAGCTACAGAAATTTCTATGTATATATTATATGATGTACTTTTTTACTCAGGAAAGATATTTTAAAGCTATTTTATCTAGAGATATCTATTCTTATTGTTGCTTTTTATATGTTTATAATAGCCTTCTGTGACAGAATAAAAAAAAAGTTTGAATAAATAATGTGTGTCTATAATAGTTTTATGTTTATTTCTAATTTCCTTTCATCAAATATGAAAGGTTAAAAGATAAAATGTTCTGGTGATAGACCAATTGATTCAGAAGGTTCTAATAATTTATAGAACCTTTCATGAGGAATTGGGGTAAGTTGAAGGTAAATGTAATAGACATCGAGCTACTTTTAATAGTGCTTGGTTAGGAGCTCAAAAACAAATGCTCGTTTATTTGTTGTGCAATATTATCACTTTAAAAAAAATAGTCACATGATCATCAATGGATGAAGTCTACATGGCTCTTTTTCTTTGGAAATAGTGATCACAAGAATGATTTATTTCAATTCAATAAAAATTGGTGAAAAAAAAATGCAAATTTGTTATTTACATTTTTTTTAAAGCAAGTTGTCTTTAGTTACCAGATGCATTGCTACTATTAATGGTTGTGCTTAGTTACAAATAACTGTTTTTCATTATTTCCTGTATGAAATAATTTTAGACATGCTTTTGGGATAAAAATACAAGCAGCGTTATTTTAATGGCTTTACATCTTTTACTTTTTTTAAGGTGCTTAATAAGGATATTTGAGTCCCACAATATTATAGATCAACTGGTCCAATATGTTTTTTAATAGCTTGTTTTCCTAATTCTCTGATATTGCAACTTTAGTTCCTAATATGCAGGTATTTTATAAAATCATTCTTTTTAAACTTTAACAAGGAAATGGGTGCAATCAAATATCTTGTGGAACACTGAAATTTATTGATAAAGATTGGGGCAAAACTAGCTCAGTAATTAGATTTGATAAATTCAACGTTTTTAAGCTTTAACCCTTTGCACTCGAGGCCTTTTTCGCTTGCGCGAACCAGCAACTCGAAACGATTTTGGCCAAATTCGGGTAACATATTACAAGTAATCCATATTTTTAGGGTTCAAATACTTTTTAGATACTATATTTACTGCCAAGACTGTTTCAAGCGAACGCTACGCTGAGACTAACTAAATTGAGCTAAGATCTGGCTACAATGTCAACAGAGCCTAGTCCACGAAAACTATCTTATCGCATATTGTAAATAAGGAGATCCAGTTACAAAACACCATAGCGTCGTAGCAGCGTAGTTCGATTTAAAGTTTTAAAACACTCGGGCGCCGCAGCAGCGCCGCTCGAGTTGCCACTTCGAATCGGCCTGGCGCCGTATCGGCGCCGCTCGAGTGCATAGGGTTAATATAGTAAGAAATTTATTTTGCGTAGTAAAATTTTTTTGGAAGCTATGAAGAGAAAAAAAAGCCATGTTTTGTTTTTAGCTACTTTATTTAATTAAAACATCAACGGAAAAATCCGCATTTCCATTTTCCAAATTATAAATGTGCCATGTTTGGTAGCTCTAGGCTTAATACTCTTGCCTGCAGATGCACCAACAGACAGGCATAAATTGGATTGAATATTAATATTGATTTTAATTTTGTTTAACTGTGCTTGTCTTTGCTTTATGGTAAGTTAAAATCAGGGTCCGACTTAGCCAAGTTTGGTCCCAGGGCAAAAACTTCTTTTGTGTCCCCTCTGCATCACTACTTTAGTAATGCAGAGCATTCATTAAAGAAGGATATGTAAAATAAAATTTCTATTCGATTTGGGGGCACAACTGCTCCATGTGCCCCTGCTTTAGGCAATTTAACATTTAATAACGTTGATATATACCAAAAAACTCTTCATAAAGTTTTTTTCGCTTGCTTAATTGCCTAAAAATGTCTAATATTTCTGTGTTATTGTTCTGTGTACGCAATAGTTAACTACATTGTAGAGTTGTGCTATGTGAATTTACGGTACTTACGTATTTTACCGTCCAACTTTATCGCCAAATTTGAAGTCGTCGCCAATGAGTAGCTACACCACCAATTATGGCAATCCGGTAATGGTGTAATCCGTCGATCTTTATCGCCAAATTTAAATCCGTCGCCAACAAGTCACTAAACCGTTGGCGAAGACGGTATAATACGTAAGTATCGATTATACATCGTTTTACCCAGATTCCTTTTCGAGCAATTTTTTTAACATTTATACTAGTATAAAATAAAGCTATAAAATTGCTAAAAATGTGCATGCATACATTGTGAATATTTGCGTTTTGAAACTACTTTACCGTTTCGGAATTTCCCACTTTTTAAATTTAAGATTGGTTATCAACGTAATTGTTTTAGCCTACTTGGCTGCAATCAAAATACCGATTTTATCCTTGGGGAAAATCTTATTTTGAAATACACTACCTGGCCAAAAGTCCGGCCACCCCTTAAAAAAGTTAATCTGGTGGATGATGTAATTTGATGCGTAATCGAAAGCTATAAAAGCGTTAGTAGTTGTGTGTCAGGTAGTATTTAGGCGTTTGTGAGGCAATGAGGAGCTCAATGAGTTTGATCGTGGCAGCATAGTGGGGTGCCACCTTTGTGGGAAATCAGGGTACTTACGTGTTATACCGTCCAACTTTATCGCTAAATTTGAAGTCATCACCAATGAGTTGCTGAACCGCCAATTATGGCAATCCAGCAATGGTGTAAACCGTTGGCGAAGACGGTATAGTACGTAAGTACCGAAATCAGTTCTTGAGACTGCGGATATCCTATAGAAGCCTAAATTCACTGTGAATGATGTAATTGTGATATGAAAACGTCAAGGCAGTGAAATTGCAGAAAAACGTACTGATAGGCCGTACAAATATGGTGAAGGCAGCCACAGAAATCCGAAAAGGATAGTGAAACAAAATCGCAAATCATAGGTGGAGGAAATTTCCCAGGAGTTTCAAAGCTCATCAGGCGTTTGTGTTAGCAGTTGGACTCCAGGCTCGCACAGGATGTTCATCGCTACTTACAGGAAATGTTCCACATTGGAAAAAGTTGTACTCCTGCACACGTCGATATTGAGGGGGAATGAGGAAGCAGAGAGGCTGGCGAAAGAGGCGAGAGACCTAAACTCGGACATTACCAGCACCGTGACTTTGGGAAATGCTATATCCATTTGCGAGATACAAACTGAGGGGAAAAACACCTCAAACAGGAACATCAATTATGTGTCATTAATTCAGACGGGATCATTACTAAAATTATCTCAAGACTTAGAACCCAGCACTTATGTGGATTGACCATTAATAAAGACGGCACCAGAACCCACAAATAATGTAAGAACTGCCGAAACGAGAAACTTACCGCGAAATACATCTTTTCTTGCCCGTCCATCATGAGAAGCTTGCAGCCCATTGATGAATTTCCCTTTCGGAGAGACCTCTACAATGACAAGATTGTGAAAAATGCCAAGGCTGTGATTCTGGCACATGCAGTAATTTGACTTCAAACGGACGCGACACCAGCCAACCAATCGAGCCAGACTGTTCATTGAGACTTAAAAAAACTTGGCATTCTGAGTTCGTGCAACCACGCACAGGGCCGGACATCACTCCATAGGATGTGAAGCATCGATTGCAACGGTGCAGAGCTCACCGTCATTGGACTGTGGACAGGTGGAAAACTGTTCTTTGGATTGAAATCTCACTTGACAGTTGGATGGACACGTCTGGGCCTGACGGTTTCTCAATGAACGTATCTTCAACGACTGTATTGTGCCAACTAATAAGTTTGATGGTGGGAGCATAATGGTGTGGTAGTGTTCTTCATGACCCGAGTCTGTTAGTTCTTGTGGTTGGAAACATGAACTCTGAGATGTATGTGGACTTTCTGGGCAATAATGCGGCATTCCCAACTCTATGGCCATATTTTGGGAAAGGCCCATTTCTCTTCCAGTAAAACCATTACTCCAGTCATACATCGAGGCTTGCACCCAGGTAGTAGCATAATATTGTATGATATTATATGATTTTAAACAATATTAAACAACATTATACGATATTGAGAATATTGTACAATATTATGCGATATTATATGATATTAAACAACATTATACGATATTGAGAATATTGATCAATATTGTGCGATATTTGTGTGCTACTAGGGACAGACGTGGTTTGACAAAATAGGTATTCAAAAATTGAACTGGACTTGTCAGAGCCCCGATCTAAACACTATAGAGCACTTTTGGGACGAATTAGAGTGCAGATTATGTTGTTGTTACTTATAGCACTTGCCATGGACAAGCCCCGCTAATACATCAGTAGATTTTAAGCCGGAAATATACGTCTCTTGTTTTAAAAGTAGCGCCATCTAGGGCCAAGAGTACGACTTAACTACACGCACGTCACAACCCTTTTTAGGGAGCTAGCCTAATCAACAATTCTCACTGAAAACACTCACATCAGCTCTGGTAAACGCCTGGAAGTCAATTCCTACAGCCGCCTATCAAAAACTGGTGGAAAGTCTTTGCAGGAGATGGCATTGATGAAAAAAGAGTATCATATTAATACGTACCTCAGTACGCTCCAAGTCCATACCACCGGGTGTCCGGATATTTTTGGCCAGATAGTGTATCTTTCGAAAGAAAGGGGAAGAGGATTTACGATCACTAATGACGAATCGAGAACTTGCATTAAAAAAAAAATCTGGTAGGGTTTAGGTGCTTGAGGCGGGCTAACTCTCTTGTGGATTCTTTCCATACAGGTTGCGCAATCAAATCTGTTTTTTCGAATGCTCTCGAAAATGGAAGGAATTTCAGAAGTAGACGATCAGTGATGATTTAGAGGAATCGTGGGCTAATTGTAACAGGCATATTGCATGGTAATTTTTGCTAAATGTTTTTTTTATGACGAACCCTATTAACACTTTGCTAACCGGTGCCGAGTTAACTCGTCTTTTCATGTCCAAACGTTGTTGACCGGTGACGAGTTAACTCGTCATTGCGCTTGCATTATCTGTTTCAATTTATAACACCGAGGGCGATATAGAACATTGCAAAAACTTGGCGTATCGTGTTTTGTCTTGTCCGCTCTATAACAGAAAAATTACTTTTCCTAGTATTTACATTTTTATTAGAATTTTACTAAAATTCCAAAAATTTCAACCATGACGGAACGTATCGGCGAAGAACTTGTTGATGTTTCAATTCAACAAAATTCATTGGAGTTTTTTTAGAACGTTTTACTTTCATATTCAATTACAAAAAAGTTGCCGGTGACATGACATAGTTTCTGTGTAAAATTGCCGTTCACCAAAGTGTTAAGTCATTGCACATCGAAAATTGGGACTGAGATATTGTGAACGCGTGCTCTATTTTAATTGATAAAAAGTTAATTGATTTAAAAATATATAAATTTCTTATATACTTTATTTAAGCGTTAATCTTAGAAGAAAAATTGAAACTTTTTTTCAATTAATTGCTTTTAAAAAAATAAATCAAGAAAAATATCCGAAGCTAGCCGATGTGGTAAGTTGTAACAAAATACTTGGAGGAATTTATTTTGATTTATATTTGATTCATACAGTTCAACTTTCTGTTTTAAATATTAACAAGGATCTTCAAAGAGCAGATTTTTCCTTAAGGATTCATCCTCAGCCACCCTAAAAAGCGTTTAAGAAGCTCAGATAAAAACGGATAATGATACATTCCTAACTCAACCATCTGACAAAAAAAAGATAGTGTTTTCATTTCTTATTAATTATACCAAGATCAAGTTTTAAGAATAATCCAAAGGAAAAAAAGGGAGATGAATGTGATTTTGATATCGCAGATTCTGAAAAAGAAGTTTGGTTTTGTTTTAATTTGCAGAAATGCGAACGATAACTCTGACGATAAATTACAGTCTACTGAATTAAATTACGATAAAGAGGCAAAGTTAAGAATTATATTGGGGTAGATCACGGAACTTTGGACAGTGGTCAGACGGTGATGATAGCACCTAGGCTAATATGCCTATTCCACCTTCTCTTCCGCGTCACCCAAAGGAAGACATTCAACTCCTTCAGAGCCACCTGGTGGTAAGGTCTCGGCTCGTGAGCCTTAAGGTTTCAGGTTTAAAGGCACACAATTACTAAGTTATCAAAAAGTTGCTTGCTAGCAGAATTCTTGCAAAATTTGGGGCGCTAGCTTCATAAACCAGATAACATCTACAATACCGAAATCGACTTTTGGTATAGTGGTTATGTTACTCGGCTACTGGCCCTAGCGTCGCAAATTCGTATCGCGACCTTCACTCGGTACATTGGTGACCTTGACAACGCAGCCTCTCGTAGCAGTCGTGGCGCCATCTACATGCATCAAAAGTCGTCAAATTCACTTGACGTAAAGTAAGCAAGCAAAACAAAAAAAAAACTCCAACCTCACCTCCGCAAGTCGACTTTTGGCGTAGTGGTTATGTTACTCGGCTACTGATCCTAGCGTCTCAGGTTCATATCGCGACCTTCATACAATACAAATGGAAACATTTTTTTAAGGAAAGCAACATCTGGAAAATAGACGGGAAGAATTTATTAGTAGTGATAGTGCATACTTTGAATAAAATATTCATTATCCTTCTTGCACCTTAAGAAATATTAAGCATACCTACTTCATGAACCTGCACTTGGTACATGAACGACGTCCTATTTTATAACTATTGTTAACAGTTTTTTTTAAACAAAAATTAGTAGATACTATACTCTCAAAATAGCTACTACTCTTCCTAAAAGAATACGAAAAAAAATTGTTTCTATATTAGTTGCATAGCCATTCAATTACAAAGTGTATGTGCTAATAGTATCCAAAAACTGTGGATTGTTCCAAAATAGTCTATTAGAATACTATACAGGGTGTCCGAGAAGTCTTTGACACATTTCAAAAATTCGGTAAAAAAATAATAAACGAGATAGAAAGTAAAATTAAATTACATTTATTACCTCAAATAGTGAAGTTTTTTTAACGTATCAATACACCTCGATGTGGGCCCAGGAGTTTCGGGGGCTACGAGCAAATGACTGATGAATTCTATCGACGACACTTCTGTGTCGACGCAGGACACTCCCAGTTTCCAAAAACTTATTTTTCCATGCAATAATGCTGTTACGAGATGGAGGGTCTTTTCCCATATTTTGTACGGAAATTACGTTGAACTTGAGTCACAGATTTCGATTCGAAAAACCACAGTAACATAAAACGCGCGCTCACTTGGAGAAGCCATTTTCTCAATAACTCTTTCTAACGTTTCAGTACCGCAATCTACCGGCCAGTTTTGAATTAAAAAAAAAATTCACTAAATGAGGTAATAAATGTTATTTAATTTTACTTTCTATCTCGTTTATTTTTTTTACCGAATTTTTGAAATGTGTCAAAGACTTCTCGGACACCCTGTATATATATATACACACACGGAGAAAATATCAATACATTTCGCACTGTGGTGGCTTGGTGGTAAGGTTTCAACTCGTCAACCATAGAGTTGCAAGTTCGAAACCCAATTCCACCAAAGAACCATCGTATAAGGCGGTCTGTTGCACTTTTCAAAATCGCCAACTCTTGCGTCTTATCTCCCGGAGGAAGACATCCCCCAACAACAACATCGGGTTGCCAAATTTGGCGCTAAATATCCTTGGCGAAAAGGGGGTGATGCTCTCTCCTGTCGAACCAGACGTCCTCCGGCTGGTGTAGTTTAGAGAGGGGGTAAGTTGCCAGCTCAGATGTCGTCCTCGCCATCTGAAAGCAGTTCAAAATTACGAGGTCCATCCTGAAATAGCCTTAGTGTTGCTTTATAACGGGACGTCAATATAACTAAACTTAATCAATAGATTTCGTAAAATGTCTAAATGATAATCAAGCTCTCTCAAAGAGGTTTTTTTTTTTTTTCATATTAAGAACTATTAGGCGAATTGTTGAAATAATACATTTCTTCAACTCAACCACAGTTTAATTTTTTTGCTTACATGCAAAGGATTTAAGGAATTACCAAGCAAAAAAAGTCTTCTAGAGTCAAAGCTGAAAACCTTCTTGCTCCTGCCATTAATGCACTCTTTTAGATTCGAATGCCCAGTAAATGTTATAATGAAATGAAAAAGTACTCGGTTGGTGAAGAATTTGTGGAAATATTATATTGGAAGCAAAATTACTTTACTAATGAAACTAAAGAAAAAATGAACGATAAATAAAATTAAAGCTTTAGTAATGGAAGAATTTGAATAAATTTTACTTCTTCGTGCCGATTGCTGAATATTATGTATATTCAACTGAATGGTCTACCTCCCCCCCGCTTTAAAAAGTCATAAAGGTGTTTCCAATTCATAGGGGAGCAGTCTATTATGTTCCAATAAGGTAGTTCCATAAAAATAAACCAAAGATGTAGGATACTTTTAACCTAAATACTTTCTACAATGTATACTAACTCATATTAGCCTTTGCCTCACCTTTGAATTGTATAATTACAATATTTTTTAATTAATTAACTAAAATAAAATATTTATAGACATTATGATTCAATAGAAGAAGAATATGATTCATTACGATGTTAAGTATTCTTAAAAACTCCTAGAAGAATCAAATTTACAACAAATCCTGAAAAAGATTGTGTCACTGTTAACTAATTCAATGAAATTTAAAGAGCTAATGTAAAAACAAATGTCAATAATTATCAATCTTACATTCTTTACTATTCAAACAACAATCCTACTTCAGATATAGTTGGATCGGATTCTATTCAGATTCTTTCAATTTAAAGAAAGCAGACTGTTCCAAATTGAAGCAAAAACCAGTTAATAGAAGGAAAATATTGCTAGAAATATCACCGGAAATAAAAACAAAAGTATATAATAAAATATAAGAAAAATCCGAAATAAAATAAAATTTTACAAGTAATAATTTACATACCGCCATCTCTTTGGATAAATAAATTTTACATCCATTTTCAAGACCAAATCTGTTTTTCTTAATGTATGGCACCAATTAATTTCTGGCTGAATTCGTCCAGTCTATATTTTTATAGTTTGAAAACAATATAATTAATATGTAAAAAACAACAATCACAAGAGTGCCAACTTTTAACAATGTATTTTCCCATTCGCTGACTTTCAAATTCAAATTGTTCAGCTGGCAAGAAACAATTCAACAATTAGAATAAACATGAGTAGCATTCTTGCAACAAACCAAAACAAAAGCACACCCTTTTTGGCACCGTAAAGTTTGGCTGCATCGCGTGCATTGTTTTTATCATTCGGAGATCCCATCACCTAAAACTGGAAGGCTTCCTTTAAAAGGGAAGATTGAAAAAGCAGGACCTGAATGCAGTGCCAGCAGGTGAAATTCGTCGATGTTTTCAGCTCTGATCCATACAAAGAGTTGGATTCTTTTAGTGATGGAGTTCTGAGAACAGAAGATGGAAGGGAATTTAAGATCCACAGAATTTTGTTGGCTCAACGATGCCTTTTCTTCAAAGTTCTTTTCTGCGGTGATTTTACGGACGGCACAGATGTTCTTCTAAAAGGAATTGACGCCGAAACATTGGACCGTATTCTTGTCTATCTGTACACTGGTACCATACGCCTGAACGAAGAGAATGCCACCGACATACTTGTTGCTTCAGATTATCTCCTCATCGACCCTCTTCTCCAAGAGTGCAGATCCTTTGTTCTGAGGGAGATGACCCCTACCAACTGCATCCCTCTATTCTTGATAGCTTGGCAAATAGAACGATTGGGAATATTGGACCAGTGCCATCGATTTATAGTGATTCATTTCGAGGAAGTTGCGTCGAACTCTGAAGAAATCAGTAGTCTGCCTTTGGAAGCATTAAAGAGAATTTTAAGAGAAAAATGTCTGAACGTTACTGAAGAAAGAACGGTTTGGAATGTGATTGTTAGGTGGGCGACATTCGATTTTCCTGACAGGTTGCAATTCGTTCCAGAACTTTTGAAGTATGTCAGCTTAGAGGATGCGGATGAGCCATTAGCAAGCGATATTATGCTTCATAATATTGTCCAAGAAAGTAAAATTTGCCAAGAACTGACATTCAATAATATTCAATACATACCACGTCTTCAAAATGTCCTAGAAATTCTAAAATCCCAAAGTGTTATGATTGGCTCTCGTATCCCTTCCAACCTCCACTTAATAGCCCATTACTGTGTAGCACATACAGGTTGCAGTATTAACATTTATCTCACTTGTGACGGCGAAATAGATTACTGGCGAAAAATCGACAGCGTACACTTTTTTCCAGATTGTCTTATTCAGCTGGGCCGTTACGTCTACATGTTTGATACTTGGATTAATAAAAGCTTGGCTTTTGACATGCTCGAAGAAAAATGTCTTCCCATGACACCTATTTCAAAAACTCGATGTCGTTATTCTGTGGTGTCTGTGAATGGATTCATTTATGTCATGGGAGGTGCCGTCGAAGCATTTGATGATATAGAAGATATTGAAAGATTCGATCCCATCACAGGGAGGTGGGAATTGGTGTCGCGCATGATTCCAATGTCCCTTTCAGAAGCAGTTGCCTTGAATGGGTACATCTACGCTATAGGGGATGTCGGGGGTGAGCCCAACCCCATCATGATGGTTCAAGTTTACGATCCAGCTTCTGATATGTGGTCTTCTGTCTCTGCTCCAAGGCTTTTCAGGCATGAATTCACTGCTATTGCATTTCGCGGACACTTGTATCTCATCGGAGGGGAGACATTCGATTGTGTTTTGAGAAGCACGGAGGAATACGATCCAGTGAATGACGTCTGGATTCCAATGCCAGATTTGCCAGTTGCCTACCTCATCCCAAGAGCGGTCGTTCTGAAAGATGTTTTGATCGTTTATGAAGAAAATCTGGAGCACAGAAGCTGCGGGGGAAATACACCTCCAGTTTACTGGGATTCGGAAAATCGAACGTGGCACATCATTCAAGAATCTTCTCCTCTTCGCATGATACACATGTATAAATTTTGCACCATAACAGAGCCACACATTATCAAAGAAATAGTCAAGCGAAACAGGCACCCAAGCAATAGATGGGTAAAAAGTCCTCTGGTATAACGGATTCTCTATAATTTCAATGAACTGTTAGAATTACTCTTAATCCTTTTCATGCTTCTGGTTGCGAATAAAATTTTTTCTCATTACTACTAAGTGATAAATAAAACATTACCTATCGATGTGATTTTAATTTATTTTAAAGTAAATACCAGAAAAAGTAGCTGTCTTTTAACCCTTTGCACTCCGATGGTGCCCCTGACTCATCATTCAAGACTGTACATCATTTTGACGTTTTATTTATTTATTTTTCAAATTTAATTGTTAAAAACGCCGACATAATGGTCAAGAGATGTAGGTTAATTTTTCAAAGAAATTCGACTTAAAAGAATTATGTGTATTTATTTTTCATTGCGATAAAAAATCTTTTTATTAGGTGAATAATTTTGCATCTAATTATTTTTCGGGCTGCAAAGGGTTAACTATCTGTTACCCCTCTTTTACATTCTGTTCTTTAACATGTCGCCATCTTCTATAACATTTTTTCTTGTGGCAGATTTTACCAAGATTTCCTACATTAAAAATATAATAAAATCTTTCGTACGATTTAGAAAATTTTACTATAATTTCCTGTTTTTCACTGATTACAGCACTTCAAACAGCTCAAACCCGAAAAAAAAGGAAATCTAAACCAATTAGAAACAGTTTGAAAAGGCCATTTATTGAGGGAGGTGAAATTATTCCACTTATTATTATGAGCTTGTAAGTTTGGGAAAATCTGTGGGTGTGGTCTCCCCAAAACTTTCCCGTATACTTTCTAATAGACTTGTCAAATCAGGGAGGCCTAGTGTAACATTAGCATACAATTATTACAAGCATTAATTTTTGGCAGAAATTGAAGATTTTTACTGAATTCATAGTTTCATCTTTGACGAGTTTATTAGCGATTAATTAATAGTACTCAAAAATCGAATTAGTGCTTTAGGTATGTTTTTCGCAATAATTTGAAACAAAGATTTCGCACAAAGCTGCAGTAATAGTCACAAAATCTCACACCAAATTTCAAATATTTGTCTACATTTTTGAATTATCGCTTTTAAAAGTTTCCCAAAGTATAGATCTACTGACAATTAATATTTTGATGGATTTAACTTAATAGTTGATCATTTTGTATTTATAGTTTTAATTTGTATTCAAACAGTCGGACGGACGCTTTGCCTTTGAATAAATTTTATTCAAAATTTGATAGAAATATGCAAATTCAGTTTAAAGACCGCATACCAAGACTCAAGCGTGTTTCAGTTACCTTTGTCACAGACAGATGAACATACATTTCTCTAAAATGTGTTTTCGAACTGAGGCAGGTCTAAAACTTTGAGATTCGTCAGTGTTCGGATTACTTAACGAGTACAGTACTTTTTCTATGCTACGTAAATGAAAAAGTAAAAAACAGTATAAGGAATAACAGACAAATACATTTTGATTTACATATTTCAACAGGAGCAGTAACTACAAGGTAAACAAAAAAGTTCTTGCCGTATTTAATTACCCAAAAGAACATGGCATGCAAACGGCGTAGCCAGTTGTTAGTCCTCGAAGTAATCACCATCGGCGTCCAGCGCCTTCTGCCAACGTGTCTTCAGTTGCTCAATCCCCTTGGGGTAAAATTCGGGGGGTGGGGTGGGGTGGGACGCAAAGAAGTCCGTGAGAACTTGGAGAACGTCTGCTTCATTTACGAAGGATTTACCACGAATACGATTGTCTAGGGAATGGAAGAGTTGGTAATCTAATGGTGCAAGGTCGGATGAGTAAGGAGGAGGGCTCAAAGTCTCCCAATCAAGTCGCTTTATCGTAATCTTGTCCCCCCCCACGCGACATGCGGCCTTACGTTATCATGAAATAATACTACCATTACTTTCGATTAACCAGTGCTGGCTCCTTCTGATGCAATGCCTGTTGTCTGGCAAGTTCACCAAGCGTTTGACTACTTTCCTCCTTAATGGCCACCTGCAGGGCTTCATCAACCAAGGCCTGTGGTCGTCCTGTTCGAGCTTTATTACAAAGGAGCAAATCTCCCGACCTGAGTATTTTTAAACCAATGCCTTGTCGTACGTTCATTGACAGCACTATCCCCAAACCCTTGACATATTCGGCGACTTGATGCAGCGGCTGATGAGCCCACTTTGAAGTCGTAGAGTAAACAACTCCGAACGAGCTCCTTCGATACGTCCATTTCGCTTCGCTGCTGTACGAGTTCCGATGGATGAATGTGAGCAGTGGACCTGCGTTTATAACAACCGATATTCCTACTCTCGACTGACGGTCTCTCAGTCACGCCATACACGCATTTGCATGCTTATTCTCACTTCTTGCAATTGGAAACGTGCGAACGGCAAGAACTTTTTTGTTTAGCTTGTACATTTTAGATTTGGAATAAATATGATAAATATTGGAAGCTAGCCTCCTTTGGCGATCGGTTGGTTCGCTAAAAATTGATTGTCAAAAATTTGAATTAAATATTTTTTGTGAATTGGTTCTAATGGCGCCTCAGAAAACATTTTTAAATTTGAGCAGGCGTGCTACACATTTTATTTAAGAAGTCTTACATCGCTCTATTTAGCATGCGACGCGTCTCCTATTTTCTGTCTATATAGTTACGTTTTCAGCGTAGCGGGTTCGGATTGAATGGACTTTACTTGAGGACAGCACAAACAAATTTATTTGCAGGATAATTGATAAAGTAAAAATTTCAGATAAACACAATTCAGCAGTCAACAGTCACTAACAGCGTAAATCCATGCCTTACGCACAATAAACACAGACTGCAAAACAGCTATCGTATAGCAGAGAAACAGTAAATCACAGCGAGCTCAATAACACAACATTAACAGCAAGCGTAAACCCAACTCACCAATAACAAGAGAGAAAAGTAATCTGCTCGCTACACCGAGTCGCTACTCTTTCGAGTGGAACTGCCAAATTTCGGCAACCGGTCCCTTATATAGCCGAGCGAGTGAACGCCCAGGAGCACGCGAAGCTTTCGAAAAACCCTGAACGATCCAGCGGCCACCAGAATATTCCCCTCGCCAAATCAACTCAGCTGGCGCGAAGCTTCTCGTCAACTGTCGCCAACGCCATCTCCTTCGGTGCGCTTCCGCGGCTCTTGCCCGCTTGTAACAATATCATTTTATATGGGTTTCATCTCAGAAAAGTGAGGCAGCTTTTAAAATGGACGCAGTTTTAAAAATTGCTCTTCCCAAACTGGAAGATAAAGATAGATTCCCTTTACATTTATTCTACTATCTGTCAACATAAATAGTTTATGTTGGAAACAGTCAAAACTAGGACTTGAAAATCCCTTTTCAGACCCTCATTTCTAAGATACTGAAAACATTTGAATACCAAAGTTGCTCTTCTTAATGAGACGCTGTTTTGGATAATTGGAATTATTTGTCTATCTACAATCTTATGAAAGTCACAGAGAAATGGACAATTCACCCTCCTCAACCACTATTTCCACCTTATTTCGGGCTAGATGTGTCATTTACAAACTCTCCCGGCATTTTTATATTTCTAAGATAACAATATATTATAAGTCAGTTAAAATCCAAACGAAATCATTCTAGCTGTCCTGTTTACAAGATAACATGACAATGTGTTATATGCATATTATACATACGAGGTCAAATCAATAAGTCTTTGTGCCTATTTTTTTAAATCCAAATCCTGCTGTGAATACAAAGCGAACATAAACATTCCCAACAGTGAACGTTCCTTGAACCGCACCAGCCGTATCTGCCTTTCGCTCCGATGAGTGGCGCTGCTATCAATCATTTAAGATGATGATTGTTCTTCAGACGTCCACGGCTTATGAGCAGCGAAGTGTTATTCGTTTTCCATGGAGCAAGGGACAAACGTCCATAGCAATTCACAGAGAATAGCACCCCACGTACGGGGAAAAGTGTCTCTCTTTGAGAAGTGTTCAATGGTGGTGTCGTGAGTTTCAAAAACGTCTTGAAGACTTGCATGAGAATGAGCGTTCACTGGGAGAATCTGGAACACCTACCTTACAGTCCAGACCTGGCTCCTAGTGTTTTTCACGTTTTCGGTCTACTGAAGAAGTTTCTGGCAGGACAGAAATTGACATGTGACGAAGAAGACAAGAACGCGGTCCGACGGTGGTTCCACAGGCAGCCGGAAGAATTCTATCACACGGGGATCTCTAATTTAGTGCTGCGATGGGACAAATGTCTGAACCGGTGTGGTGACTGTGTGGAGAAATAATGTAAGGTACGTAGTACACTACGTATATTTGCCAATACCTGTATGTACATGTTTTTGGCGAATGAAAAATAAGTGTAGAATTTGATTTGCCTTCGTACGAATTTTTGAATTAAAGATAATTTTAGTTTCTAGGGACCATGATGGGTGAGTAACTGAAGAACTTTTCCCGAAGCCTTGTCATGAGAACCATTGCAGTTGGTAGTCTTCCTATAGGAATCTACCAAAAGGTTTTCCATTATTGTTAAGTTCTGGAACTTAGTGACTGTAGTGGAGAGAGACGCATGATGCTGTGCATATGAAAACATCGGCTTTTGGGAATCTTATGTATAGAAATTTCTTCTAAATTCATCATTACAAGACACTCAAAACATCTAATTACATACACATACTTAACATGGAAGAGTAATATATCGCATGGTTTCAAGTTGGCTACCGAGCTATCACAGATTAAGGATGTCTCTCTTACTAACTGAAAAGCATCATGGGAACTACACAAACACTCTGTCTCAAGGTGCCATCTAGGGGCAGACGGGGAAAATAGAGACTATATATCACAAATTACAATGGGCCGAGACAGCCTGGCTGCTAGGGCGTTGGATTCGTATCCATTGGGCTGTGAGATCGAACCTACCAGCCGAAGACTTCAGTCAGTGCGCAAGTTAAATCTATCGTGGTCACAAAATACTCCATGTCGAGAGTAATACCTCTGTGGATACGTGTTCAGAAATTATCGTGCTTTGCTCCAGATCTAAATTACAATCTGTAAATGAATGAAGTTCACTCCGTAAAACGGGTTTGTGACGTGTGTGAGCTAGAAGTCAGACTTCTACCCTCGAGTGCTCAGGGGTCCATACCTTCAGAGGCAACTGCACCCCTTTTTTCGTTGTAAAACGAAACACGGTAACCGCAATAACATACTCCATTAAGAATATAATAAAATTGCAAAACAAATTAAAACCATGTTTTATAAAGAAACCATTCAACATTGAATATTAAGTTGAATCTTGATATCTTTAACATCAACAATGAGAAAGCACCAGGTTGAAATATTAGTAGAACAGCAAAAACGATTCAAATTTCACTTCAACAATGAAATATAACATTTAAGAAATGCATCAGTTAATTATCAAAGGAATTAAAAATAAATTGAAAAAGTTATTCATCGAAATAATTGATATCATCAAAAAGATAAGTTTATATTTTAATATAATGAAAAAAATAGATTTTTGCTGTAATTTAGTTTTTTGAAATTTCCGCTGAAAAAAAAAGACAAAATCCGTCTATCTTTTAAAATTCTAAATCCAAATCAAAAAATATCATCGGAGGCCCATTTCCGCTTTCCAAAATATGTACGTGTTCGAATTTTGGTAACTCAAGATCAAACAATCCATCTTGTATAGCTCTAAGCCCCACTCCCCAGCTGAAGTAACGAGAATATTCGTTATATTTCATTTCAATGAAATCGTTTAGATATAACTTTACTTTTATCAATTTGTAGGACATTAAAAACTTGTTTTTTAAAGTGTGAAATGCGTTCTGTTTATTGCGTGCATTTCTTTTTCAGAATGGAAATTATTCCCATAATATAATAGCATGATTATAAAATAATTATAATTATAAAATAATTTTAAATAATACGATAAACAAAATATTGCTCAACAAATCATATATATATATATATATATATATATATATATAAATATATATATATATATAAAGTCAATTTCTATTTAGGTCAACAAGGAAAAAATTATGTTATTAAATAATTACAATTAATATAAATAATGTATAAAAAAATATGTCTGACCAAAAGATAATTAAGCCCGTATCCGTTGAAAATAAATCAGAACAGACTCAGAACCCAATCGCCGCTGAATTTTCAACATCAATTGAGGCAAAGTAAATGCGTGAATTTTCTACAGTTGGGGTAACGCAATACGGAATAAATTTTAAAAATTTTTCTTTATTCTGTATTATTTTAATTTGAAAATACTTCAAAATGAATTCGAAAAATGATTCTTTAAGAATGTTTAATTTTTAATGCATCAAACATGAAGAAAATAAACAGAATCCTTTGAAATAATCGAGCGAAAATAGATTAAACCCTAAGTAGTGTGGGGAAACAAAAAACAGAATTCGTTACTTATTTGGAGATGGAGAAATAAAGAGGTTTGCCGAGGTAGTTAGTTTTTAATTAATTAATGAGTTAATATTTAAAAAATATTAACTCATTTTATTTATTTTGTTTAAATTTGAAAATTTTATATATA
>JAOUZG010000631.1:869302-880203 GCA_026289955.1 Argiope argentata | reverse complement strand
TATATAATATAGGTGTGAGCTAATAGCAGTAACTGAAAAATACTAAAAATTAGGAAAAAATTGCACATTGATCAACTATGGATCTCATTGAACAGAAAATTATTTATATTTCGAAACTATGAAAAATTAGTTTAACACTAGTATCTTCGTAAGTTACAGCAGAAAAATAGATTAATGAGACAGGCAAAACTGATCATTAAAAATTCAGCTCAATTAATGATTAGAAACCTTTTTGATGGGTACGATCCCATTCTCCAAGATACGTATGTACCAAATTTGGTGGCTGTAGATCAAATAGACACACACAGTAGCTTCCGAACGCAAGTCATAGATCAAACTCTCCGAACCGCCCCAAAGGCACACGGATTAACCATAGGAACTGAATGACTGGACCGCCACAACAGCAATGAGCGGGAACTCAGGTTGAGTTTTGAAGGCCATCACCGGCCACGGTACAACCCTCCCCGAAGGAAGTAAGTCCCTTCATCGATGGGAGGAACCTAACCCCCGTCTATTAGTGTAACCACCAGGTTGGCGGGATCCAACCACCATACGGAAGTATCAGATTCCCAATTGCGATGTGCCCCCGGTGTGTAGCTTCCGTGGGTATGGACCCTTGAGCACCCGAGAGCAGAAGTATGACTTCTAGCTCACACACGTCACGAACCCTTTTTACTGGATGGACTTCATTCACGCATTTCATTCATCCGCACACAGATCATAATTTGGATTTGGAACAGGCAATTATCACCTCTGACCCAGTATCCCCAGTGGTGTTACTCTCGACATGGTGGACTTTGTGACCACGACTGATTTAACACGCACGCACGCACGCACACCTTTATTATTACTTAAGATGTGAATTTTTGAATATTTTTCCCATTGGGTTTTTATCAAAAACATTTTTATTATTTACATTATCGCATTATTACAAGCATTCTTCTTATCTTTTAGTGTGGTGTCATACTTTCATTGGAGGTACGAAAGTAATTGGAGTGATAGGAAAAAACTTTCTCAGCCTTTTGATGTTTGGTTTAAAAAATTACTGCCTTAAACCTCGTGGAATACGAATTTATTTAACTTTCTAATTAGATTACACATCCTATTTTGGTAATTTACTGTTAATTTGATTTTTGATATAATAATATATGAAGCATTTGGGATATTAAAGCATTTCGAATTGATTTTTGCGTATTTCATACTAAATTCTTTTGCTTAGTTGCAGATTTGAAACTAAAAATTCAGTAATTCGATGCGCGTGTCAGACACGTCATTGTTTGCGAAGTGGCTAATAAAACCCCATTAAACTGGTGACCAGAGCATCTCTCTCTCTATATATATATCTCCGAAGATGTTTTGTACTTGCATCATATACGATTCATTTCATATTAGGCTTCACCGTGTTGTAAATTGAATCGAATGCGTATTTTAACCTATTTTTTTTATCCTGTCTCAGAGAAAAGAAAATAACTGAAATCGAACTTTGATATAATGATACAATATTTATGTTAAGACCATTTAGTTACGTTTTTTTGGAAACTGCATTCAGACATTTATTGATAGATAAACTGACAAAGAATCGGCTAGAGAGAAAGATATGGTCAAAAAAATTCAGAGTGACCTTTAACTATGGCGATAAAATAATATGCCAGATTCAATTAGAAAACTTAATATTATAAAGTTTGTCAAATTATCTTCAATCAAAAAATACAACGAAATGAAATCAATCGTCACTGGATTTAATTTTGGAATCCATTGTTCATCAGCCAATGGATCCCGATTGTGATTTGTGATGTTTTTTGGCGCAATAGCTACAAATTTGGCCATGCTGTGCCAATCCAATGATGAAATATAAAGTGTATGGTAAATTGGAAGTTATAAGAATAAGTATAAAAGATAAAATCTCAATAAAATCTTATATGCAATGGCAATGTATCAGAATTGTACAATTCCATCGGAATTTTAAATAAGGTTAAAATAGCAGTAAAGAATAAAAAATACGAAATTAGTTTTTTGATACCATTGATAACAGAAGAGACAAAATTACCAATGAATTCCGAAAATAAAAAGAACTGATATTACAGTATTGAATAAGACAATACGTAGTTCAAAATTAAATAATAAACTAAATAATATTTGTCATGTGAATTTGAGAGTAAGCTCATTAGTTCCTATAAGCAAAAGTGCGCTTCGTACCTATATTTTTATGTAGATCGTTAGATTGATAACTGTTGTGACTGATTCTCCGTTCTGTAAGTCATCACTCATTTCAGAACGAATTCTGGGTACTTACGTATTATACCGTCTTCGCCAACGGTTTAGTAACTCATTGGCGACGGATTTAAATTTGGCGATAAAGATCAACGGATTACACCATTGCTGAATTGCCATAATTGGTGGTTTAGCAACTCATTGGCGACGACTTCAAATTTTGGGATAAAATTGGATGGTATAATACGTAAGTACCGAACTCTGAGCTTAATAAGAAGAATTGTGAATTACTACTATATTCAGAAAATTCCGGAGATTTTTTATTACTCCGTTTTATGAATAAATTTCTTCTAAACAAACGTGAAGAAATTATATTTTCTATTTATACGATCGCCACCATGGTTCATGCCTTTAATCCTGATTACTATTTAATATAATGTTTACTTCTTTGCTATTTCTTAACGACTGTAGAGGAGATAATATCTAATTAGATAGTAATTATGAATCACAGGTGATTCACATGGTAAGTAATGTGTTGAAATATGGAGATATTAAATAACATAAGAATATTCAACTAGCAAAAGATTCGAGATTGAATAAGAACTTTTCTTATCACCCAAATATGAGCGCATGGCGATTAATGAATTAATCACCATTGCTCTAATTCATTTGAATAGTATACAAAGTATACACATTACAATATATGCGTGAGATTGCAGGCAAATTGATTGAAGATTTAATTTTCTTCGATGGCAAAGGGATTATGTATAAGGAATTTCTTCAACAAGATTATACATTCTCTGAAGAATAGTTTAAATGCTGAAAAGCTTGCACAATTCGATGAGTATCAAGTAAGTAGATTTTTGGAATGTCAAGTCATGAGTGCTTGATCATGATAACGTGCTCTATCAAAGGTAGCTATTGATGCGAAATTAAACTGTCGAAACATTTAATTCTGTTACCAATCTATATTTCCTTGATCCTGATGTGATTTTTTTAAATTCCTACTATTAGCTCACACTCTCCATATTATATATATCTAGTTAAAATGTTCAATCTTTAATAAAATAATTTTTATTTATCCACTCAAGTTCAAGTAATTTTTTTTAACTTGTAGTGGGTGATATTTGATATTAATACAGATTTCACAAATATTAATTCATAAGATTTTTATTAATTAATTAAAAACTAATTTTCTCGCCGAAAATCTTATTTCTCCACCGCCAAATAAGAAACGAATTCAGTTTGTTTTTTTCCCACGCCAATGAGGTAAGCTTAACATGTTTTCTGTTGATTATTTCAAACAATTCTGTTTAGTTTCTTAACGTTTGAAGCATTTAAAATTGAGCATTGCTAATCAATCGATTTTTTGGAATCATTCTAAGTACAATTCGAAATAAAGTAATGCAGAATAAAGTAAATTAAAAATTTCTAATTTTTATTGCGTTACCCTAACTGGCATAGATAATTGAAGCATTTTGCGTTGCCTCAATTGGCATTGAAAATTCAAAGCTAGTATAATTTTTTGATCAATTATTTAGAATAAGTGTAATTATTAGCCCAGGATATTCTGGTTGATAGGGCGTTAGATTCACACCCCTTGTACTGTGAGTTCAAACCCACCATGCGATAATTGTATGTGTGTGGAGGACGCTAAATCTGTCTTGGTCACAAAGTCCTCTGTGTCAAGAGTAATACCACTGGGGATTCTGGATCAAAAGGGATAGTTTTATGTTGCAGATCTAAATTACGATCTATTGATGGATGAATGAAAGGCATGAATGAAGTGGGTTCCGTAAAAAGGGTTTGTGACGTGTGTGAGCTGAAATTCAGACTCCTGATCTCGGGTGCTCAGGGCTCCATCCCCTCAGAAACTGTGTTATTTGCTTTTGGGTTACCAAGAGCTTTCTTTGTATATAATTGTTTTATACTTTTTTTCTTTTTAACAGCAGTTTCTTAATTAAAGTTGTTTACAATTTTATGTTCCCGTAATAGCTGTTGATTTGCTTCCTTATTACTACACTTGGAGACACTGTGACAATTTTTGAGAACTTAAATTCGTTTCATTTTCTGATCTGGTCCTTTGAATTAAGTTTTACGATAATTAGGTTAATTAAGCTGCATTTCCGTGCTGGGTGTGGGTTTCATCGCGGCGGCCCATCGTTATATCCGAATGGCTTCGGCCGGGACGGAGAATACCTATGACATTACCCTCAGAAGATCCCTCCGTGGGGCGCCACGTAAGTGGGGATGAGATGCTTCCGGTATGGTGGTTGGATCTCGCCAACCTGGTGGTTACACTAATAGGTGGGGGTTAGGCTCCTCCCATCGATGACGGGACGTACTTCCTTCGGGGAGGGTTGTTCCGTGGTCGGTGACGCCCATTAGGACTCAACCACTGTTCCCGCTAAATGCTGTTGCGGCGTTCCAGTCATTCAGTTCCTATGCTTAATCCGTGTGCCTTTGGGGCGGGGCGGTGAGTCTATTCTATGACTTACCCTCAGATACTACTGCACCCCTTCTTCCGTTATAAAGCGGAACACCACAACAATAGTAATTAATTAACAAAAAGTAACTAAAATAACAAATTTCTTTGCCGGAATTTGAAGGAATTGACTTAATTAACTTTATAAAGAATTAATTTATTTTTTATAAAGAATTTACCTATGGGTTAACGATTTTAAAATTCCGAAGTTCAACGTGTGCAAACAAAGCCATCAGAGAATATGCAAAAAAATAGAGCTAATATTGTTAGTATTTATTTTTATACTAAAAAAAGCGTATGGTGGTACAACGTAGCTAACTCGAAGAATGTAGAAGATTAAATGGTTCTATTTTAATACCATTCTTTTAGAAACAAATAAATTCGAGAACTTTTGAAATTAGCGTCAATAGAACAAAAGGCACAAATTTATTATTAGATATAGTGCGACATTTAGAATATCAGAGAACAGTTGGAAAATATCAATATTTTGTGCTAATAGGGAAGTATGCTTTTCCAAAAAGGAGTTCTGAAAATCCCTCAATCAATTTTAATATGTTTTTTGTTTCTCATTTCAGATTCCATCAAGTCTCAATCAAGCGCTTCGAATGAAAGCATCGCAAGTCTCCAGAATGAAAGTAAGTGGTTAAAAAAACTCGTTTGATATGTGTTGTTTAAAGTTTTTATCATGAATGAAGGCATCTTTTAAGATAATCACACAGCTTTCTATTATATTTATACATAATATACAATGAAATGAAAGCATCTCTACAAATCTATACATTTATTTTCTATTATTTTTGTGTTTGTATGTACCATTTTTTTTATTTTTTGTGCTTTTCTTTTTTATTATTGTTTCTGTCCTCGTCCCTAAATTTTTCTTTTGTATTTTTACAAGCCACTTCCCATTTAAATTTCAAACAGCTCACTGCTTTCGGCTTTCTTTAATTCAATAATAAAACCCCGTACTAAATTTGCTTAACCTGTCAGCCGTCAAACGACAGTCACAGGAGTGTATAGAACAGGACCGTATTTCATTATATCTTCCACTTCATTCATATTATACTGTTTAAATAACCAGGTGGTTGTAGTTGCAGGGGCATGAAGCGGTGTTGTGTATGTTGGAACCACAAACTCGAGAAATATTTGACAGATATTGGAGATCTTTATACCATTTTGTAGAGCAATTATTGGGGAAGGTTTTAGTACATTAAAGTTAGATCAAAATAAAAAGGGGAGTTTTAACTGTGCAATTATCCACGCTTGCGCGAAAGCCTCAAACTGCGTGTGTGTAAATATCAAGAGCAGTGATACGCATATGCGATACAAAAAAAAGCGATTCAAATGACATTATGCACAAAAGAAGGAAATCCAACCTTGGCGGTGACACATTAAATGCCAAAAGAATACATTTAGTACATTAAAATCATATCAAAATAAAAAAAGGGAGTTTTATAATTGAGATTTTAATTTACCCACGCAAACGCAAAACTCACAAACTGCGCGCGTGCAAATAGCAAGAGTTGGGGAATACATATGTGATACATTTCTTTGTTTACTTTTGATTTTTAACAGCGATTCAGACAAACATATTTTTATGTTTGTTTGATGTTGCGTAACATGCCCATATCGTATCGGGTGGAGGCTATATATTTTTAAGATAATTTTTCTTCTTGGATGCTATTCCACGGGCAACGCCGTTCTTGCTGTTAGTTTTAAATAATCAGAAGAGCAAGTGAAAATATTTTATTTAAAGGAATTTGTGGAAAGCAGGAATTAAATGAAGAATGCATGTAATGATCACAGAATTTTTTGTAATTACAAGTAAATTCCCAAAATTAGGAAGCATAATATTTTCTTTTCTTTCCAATCTCTCTTTCCTTTGTTTTAGAGATTTTAAATTGCTGTTTTAAAATTGATCATTACGATATATTCGTCATAGGGATAAATCACTAAATAATTTTAAGAAAAAGAAGAATTATTTTATCTTTACAAAAGCAAAGCGCAAAATAAACAGTAGGATTTCTAACATCACGATAATTTTCAAAATATCGTACTATTGGTGTTAACGAACCAAATTTGAAGTACTTTTAGATAAGTAAACTATATTATTTTAACCCTTTGCGGTCCGATATCGAGTGTGAATCGACATTCAAGACGGTGCATCATTTTGACGTTTTATTTATTCATCTTTCAAATTTACTTGTTAAAAACGCCTACATAATGGTTAAGAGGCGTAGATTAATTTTTCGAAGACATTCGGCTTAAAAGAATTATGTACCGGGTGTCCAAAAAGTTCCCGTACTCCAAATTTAAAAAATCATTGTCCATGATTTTTTTTCAAGTATATTAAATTTTGCCATACGAGTAATGAAACCATGGACATGCTTGAAGCTTTTTCTGTGATAGACTTATCTCAAAAAATCTTTGGCCACCTCGATCCCCTGATCTGACCATCCCGGACTTTTCTCTTTGAGGATATTTAAAGGACAAAATTTATGAAGGTGATCCTCAAACAATAGAAGATTTGAAAATCGCAATTACCCAAAGGATACAAGAAAACACTCCTCGCACGTTAAAACGCGTTTCGAAAAACTTGGGCAAACGAGTTCAGCTTTGTCTCCAAGAAAGGGGTGGACATTTTGAACATTTATTATAAATGCAAGTTCAGTATTTTTTCCTTAGTTATGTTAAAGGTGCTTTTTATCATTGGCATAAAAATAATTCTTTTTAAACCTATTGTTTTTGTAAAATAAATTCACAAATCATAAGTACGGGAACTTTTTGGACACCCTGTATATTTATTTTTCATAGAATAAACAAATCTTTGTATTAGGTGAATAATTTTGCATCTAATTATTTTTCGAAGTGCGAAGGGTTAAAGGAATTTGTGATTTGACTCCTCATATTCAAGTAAAATAACGATAAAAAACAAAACGAAAATTTTATTTATGAAACGAAAAAAGTTGCAAATTCCGTTTATTAATTGTTTTAAAAATGACATTATCAAACAGGGTGTCATCCCCCGATTATTGATCTTCCCCTTCTAACCGCATCAGTCATCGGTGACTGACTTTGTACTTTTCGCTCAAGCCACATCAGTCACAGATGGTAGATTAATAACTTTCATTTGGGCAGAATCAGTCATTATCGACTGACTACGTATGAAAATTATTTTATCTTTGTAAATTTTTAATTGGGGATCACAAAATAATGTGCCTAAATGGATGCAATATTTGCGCAATTTTATATAATTTTCTGCTGTCATTAAGCCACAGAAAGTGGGTATCGCAGGCAAAGACACAAAACAGGCCAAAACAAGCTCGAATTTCAAGATATTAACATTTCTAAATACATCAAATTCATACATGTTAATTCTACTCACCGGGGGAAACCCAAATATTATCGTCTTAATATCCAAAGTTATCTTACTCTCTTTAGAACGTTTGTGGTATTACAGAGTGAACCCTGAGATTGATATTCGTTTAGGTTCATTAGTTTTTATTTCTAAAGATGAAAATAAATCACTTAAGCCATTATTTTAACATGATTGCATAAAATAAATAAAAAAGATTAAAATGAAATCTGCTATGCATATTTCAATGTATCATGTCAGAACATCATTTCTTAAAAACCCAAGCACCAAGTACTTAAAAGCAAGCAAGTTAAATTAAATTTTTATTCATTTTAATTTATTTCATTGAAAGAGTCACTTTAGCATTGCAAACGATCGAAAAAACTTTGTGTCGCATTTATGGTTTAAAAAAATATCACATTTCCTATTTATTTCATTTCATATTATCACATGCTCAAAATGACATTTTTCAGGGTTTTACTTGCTGTAGTCATTAACTTATTTTTTTAAAATCAGAGCTTTTGCCTATGCAATGGCAGACAATTATTAATAGCTGATTTTTTGAGATGCTCGTGCAAATAATAAAATTTCATTTTTTGGCATTACAGATTTTTATCTATCTCATTCTCAAAATAACATCATGTTCTGACATGATAATAAAATAAAATAAAAGATCAAATCAGGGCTAATTGGTACCAGTTATGAAGATCTCTACAACAGTTATTTCTGATATGAGATAAATTTACCGGAAATTTTTAATTCAAGTAACTATGGATTAATAAATAGTCAAAATAAGTAATGTGATTTATTTAAAAATGTTTTTTCCTTTATATGGCTATTTCAATGAGCATATTGATATCTTTTGAAATTTAATTTGAAATTCAAGCTTTCAAGGGTTAAATTAAATATTAAATATCTAAAGAAAAGAGGTTTTAACTAAGAAATAGACAAATACTGTTCTCTTTTTAAAATACAATATCATTGAAAGAAATTCAAGAAGCATATAATATATATATTTTTCAATATCCAATTGCGATAAAATGTTAAATTTTCTGAATATAGAACAACATTGCTTCCCATTATTATAAAATATCATTTTTCATACCATGCAATATAATTTGCCAATATATATATATTTTGTTATAGAATACGTTTTTTCAATCGATTTTCAGGATTGCAGATTTATATATTTTTAACTTGATGATTTGAAAGTTAAAGACGCACTTCATCTTTGGATAATGTTCTGAACGAGATATTTTTAATTATTTGTTGCTGCTGTTACTAATGGTACTTGCCATAGACAGGCGCGAATTTTAAGCCCAATGAGCGTCTCTTGTTTCTGAAGTAGCGCCAACTAGGGCCAAGAGTACGACTTAGCTACACACTCATCCTATTCACTTGCACAGCCCCTTTTTACTGGGGTGCACAGTCACACATCTCACAGATAGCACACAGAAGAACAACAAGGCCCAAACCAGGACTCCAACCCGGGACTCACAGAACCCGAGGAAGACGCGCTACCTCTGTGCTAGGACGCCGGCCAATTATTTAAAAATGATATTAGCAGAGAGAACAATACATCAAAATACTCGTGAAATTACTAAAAATTTCGAGACAGTAATTAATTAATCATGTTAATTAATACGGTTAATCACTTCGTCTATCTCAACAAACTGCTTGCTTCAAGCCCTACCCACTGATTCTAATTTCTTGAAGATATTATTGTTATGCTTTTAGCGTAGCGGGTTCGTATTGATTAGACTTTACTTGAGGACAGCACAAACAAATTCCTTTACAGCTATTTGCAGGATGATTTGATAAAGTAAAACTTCAGATAAAAACAATCCAGCAATCAACAGTCACCAACAGCGTAAATGCAAGCTTTACGCACAATAGAAACAGATTGCAAAGCAGATATCGTATAGCACAGTAAGCAGTAAGTCACAGTGAGCTCAATAATACAACGTTAACAGCAAACGTAAACACAGATCACTAATAACAAGCGTGAAAAGTAATCTTCTAGTCCAGCGAGATGCTTCTCTTCCGAGAGGAAACTCTCAATTAACCGCCGGAGCTACGACAACCTGTCCCTTATATAGTTGAGCAAGTGCGTGTCCCCAAACACGCGAAATTTCTCAAAACACCGCGAGTGATCCAGCTGCTACTAGACTATTCCTTCCGCCAAACCAACCCAACTGCCGTGAAGCTCCTCGCCAAACGTCGCCAACTTCGGTGTATTTTCGCGGCGCCCGTCTGCTTGTAAGGTTATAATAAATGAGATAGTTACAGAAGTGTCCCATTGTCTTTGGTTACTGTCATTGTGCTCTGCATGAAAATCAATAAAAGATTACCTTTCTCTCTCTTCTTTTTTTATGTTTCATAGAAGGGTTCATTTTTTTATGCCCCTACTAAAAAAAATAGTAATTCTTTCATCCCCTTTTTTCCATTTAAGCTCCTGAGAAAACACCGGAAGTCCCCAGCCTGCAAGATCGGCTGCACGAGGAACTGAAACGCCGAGTCAGCTTGACCAACAACAAGAAAGCTCAACCGGTGGCTTTCATCACGCCCCTTTCCTCCGCCGAAGACGTCCAGTTCTGGCTGAGCGCCAAGGGATTTGCTTCAAGGTGGGTACACCCTCCTCAAAAACATTCACACATTGGTTTCTAAACATTTAGAACAATATCCTTTGTTTTGATGCTTTGGTAGTTAGATTCAAATTACTTCACTTTAATTATCAAAATTTTTTCTATGGATCTATTTTTGGCAAAATATTCTGTAGGGATTAATCAAATTGTATGGACAAAAATTTGCTGTGGATCTATTTCTGGCAAAATATTCTATAGGGATTGATCA
>JAOUZG010000631.1:848991-864786 GCA_026289955.1 Argiope argentata | reverse complement strand
AATTAATGACGTATTCAAGTTTTAAGCACCAAATAATGATACATTCAAAATATCATTATTTTCAGTAATAATATTTCATTTGCACGTGTGTAGCTGGTCGAATAGCTAAATAATTTACTAGCATAAAATACCCACCAACATTCCAAAGATCCTTTTGTGATATTTTTTAGCATTTAGAATATAGAAAATCGTTCACATCATAAAATATCTGGTGTAAATAGCTGGAAATATTTAATTTGGTGCTAAACATTTTTAACGCTTTTTTGACAGTATCAACTGGGATTTAACATACATTGCTTTTAAAGAGATTTTTAAGAGATGCTTTTTAGAGATTTATTTAGCTTGTTCTGTGGCATCAATTGCATTGGACATATGTGCCTTGTTCAGAAGCTCAACGGGCGTTATTAAGTCACTAATTGACCTTTTCAACGAGGCTCACATTGTAAACGCTTTGATGCTGAATTTTACGGCTTTCAGATTCAATGCTGAAAATCTACAATAAGTTTATTGACACTGTCTCCCTTTCCATAAATGTATAAAATGAAAAGTTTTTTATTCACTTTCAACTTCCCTCGGGGAGGCATCTCGTGTTTGATAGTTTCGGTCATTATAAGAATGGACATTGCTAGAAATTACAGTCGGCCAGAACAAGTACTGTCGATACTGCTACGTTCAGTGGTGGCGGGGTGGTCGGCTGTACTTTAAAAAAAAGGGGGGGGGCTCGAAATGACTATGAGATGCTTCCGGCATGGTAGTGGTATCTCACCATTGTGGGCAGTACACTAATAGGGGTAGGGGTAGGATCATGCCCATTGATGACGGGGCATATTTCCTAAGGGAAGGGTTGTACGGTGGCCGGTGATGGCCATTTGGACTCAACCACAGTTTCCGCTAGTATTGCTATTGCTGCTGCTAGTATTGCTATTGCTGTCCGGTCATGCAGCCCTCGTAGTTTAAATCCGTGTGTCTTCGTGACAGGTCGGAGAATCTGACATGACTACTCGAATTCAAACTGAAGGGAAGCGAGTAACAACACTTTTCTCTTTTTCTGCAGTTCAAGACTTTGAGGTCGAAGGAGTTGAGTTCGGTTCTGGAGGCCCGGAGGAAGAAGATCGACCCGGACGACGAGTTCAGTGACAGAAGGGATTCGAACGACAGTGCGGCGTCCTCCCTGCCTTGAAGTGTGTTGTACTTGTTATGTTAATAAATTGGATACTTCAAAGACTACAAATTATTGCTGATGATAGAATTCAATATTTACAATGTTTCTTCAAATTCAACCATCGTCTAGCAGATTATATGATCTAGCGAGTTTATTATCATGTCAGAACATGATGTTTTTGGGATGAGGTTTTTTTTAGCATGAACAAAAATCCGTAGGCGGAAAATAAAAATTTTACTATCTACATGAGCATCTCAAAACATGAGCTTTTAATAACGTTGCCGTTGCATTTATAAAAGCTCTGATTTTTAAAAAAATAAGTTAATGACTACAGCAAATAAAACCTAGAAAAATATGATTTTGAGCACGTGATTATATGAAATGAAATAAATAGAAAATGTGATATTTTTTAAACAGTCAATGCGAGACAAAGTTTTTTTTGGATCGTTGGCAGTACTAAAGTGACTCATTCAATGAAACGATTAAAATGAATTAAAATATAATTTAACTCGCATGAGCACGTGGTGCTTGACCGTTCAAGAAATGATGTTCTGACATGATACATTGAAATATGCACAGCAGATTTCATATTAAACTTTTTATTAAATCTAAAATTTTCGAGAAAACTATAGCTTTCTCAAAAAAAAAAAAGCATGCATAAACAGCATAGATACACGAAAAAAATAAAACTTAAAAACAATACAGAAAATAATTCTGATGATGATTTACTTTTTTAAAAGATGTTGATATTTTGAGTACAAATGTTTAGAAGTGATGCATTTTTAGAGTTGTATTTAATAAAAATATTTTTATAAGTATTTAAAAAAAAGGCAGAGTATTTAACATCTTTAGTAATCATTTCGAACATCACAGAAAGACAAAATAATATTTTCAAATTCACCAAATTGTAGCGTTCCATACACGAAATCAGAATTAATAGCTATAAGCTGATAAGTTACAAAAATATTAAAATGCTAGCCGAATTTGGTCAAAAAATGAATTCTTTGGGGAATATTAATTGTGTTTAACATTTCATTAAATGACTTTTAGAATAAATTTATTACATCTGTTACTTTTCCGTTAGCCTGGCGGCATCGAAAAATCGCCAAAGAAATTTGGCAGAATTTTACATTATTTGGCGATTTTTTTTGTTTTAAAATAATTGTAAGAAATTTGGCGGAATTCTACAATATTTGGTGATTTTTTGCTGTCGCTCGGCTAATGAAAAGGCACAAAATTTAATAAAATGATTCTCATTTATCCCTAACTTTTCCAACAAAAAGCAGTCATAATCTTAAATTCTTGCTATACATCAGAGCCATGTCATTTTAATAACCCTCAACTTGTAATGAATATTTCTAATGAAATCAAATCCCATTGCATAATAATGCTATCAAAAATGTAGCTTATCATTTCATGCAGCTTTTAACTTTTGAATGCTATCAAAAATGTAGCTTATCATTTCATGCAGCTTTTAACTTTTGAATGCTATCAAAAATGCAGCTTATCATTTCATGCAGCTTTTAACTTTTGAATGCTATCAAAAATGTAGCTTATCATTTCATCCAACTTTTAACTTTTGAATGCTATCAAAAATGTAGCTTATCATTTCATGCAGCTTTTAACTTTTGAAAAACTGCACCTGTACCTTATTTTTTAAGGAAAATTACACAAATATCAAAGCATTTTTCTTTTCTGCATAAAATACAGAAAGGAAATTATGCAGTTAAAATTTCTGATGAAACAATAAAAACAATTGGAATTTCATAGCAGCAATGAAATGTATTATTTAAAATTCATTTAAAAGAATGCTTTTAAAAATTGATGAAATTCAGAAAAATTTCTAGGCAAATAAATCATTATTATCAAAATCACAATTTGCTAAATTCTGAAAATGGTGAAAAATATTTTTTTGTGCGGTAACTTTATTTAGAATTTAGAGTTAGAAAACATAAAAATCATTAATTAAAATTCTAATCTAAAATTTAAGAAACTTGCTGTTTGCTGCATTTGCCCATCTTCTAAATCATACTTGTACTAGATTTGATAGTTCCTAATCAAACGTTTTGCTTTTAGAGAGACAAAATACATGCATTCCTTTTTATTAGTAGTAAGGATAGCTTACATATCTGAAATCTAACTTGTCTAGAGGATTTTTTTAAAAATTGTTATAAATTTTCTACCAACGCTTTTAACTATAATAATTTAGACACTCTTGATCGTACATTGATACCAAGATTGTTAGTTTGTAACCTGAAATATCTTAAATTTTGATACCAAGCTGAGTGAATTATAATAACCTCTTCATCATCCGTAACGCGCCGCGTTCAAATGAAACTTCTGTAGGGCATTCTTCGGCATTTTAAAACTTTTAAACGTTTAAAACGCTTTCTAAATGTTTTTTTTTTGTTCGTTCTAATGTGGCGAAAAACTGAGAAAAAGCAAAAAATTTCGTAGACAGGAGAGGACGGCGAAAGGGTTAATATGCCCAGGAATTAACACTTTATATTCTTTAACGTTATCTGACAACAAATACTATGAAAGGCAATGAATTGAACCAAAATTTTGAATTTCTATTTTTTGATTCTTTAAAGCAGTGGTCGGCAAAATGTGCCTCTTTGGCTCCTTACATGCAGCACATTGTTCGCATTAATAAATATTTATTATGAAATTTAGTTTTATTGGCTGATCCGTAGAGAACGTCACCCGCCTGGCGCACTTTTCAAAACCGCCAACTCCCTGCGCTCTTGCTTCTTATCTCCCGGAGGAAGATATCCTCTAACGACAACATCGGGTTGCCATATTTGGCTCTAAATATCCTTGGCGAAAAAGGGGGTGATACTCTCTCCTGTCGCACCGTTTTATTGAGTGTACTACTAATTTAGCAAAATAAAAGTTTACTCAACAAGCAGATCTGGCTCAATTTTTTTTTTAAATTTTTGTAATTTTCATAATTGTAATTTTCGTTGTAATTTTCCACTGCCTTAAAGTAAAGCTTTTACTATTAGCCAAAGTTATGTGGAGATGGTGTTTGAATTATTTTACACGTGCCTCACACGATCCCCCGAAGTTCGGAGAGAGAGAGAGAGAGAGAGAGGAGCGTCACATATGCACTGAATAGCTTCTGGGATGACAAATAATATGCCACAATTTCGTTTGTGTTTATAAATAGAAATTTTTCAAAGGATTTACATTGTGAAGTTCTGTCTTTGAAATTAGATGCGTTTTTAGACATTAATGTTGCAGTTCAACCGAATGTATAGACAACAGTAGATAACATTGCAAGCCTTTATTGTAGAATTAAAATGGCTAAGCACCCATAGAGGTCGGACAACGACATCAAATTTCAAGCATGCGGCTAGAAATCAGATACATAAATGTTACAACTGTAATGTATCAAATTTCAAGAATGTATTTTTGAAATTTAAATGAACACCTCTATTAGATGAAACACAAAAATCACTTCTCAAATCGGTACTTACGTATTATACCGTCCAACTTTATCGCCAAATTTGAAGTCATCGTCAATGAGTTGCTAAACCGCCAATTATGGCAATCTTCAATGGTGTAATTCGTTGATTTTTATCGACAAATTCAAATCCGTCGCCAATGAGTTACTAAACCGTTGGCGAAGACGGTATAATGCGTAAGTACCCCCAAATCTTTATGTATGTTCCATTTCAATTATTTGAAATATGATTACAAAAATCCATCTAAAATATTAAAAATAGTGCAAATGAAGGCAAGTTTCCCGTTTGATTAATCTATTCTTTTTCCAGAGTCATCTACTCAAAATATTCGATACATTATGTACAATTCTCCGTCCATTTATTGGCCAATATCGCAGTTTAATTTGATGTAATAAGTCCTGAACGTCTAAAAACAAACACTTTTCAAAGAAAATAATCAATATTTAGTAACTTTTAAATTACGGGACAAACTCGTTTTTTAAAATTAAAGATTAATAATTTGAACAAGATATATAAATATATATAAGGAGAGTGCGAACTAATTGTAGGAATTGAAAAAAGTGCAAATTCATTTATGGCTTTTATATTTCAGTTTGAAACTCTCTAGTTATATCTTCTCGTTTAATATACATTGCCGAAGTATACTTACTAAATAAACTATTTAACTTAAGTCTGCATTGATCACAGCTTTTACATATACTAAAATGACATCTAATACGAAATGTTTCCGAGCGGCAAACCAGAAATTATTGCTTTAACCTCGATTCCATTTTTATTTTATCTTAATCGAAAATCTCGTACATTTAAGCATTATTAACATGTGACTTTTGAAAATTTACATTTACAAATCCAAGGAAATGCCGGTACTTTGAATTTTGCTCCCCTTATTGATAAATCCTTGTTTATTTAGTCCTAATTCAAAGTGACATTATTATCATGTCAGAGCATGATATTGTTTTAGGAATGAGGTTTTGTGGCGTCAATAAAAAACCGTTGGCAAAAAAAAAAAAAAATAATAATCGAAGGTGAAAAAGTGAAATTTTGTTATCTGCACGAGCATCTCAAAAAATCAGTTTTTAATAACATGATGCCATCCCATTTACAAAAGCTCCGATTAAAAAAATGAGTTAATGACTACAGCAAATAAAACGGAGAAAAAAATGTCATTTTGAGCGCGTGATTATATAAAATGAAATAAATAGGAAATTGGATATTTTTTTAATCAATAAATTCGAGACAATTTTTTTAATGATCGTTTGCAATATTAAAGTGACTCATTCGATGAAACGATTAAAACGAATACAAATATAATTTAACTTGCACGAGCACGTGGTGTTTGGCCGTTCAAGAAATGATGTTCTGACATGATGCATTGAAATATACATAGTAGATTTCATTTTCATCTTTTTATTATTTATCATGATTTTCTTTCCAATATAATTCTGATAATATTCCCAGATTTGTTAAAAATTTTAAGTGCTGTAATGATTTAAATCCGATTTTCCATGATAATAATGTTTGTAATGATTTACTTAATGAAATCAAAGTTCAAATCAAGTTTAATTTTCCATGATCACATTATTTAAATATCACAATATTTGAAAATAATTTATTTGAATCACAACAATATTTTGGTATAGTTTTTAAAATTAAACCCGAAAATCATGTACCTGTGTTGATTTATTATCATCACTTTTGTGGAAGATTTATCGTTTTCATTTTGTGAAAAATGAAAGAAAAAAAATCTTGAAATCCATTGTTAAACAGTCAAAAAATATTTACTTGATTAGACATTTTATTCATCGAACTAATGTTCTAAAACAAAAATCATTAAATAGCATCAAAGATTAAGCAAAAAAAAGAAATCATTATATTAATTCACATATCGGATTGTATTTCATTACTTTATGAAGCACTCGTATCTGTTTTTTGAAAATTATCTTGTGAGAACATGATGTTGCTTTCATTATGGCGTTTTGTAATACTGAAGGCAGCGAATAATCTTTACTCAAAATCTAATGGCAATGAATAAAGCCTAAATGGCAATATTCATTAACAACTTTTAATTGCATATATTTTTTTTATCTGCTTTTACCAGTATTGCATTATTATTATGTGTACTTCTTTGAAAGCAGATGCATTTTTAAGAGGTTGATTTGCTTTTACCAATATTGCTTTTTCAAAGTGGTTTAAATTACTTAAAAGCTTAAATGAATTAAGACAAATAATGATATAAAAATAATAATGTTCCAGAATAATAACTATGTTTAACCCTTATTACACCAATTCATGCAATATAATGAATAGCGGAATATTATAAATTATCATTTTGTTGAACAAGTTTACCTTAACACCTTTGCACTCCGATGTCGCCTCTGACTCGACTTTCATCATTTTGACGTTTTATTTATTTATTTTTCGAATTTAACTGTTAAAAACGCCCACATAATAGTTAAGAGATGTAGATTAATTTTTCAAAGAAATTCGACTTAAAAGAATTTATATTATATATATATATCATAGCAATAAACAAATCTTTGCACTAGGTGAATAATTTTGCATCTAATTATTTTTCAAACTGCAAAGGGTTAAGGCCTTGCGATTTAACTCAGTATAAGGTCCTACTTTTTGATCGGTAATACTCTGGCTGTAATTTATGTAACTTCTAGTGACCCTAAGTCATGTATCTGTATTGGAAAAGTACAGGTGTTGGAATGGAATCTCAAGGAATATTTGCATAAATTATCACAAGATTGTTCAAAAATATAAAAAAGGCGAAACTCACAAAAAACGAATACATTGATGACGTTATTAGGGAAGCCACATCAGATTATTCCCATGTTCAATAACAAAATAAATAAATTTTAAAAACTCTTTGAGAAGAGGGGGAAAAATCTAAGCTTGATTTTCAGCGGAAATATAGATAAGAATCAAAATTCGCAGTATTAAATAAAATAATATAATCCTCCAACATCCTCTGTATATGCAATCACACAAATATCAAAATTATCCGCCTTTTCTAATGCATCTTTATTGGCTTGGAATCTCAACGTTCGTTAGTCGTCTAACAACTGAGACGTGAATTTTTTTATGTTTAAATTGACTAATTAACCAATGGACGAATAAAAGTAAGCATGGATAAAAATCAGTTATGAGATGGTGAATTTCAGAATTTATTTACAACAAAGATTGCAGCAAAGGTTAACAAGTTTATGTCAACAATTTTTTGTTATGTTAGAACATGTTTTTGTTTTTGGTGTCAACAAAAATCCGCAAGCGAAAAGAAATTTTATTATCTGCACGGGAATCTCGAAAAAAAAATCAGCTTTTAATAACGCGTTGCCATTGAATTTACAAAATCTCTGTTTTTTAAAAAATAAGTTAATGACTACAGCAAATAAAACCTAGAAAAATGTCATTTTGAGCACGTGATTATATGAAACGAAATAAATAGGAAATGGGATATTTTTTTCAAACAATCAATGCGAGACAATTTTTTCTGGATCGTTTGCAATACTAAAGTGACTCATTCAATAAAACAATTCAAAGGAATAAAAATATAGTTTAATGTGCACGAGCACGTGGTGCTTGGCCGTTCAAGAAATGATGCTCTGACAATATGCATTAAAATGTGCATAACAGATTTCTTTTTAATCTTTATTTTTTATTCATAGGATTTTTTTTCTATTGGCGGATCACAATTTGTTTCATATTGATTCTAATATTTCATTTTGATTTGAGAGTTTGCGAACATCATGGATCAAGAAGATCCCACCACAAAGAAACGAAACGTTTAATGTGTTATATATTTATATCCCAAGTGTACTACATATAATAATTTATGAATATTTTAAGCACCCTCTCAACCTGTATATATATTTTCTATCACAACTATATTAGTAAATCTTTGGTAGCCTAAATCAGATATTGTTAAAAAAGAAAACAGTTCTAGACAAGTGTCTACTAAAACTTATCCCTTTTTTTCTTCCTATGCCTTTAAATGTAAGAAATATGAAGATAATTACATGGTTAAAATGGTCATTAGTGTGCCCCCGAGTTTGTCGTCAATATGGCAACCCAATACAAAGCTCTTGTAGTAACCCTAATGATGTTTTGTTTACTTTTTCCTACAATGGTTGAACTGTACATAAGCTTCAAATCTTTTCTGAAAAATGTTAAATAATAAAATAATATCAATTAAATATTTTTTATCTGTATTATAATTAACATTTTTTGTATAATTAATAAGAAGATTCAATTATATTTTTAATGCGAATTTAAAATATTTATTCCTTTACCGTTTTAAATGTCAGTATACGATTAAACAAAATCGTCTGTTTTACTTCTTTACGAAGTCGTCTGGTTTCTTTCTTTAAAAACCGTCTGCAATAGAATTATTCGCATTTCTTGTCATTCTTTCACAGCTCTATCGTTCGCTAGTTATTATGTCGGCAATTATTCAAGAGTGGATGGCAGGTAAATGGGGTGGAAAAAAACATTTCGATCCTGAGAAATGGATGAAAGGTGATTGGATTAAATACTTCAAGTTTGTACATTATGTCTTTAAAATTTCCTATTAAATCCATTCTTTTTTCATCTTTGTCTTTCTCAATTGTTAATTATTTACTGTTCATGCTATCCGCACATTCCTTATGTTCTATGTGCTAGGGAAGCTACTAGTTTCCCGCTCCCGAACAAAGCGAAGAAGTAGGATGTTTTTTTAAGTTAAAAAATTCTGCCCGGTGCCTTCAACAGATGCCGGAGGCATCTGTTGAAGGCACCGGGCCTGAAAAAAAAAATTAATTAAAAGATAATGCTTATCGATTTAAAAAAAATCATCATTATATTGCAAAAAGTCGTAACCGTCACTAACCCATAAAAGTGTTTGTTTACAGCGTCCGCCATCTTTATTGGCGAATTGGCATCCTTGGCGCGGCAAGGGGCACACTATAAGTAACCTTTACCAATTACATCTTAAGATTCTAATTTTAATACAGTTTCCAAAAAATATTAATTCAGGCCATACACGATTCATAAGTAACCAAATTATTTAGAAAAATTTCACTTGCGATTGTAAAATACATATTGTTTAAATAAAAGTATGCCTCTAAGTTTTATCTAAGTTAATCTAACAACGCATAAAAATCCATAAAAACTAAACTGAAATGTAAGATGGGTACGAACAAAAATAACTGATAGTTTACCAAACTGTTTTTATCACGCAATACGCATTTAAATTATGCACGTACGTTGCATTCTTAATATTATCATATTTTTATCAATAGAGGATCAAATATATATATAGAATAAACTTTTGAACAATACAACAATTAATATTCATTAAAAATGTTATAAATGCCAAAAATTGCTAATTTTAAACAGAATAAATTATAGCAAAATATATTAAATACCTTTGATAAAAATATTTCCAGTTTTGGGGACGATAACTTTAAGTAGAGTCTTCACAGTTCACTTTGGTACATAGTGGAAAATCAGGATAATATAAAATATTGCGAATAGTCGGAAAAAAAAAAAGATAAGGAATCCTTTCCTGCACAATTCCATCAACACTTTGCTCATTCTTCCATATATTTTCAGAAATTTATGAAAAAAGTTGTTCCACTTGAATGTAAAAGCAGGCTATTTTTATAAAGTTACAGCACCGGTTTTGTTTTGAAAACAATCTAAATGTTGCCATCGGTAAAAGAGAAATTACTGCCTTTTTTGCGAATGTACCTTAGTGTTTTGTATGATGATGACGTATCCGCTTTATAATAGAAAGAGGGGTCAGTTGCAGTAGCTTCTTAAGGTATGGACCCCTCAGCAGTCGAGGGCAGAAGTCTCACTTCTAGCTCATAAGAGCATGACATGTACACATTCCCTTGTACAGCCCCTTTTTACAGGGGAGGGGGCATTCACCCACTCCGTAAATAGAACACAGAAAAAGCATAGTCCAACCGGGATTCGAACCCTGGCAGCCCAAATCACGAGGAAGACTGTACCTCTGTGCCAAGACGCTGGCAGTTTTTTTGTACAAACTGGTAATATTCCATTCTAACATAGTGTTGTTTTCTGTAACTGATTAATACATTTCATTTAATGACATATTGGATGGAATAAGTTTAGTCTCCTACCCTCCCAAAAGGTAATACATGAAAAAAATCCAATTTCCAATCTAATGTATCTGCCACTCTAAAAATCGTCAGATTTTTGTAAAGCTTAGTTTAATCTAGACTGTGGTAAGATGCATATAATTTCTACTCGCTCAAAATGCATTGATTTTTTGTTGTTGTTGTTGCATTCATAGATTGACACTGTCAAAGTACTTACATTTTTAAAAAGATCAGTATTTATTTTGGGAAATGTTTGGGGGGATTCAGGCTTGTTTTTGAAATTTTTTTCTTATTTTAATTACTCTAATGTTTCTTGAAACCATTACTTTCAAAGAAAGTGCATCGATTAGGATGAAAGTTATATGAAGTAATATTCGTCATGATGCAATTTTCTTCTATAAATGCATAACAACCCTTTCATTCTTTTTTCTTGCTAGAAATTTTTTTGTACATTTCCCCCCCCCATAACTCTAAGACTAATGTTTCTATCAGACTGTAAATAAGATAAGAAAGCCAAATCTTGACAAAGTTATCCTTTTTTTTTATCTCTCTATATAATAAAGATGAATATGTATTGAAATTCTCTATGCATGTTAGCGCTCTATATGATCAACCATTTCGCCTATAGTGACTAAATTTTACTAAAATATAACTTGGAGGGTAGAAAGAGCACACATGATTTTTTCAAAAAATTTAATTTAAAAAAGCCAGATTTTTACAGTTTTAAAATTCTTTAGTCATGATTTGATTAACTTTTACATATGGCTATCAAATATTTGATTGCATGATTTTCTATCACTGTTGAAAGTTAAAGAAGGATTTAATTGAATATCCATGTAAGTTACAAAATAAGTAAAAGAAAGAGCTACAATTTAGAAGATAGATGAATCAATTGCAATAGAGATATGATGTGAAACTGGTCTCCATTAGAAAAGTTCATAAATACAATGAACATAACAGTTTTAATGCTTGAGAATTTGAAAAAATCACGGATGGGAGTTTTTACTTAAAAGATTGAAATGAAGTTAAATTCAACCTATTTCCAGTAAACTATCAGATTGCAAAAGTCTATCTGCTCATAATAAAAATGTATTGTCATATATTCTTTATTATAAAGAAAACTTCTCTTTTGTTTTTTTAATTAAACAAACATTTTAACTGTGCAAGCATTTACTTATTACAGCAATTAGTATAATTTTTTTTTACTTCAAGAAGAGCAGAATTTTTCAAACAAAAAATTACGATTTAGAGCATAATTAAGGAATTTTTCTAAGATACCTCCAAATTAATTTTTTAAAGATAATTAACAATTAATTACAATATGGGACTGAAAATAGAAATATTACTTAAATAATTTTTAATATTGCAGACAACAGAATTAAGTTATAATAGAAAACAATGTTGTATAAAAAAATCACGCAAATAAAAAAAATGCAAGCCCAACATAGACAGTAGTAATAGTATAAACATTTGGAGTAGTAAAATACTTGTCTAGTCGACACTTGTGGGCAAGTAGTAATTGGTTTATATTAATAAAATATAAAAATTAATTTACACATTAATTACCAAATTATTAAATATTCATATTAATAAAATGTAAATGTTTTTTTAATGTGTTTTTATATTCAAAATAAATGAGTTTTTATATTAAAAATAATATAACGGCAACTTAAAGGATTTTAATATTAAAAGCCTACAAGGCACAGAGTACTTGCCCAGTAGACTCTAGGGGAATAGCAGTAATTGGTTTTATTTTTTACATTAATAATCATTTGAAAAAAGCAGCAAAAATTAATAGAAAATAAAGTATAAAAAGGCCAACATAGAAATTCCTATGCTCATAACATTCCTTCAGCAAATACATTCAGAAAACAGAATATTCTTGGAAAAGAAATACAGAATTGTTTAAATAAAAAAAAGGTTTATTTATGATATTATAGTTGATAGGTAATAACTTCCAACTGTATATTTGACTATCATCCTTCAATCAACAACTCACGTCATGGTTCATTTTATTCAATTATAAGTTGATATGTAATCAATTTGCTAGAATGAAATCCCTTCCTTTCATTATAATATTTTTAGTGTAAAAATTAATTTTGAATATCATATTATGAAATAGAAAATCCTTTTATCATTTAAAAAATGTTTTTAATTAGAATTTAAAATAACAGTTGAAGCAGACAATTTTTAAAAACTGCCAATAACACACCTACTGCCTAATTCATGTTATTAACCACTTGACATGCAAATTTATTTAATTTTCTAATTAGATAACTCATCCTATTTTGGTAATTTAGTGTTAATTTGATTTTTTAAAATAAAATATGGGGCATTTGGGATTCCAAATTGTTTCATATTGATTTTTTTCATATTTAAATACTTAATCCTGTGGCTTAGTTGCAGACTTAAAAATAAAAATTCAGTAATTCGATGAGCATGTTAGACATGTCATTGTATGCGAAGTGGTTAATATTTGTTACATTAGTATTGCAAATGCTAATATATAAAAAAATATTTAAGGAATATTTCAAAGCAATACATGAAATAATGAATTTTTCAATTTCAAAGGAAAAAATGAAATAAACAAAATCAAATTATTTTTGATTAAAATTGTTATTTATCTGCTACACTTCAACAATTAAAAATATTTAATTTCCCAGAGAAAAATTTGTTTTAACATCCTTTGCTAAATTTAAGGATTGTACATAAATTTTGCTTTCAGCAAATATAAATCATTGTTCTAAAGCCAATAGCAACATTACCAAAAGATAATTTAGATAAATATGAATAAAATAAATTTAGATAAATATTATTTAAAAATTCAAAATCTTAATGTTGCTTCACAAAGGAGAAATATTTATTCATTTCAAAATGATCAATTCAAAATTTTCCAAATTAAAAAATATTATGCAAAAATGAAATTAATATTGTTGAAAAGGCAAAGTTTTGAACTTCAGTGTAATATAAAACTGTTCCCCTCACCCAAGACTAATTTCCTTTGTCGTTGCTCTGGAAAAAAGTTAAAACTTTGATTGCTTTTCAATTAATTAAATATATAATTAATATTTATTTTTTGAAAAGATGATACTATTCATGCTTTAAATAATAAGTGGCAAAATTTGATTGAAATTAGCCCAGTAATTTAGGAGGAGATGAAGATATATACATACAAAAGCACAATCACTTTATAATGATATTAATATCGCAGATTACGATACTCCTAAATACTTTTACTTTACACTCAAAGGAAGTGTTGGCTAAAATTAAATACAGAATATAGTGACTAGAAATTTCATAAATATTGATAGTTGGCTGAATAACATAAATAGTATACATTTATCAGACACAATTCTACAAAATATATTTTCTTTGATTTGCTTAGATTTACAGTTAGTTTAATAAGAATACCCGATAAAACAACAAGCAAAGGTAAAAAACTAAATCCATAATGTATGACAGTTAGTGAAATGAATTTAAGTTAAAGATGTCATCTTCCTAAAAGAATGTAGTTTAGTTTAAAATAAGAGTAGTTTAGTTGTAATTAATCAAGCAGATTTATGAATTTGACTGGAAGGAAGAAAGGAATAAAATTGGAAGGAATTGAAATTGTAACTAATTAAATTCTAGGCAGTAATATACTGAATTCCTGAATTTGTACCTTCTTTTTAGTGAGATTACACACTATAAAAATAATTACACAAACTTTAAGGAAGCATTAAAAACATCTAATCAAAATCTTCATTTTATTCTATCATTCACAGTAAAAACATAAAGACTGGACAGTTGTGGTAAAAAAAAGAAATCTTCAAATTTACAACATTAGATAAATTATTCATAAATTTATACAAAACATCAAACAGAAGCAGATACTTGGTTGAGAGGAACTTCAAGGTACTTTGTAAGAGCCTCTGCTTTAGCTTTGAGGATACCCAAATCTGTTTTTGCATCTGCTTGCAAACACAACAAGAGATTGGCAACACCTGTCACAGCAACAATACCCTCCTACAAGAGAAAGAAATTATATTAATTAATAATGGATTCAAGACATTTAGGATTTTAATCAAATGCCCATTAAGAAGTTCTATACATTATCTATAATTAAAATATATTAGGAAATATCATCAGCCAGTAGGGTAAAATTATACTTCACATTAACTACTGCAACTAATTGTAAGAACTTCCATTATTTTAAAGAAAAAGAGAATTCATAAAAGTGGTGAAAATAATTTGATGAATAACTATTGTGTATTATTTTCATATCTGAAAAAGAAATAAGATAAAAACCTACTGGCTATTTCAAAATATCAATAATTAAAATTAATTTTAATTACTGCATATCATATCTTTTTCCACTAAATTTTTTTTATATAATTTATATTTTTATATATTAATAATATGAAATACGTTCTATAAGCTAAAACATTTTTTTTCCACAAAAACACTACTTCATAAAATAACATGGGTATTTTTTTTAAAATTTGGAAAATTAAAATATAATGAAATACAGGAGAGGTCAGTATATAGTAACTTTGCAAACATTTGCACAAAATGTTACAATCTATACATACTCTATATAAAGCACAAAATTTACAATCTAAAAAATTAGACAAATATTTTTGAAGCTAAGAAAAATCATGATTAATAATAAAAATTAGAAAAATAGAATGATGAAAAAAGTCTTCTAAAAAATAAGTTAGAATGTGGAATAATAGTAAAATATGGGGGAGAAGCATTATGAGAAATTTACATGAATTCTAAGGATCATTTATGAGCATCATCCTAAAAAAATAATTTTAAGATTGGGATTAATTGAAATTAAGACAGGATAAATAATTTATTTTACATAAACTGAAGTTATCTACAATTCTATTACATAAAAATCATTTTGCAGATCAATACCACAAATACTACGCATCCTTTCTACCTCTTTAATCTGTTACAGTCTGCTTACTGCTGGCTTATTACAAAGTGCCATCTGGTTAGAATAATAGAGAATAACATCGCTTACACTTACAAATTACTAGAAACATGAACTAGTTACCCATCA
>JAOUZG010000631.1:834944-847704 GCA_026289955.1 Argiope argentata | reverse complement strand
TATATATATATATATATATATATATATATATATATATATATATATATGCTTTTTAAAAATTATTGAGGTATTTTTCTCTTGATCTTGCATATTACTATGATCAAATGTCCCCCCCTTCAGATAATTTAATATAAGTTTGATTTTTCTTAATCCAAAGGATTAAAAAAAATAGTAACATTCTAAGTCAAATCCACACACAGTGAATACCTCACTATCTCAGATTTTGTAAAATTTAGCATCAATTTGGAGAAGTATGAAAATTTATAGAGATATATCAAGTTATTTGTGAATAAAAGATCTTATAAATTCTCATAAATGGGACTAAAAACAGTGAATGAGAATTTTGTAAATTGCTGTAGATGTTTTTTCTAACTAAGCTAGAGATCTGAAATACATATGACTTTGCAATATTGTTCATGCTCTTTGTTATCATATGCAACCCTATATAGATTTAGATAAGAAAATTGTTTTCTTCTTAAAATCTAATTTTAATTTTACAAGTACATACTTTTAAATTTTTCAAATAATTTTATGAATATTCTACATTGCTACAAATTACACACCAAAATATAAATTTGAAAAAATTGTTGTTATAAAAAATTAAACAATTAATTTGACTTTGCATTCGTTTTAATACAATAATGTTAATACTGACCATAAAATTTAAAAATAAACACAAATTATAAACATAAACATTGATATAAAGATTCCACTAATATAACTATTAAAAATCCTTACTTTTAAACAAAAGGATATTTTTATTATTTTAAGTTGGAAAAACTTTCTTTTGACTACATCACAGTCACAAAGAACTCAAGTACTTTCAGAGTCACAGGATTTACTTTTGCTAAGAAAATCCATACCCAAGATTCCCAGAATCTCAACATTTCTTGGATATGAGAAGATTTGTTTCAGTTTGTTTTGTTTAAATTTAGTAATTCTAATATTCATTTTTAAAGTGAATATAAAGGTTATAATGCAGAGAAAATTTTAATTTTGTGCCATAGTCAAAAGCAATAATTGAATCAGTAGTTTCCACTAACCAAGTTATTAAACAAACTCACAGTTCACACTAGTAAGACAATGTTTGAGACTTGATGTATGATACAATATGAAACAGAATCACATATGTAGTAAACTTTTGCAAAAACAAGTTTCAAACTTGGTGCTAAAGTCTGATACTTGTAGAAATTTTAAGTTAAGATTACCAATATAAATACCTTTGTAGTCTTATTATTTGTTTCACAGAAATCAATCTTTGAGCAAGTGCTCTGCAGTTTTTCAAAGAATAAATTATGCATATTCCTCTAAATTCAAAATCACTTTAAATATTTAAACCAGGTTTGATACTAATTCATTAAATTTACTTATACTGAGACTTCACATAAGGTATTTAATAAACAGCTTTATCATATGTAAAAAACGAACAAGTTTTCAATATACTTACTTCACAATCAATTATAATAAATTTTAGTGTTTCAGAATTAAAAGCTGGGCAGCCATTTTTTTCATATGCCATCCAAATATTGCTCGTAATTGCAGCAATCAATTTCGCATCTTTGCCAGCATAACCAGCGTATGCTAATAGTGTCCCTTCTCTATTTAAAAGTCTAAAAATAGGAACAATTGGTTTAATTCAATCATTTGTCTCATTTAAAAATTTTAAATAGAATACTAAAATAATGTTTATAAATAGGAACTAATTAATAAAGTATATTTAATGTTTTCTTTCAAAAGCATTCATTTTTTTTCCATTAGTAATAAAACGGTTAGTGATCAAATGCAGATTCTAGCAAATTTCATTTAAATTTTGTTAAAAACACAAAGATTATACTAACAATAAACTAAAAATAATAGAATGTATAAAGATAATTAAAAATTTGGGATAAAGTGATTTAAAAATCTTTTATAGATACATATATTAAAAGATAAATAAATTAGACTAAAATATCAAACAGTAGATTATCTTAGATTTTTTACATTATCTTAAAAATTAGTTTACAGAAAAAAAAATCCTAAGGTAACTTCAAAATTTATCTACATAGAAATAAAATGAGAACTGAAATTTGTTTAGGATTTTAAAAATACACATTGACTTATAAATTTAATTACAAACAAAATGAATTATGAATTTATAGACTTAACCTAGACATAGGCTATAGAATTTTTATGGACTAGCATATCCCTTATATATATATATATATATAGTAATACAATATGATATAAAAGTAATTCTACATACAGACTAAATTATAAATATAAAACATAAATACAAAAAAAAAATGGAATTGCATACAAGGAAAAAGAATTTGGTATGTTTATTTTGAAATGAACATCAAAACCCAAAAAACTCAATACAAATATTTTCAAATATAATTTAATTGATCAACACTTTAATTTAAATGGTTAAATAACTTATAATAAATAAAAAAATAGATATTAAACAAATCTGATTTTTGAGAATATAATACACAAATCTACTAAATAATTCTAACACACACACACACACACACACACACACACACACACACACACACACAATGATATTAACAGGTTATAATTACAGATATAGAAAATTCAGTTAGAAGAAACAATATCTGAGCTTTATTTATATTGAAAGAAATTGAATCTATATTTTTATAGTAAACATTTTACTACTTTTTAAAATAGGTATTGTTTGACAATGGATTCTACAACTCTCTGCACTTTTGTGCATTTATTAGGATGGGTTTAATTCATTGAAATAGGGGCGAATAGAAAGATGAAAGGAGAGGGTGCTTATATTTAACAATAAAATAAACTTTGATTACTCACACACTGAATTAAAATAAGGAATAAAGGTGTGTTCACCAGCTTATGCCCCAGAAATGTGGTTTGTAGCTTTTGCAGGTTAAACAGAAACTAGGATCTTGAATATTACGTAAAATAATTTGATCAGAAACAATAGGATATTCATATACACTTAAAAGAAAACAAAACAAAAAAACTATCTAACTGGACGAAAATGAAGGTAAAATAATAATGAAGAATTCTAAAAATAAACATATTCTTCCTTGTCTCTCTCTCCTTAATGAGATAAAATAATTGAAAAGTGGTCCTCTTAGATTAGTGAAACTAATAATATAAACATAAATTTAAATGTGACAAAAGTTTTAAATAATTCAGAAACAAGTGACATCTCAATATCTTAATATTTTCTAGCAATTATGAGACATTTTTTTAGTTCAAGATGTAACTGCCTATTTGTTTATGTTTTTATAAATAAGGTTGTTACTCTTAATGGCAAAATTTCCTAACTGTTTTTTTTTTTTTTTTGACAGCCAAATTTTAAAACTATCGTATATGTTACTGGATGAATTATATACTTCTTTTCAACAGCTTCAGAAATTGCTCATAAAATACAATATGCATAAAAGAATAAAAAGTAAATTCTGTAAATAACTATGTTTTTAAAGTTATTTTTATGCCATTATATAGAGAAAAAAATGCAGGGAAGGATAGATTTCAGAAGAGAAATAATTAAAAAAAAGAGAGATAAAAGTGGGATAAATTATATAACAGCATTTCAAATGAAAATAAAGAAATTCTAAAAACAACACAAAAACAAAAATTCTAAACAAATGATGATATACCAGCATTTGGCAAACAAGACTAGTCCTAATGCTCATTAAAAAAATATTCTATAATCATTTTAAATTTAAATGCAAAAATTACAGTTTTACTCAAAAAGGAATCCTTCTCATGAAATAAGCAAACAACACATTGAAAAAATGATATACAGCAAAAGAAAGAAAGAAAAAAAAAGCATTATACAAGAAAATTATTTATTAAAGAAAATACACTTAAAAAATGTGCAATTCTTATGCCTAAAAATATATATAAAACGTAGAATCCTATCTAAATATACAAAATTCAATTTTTCTTAATCATAACTCTAATCACGAATGGGATATTTCCCCCTCGCTTCGAAAATTTTATTTTTATTCAAAAATTGTAGAATACATATATATATATATACATAAATTTAGACAGACAAATCTTCATACATAATAAAAGTAATTATTGAGATTCTATTAATCAGTAAAAAAAAAACAAATTTGTCATAATATTCTTATTTTAAGAATTATTCTTATCTCCTATTTACATTTTAATGGGATTAAATTTCAAATTTATACTTACAAAGTGCTAGATACTCCTCCCGTATTCGCTTGGCTTAAAACCTGAGTTAAAGCTTTTGGTTTCAACATTTCGCAGGTAGGTAATTATTTAGTACTAATTGTAATTTCTTACAGTATTAAACTATTTAAAAATCAACAAGAATCATTGTCACCTGACGTTTCGAAGAGCAACCAGAAAGCTTACTTCATTTCAGTTCTGAAATCAGAAAATCAAAACTGAATTTAATATAGAATTTTAAAAAAGACCATTTAAAAATATGAACCCCCCATATCCATGCTAAAATATGCTAAATACATTTAACATTTTTGCTCATACTTTAACTTTTTTTTAACATGATGCATAGATATCCACTGGTGATGATGGAAAGTTGAAACTGAACAGTCTATTAAACTCATGTGATTTTTAGTGTAACTCATTGTAAAAAGAAGCCCTTTATTGCTTATTCCTGGCATTCCAAACTGTGTATAATGGTGTAAATTTAAAATAATATTTTAACTATGCATAAGGCAAAATTTTAGTTACATTGGTTAATATTAAGATCCGATATTATATAACAATATTTCCCCAATATTCTTAGTTGCCAATATTTAAATTAATTCCAAAATTTATTCTTATTACTTATTTCAGTAACAAAATCTTGATCATTTTATTAACATAGATTTACAACATTTCTGGTTTTCACTTTCTAGATTTGAACTCGGGATCATTTTATTTGGAAGAAATGTCCTATTCCGCATAGCCAGTGAGATTTCGAAACGCGGATATTGATTATGTTAATTATATGTATGATCATGACCTTCTAAATGCTAATATCTAGAAAGGCGTGGTTCGATTCCATAGGGATATCGTGTAATTCTACATCTAAGTTTGGATTGTTATCTTAATTTTTTCCCTTCCAGCTATGAATGTGATTTGAAGTCAAAGCTCTATTAACACAAGATTCCTAACAACATCGTTACAACACTTACCCAGAAATGACATAAGAATATCAAACAATATATCTTCCACTAATATGCAGAATAAGCGATTTCACAAATATTTGTCATTAGAATATATTAAGGAAGTTGGATTAAAAAGCAACAGCTTTTAAATATATGGATCATTATTACTTTTTGTTTCCTGAAATTATTCAGATTTTTTTTTAATTTATGAAAATTTTAATAATAAGAAAAAGATAAAATAAAGACAAAGCAGCCGCTGCTCATCCAAATTCCTGATAGTTTTTTTAAATATAATATTTTAATACATGTCCCTAGAAGCACACAAATACTGTACGATATTAATCAATATTCGCAATATTGTTTAATATTGCGAAATATTGTTTAATATCATATAATATTGCACAATATTATACAATATTTTGCTACAGGATGTGCTACCTGGGTAGCATGCTCTATTTATGATAAAAGTTGAATGAGGAATGCTTCAAATGGTTTTACTTTTAATATGTAATTATTTTTATCTTAAATTTTTTAATTACCTTCAAAATCAGGATAATAAGAATATGTTTCTGAATTGCCCGGTGATTTTAGGTGAAATACATAAAATTAATAATATATTAATATATTGATGAAGATGATAATGATGTCGTGTCCGCGTTACCACGGCAGGGGATGCAAGAGGATGCATGGGTTGAACCCCCATGGGTAGAAAATTTAAAAATACGCAATTTAAATATCACAACGTTGCTATATGTTATATTTTATTCGCCTAATTTAAAGCATTTTTTATTTGCCGTGTTCACAGAGTCAAAAATGAGCTTAAAAATGTATGTTTCGGACTTTAAGAATTCTAAAATGTAAAGTTTTTTTTTTTTTTCAAATTTTCAAATTCGAAATTTTTGAATACAACACTTTCTAAACACTTCATATACGAGAAGTAAAATTGCAAAATATATATAAGTCATATGCTGCATTCTAGAAGCACCGTGGAAAGAGTGTATCATAACTTATTACGAAATGAAAACATAAAACATTGAATACTGTTATTAAAATTTATGGATGGTTCATCAAGGAAATCAGTGCTTATCAATAAGAGCATCAATATTTATTTTATAATGAGCTCATCAATGCTGTGATTTTATAATGAAGATATCTGTTACACAAGGTGTTCAAAAAATGTTCATTTCCTTATTACCGTATCTAGACACACATATGTCCAAATACATAATTTCATTAGATAAAATTCTCAGTGGTTTAATTTTTTTTAAAAATCTATATTTTGTTTTTTTTTACTTGCCTGCCTTTTTGATATTGAACATTTTTTAAATTGTATATTTTTCAACTCAAATTCGTCGACAAAGGGAATTTTATTTCATGTGGTAAATTTTTCACATCATTTTCAACGGACACTTTTGGTAAGAAGATAACTGATATTTGCTTTTTGTTTCAACATATTTCATTTTGTTATTCACAAACTTTCACTTTATTGTACTTTCATAATTGTTTTGAATTGTTAGAATTCGACCATCTTTTCTGTGAAACATCTTTAAAAAAAATTAGAATCTTTGCAAAATTTATTATTTGAAAAATTCTGTAGTAGTATTTAGTTAGTAGTTGTAAAATATACCTTTTTGTCTCTTTTCTTGTATCTGTTTTCCTTTTTTTTAATTATTTCGTGACGTTTTTCGAATAACCATATTAAGCTGTTATTCAGCATTCAAAATGGCGATTAAATATGTTACAATTTCAAAAACACAAACCTTTAGTTCAGAATATTTAATAATTAAATGTTTTAATAAATGTTTAAATGTCTAAAAGCGGTAGATCAATTTTTGAAAATTTGAATTACTATTTAATTTATGCTATTCAGTTTTCTCAAATACCAAAAATAATAGGAATTTTTTAAACTAAGTGTTTAACAATATTTCGAGTGAATGAATTTGTTCCCAAAAGTGTCTAGTTAATGATACATCTCTATCTTTTCTAATTTATACCAATCTTAAAGATGAATATGTATGTGTATGTGTTGGCACTACACAGATAAGACGTTTTTATTGACAATTACAGCCACAGTTAAATATAATTTGGAGGCTGGGAATATGTATCTTGGAGCGTTTTTCTTTGAGAGACGTTTCTAAAATGTTATTTAATTACAAAATATGTTGAATTTTCGTGTTTTTTCACGATAAATTCTGAAAATATATATGGAATCAATTCTGCACTGTTTCAAAATTTAAAAAAAAGGTCTAAGATACTAATTTATTAGACGCGCGAACTTTTCCAGAAATTTTTAGCGTTAAAATTCTTTTCCGTCTGATTTTTTATTGCGAATAGCGACATTTTGTTATTTTCCTTTCAATAATTGTCACATATATTATTGAACTAAAATAAAATTTACATTGTCTCAAAATCTAAAAAAAAAGTTTAATAATAGTAATTTAACAGTTGGCACGATTTTTTCCTGAATTTCGCCAATTTTTTAAAAGTATACTTTAGAATAATTTCCAACAATATACTACATTATTGGCTTTCTCGTATACAGAGCCCACTCCACCACCACTAACGAGCGGTATCGACAGGATTTACATTTTATACTTATATATAAGAGATTCCGAATTTGGCACAAATGTATTTACTTTGAAGGGCAAAAGTATTGACTTCCAATTAATTTCTTTGAAGTTAAATTTAATTAAAAAGTAAGCAAAAATTGATTTTTACCATTATAATATGCAAAAAATGTTTTGAACAAAATTAATATTCAAAAAGTCTAAACTTTAAAAAAAATGAGCATGTCAATTATTTTAATTTATGTGTAGTTAATTTTAAAAAAATTAATTCTGATAAATTTTAAAATTATTTTAAGTTGATATTCTAAAGTTACATTTCATTATTGTAATAAAACACAAATCGTTTTTGGTATTGCTACAAATATTTCATACTGGATTTCCTTCCCATTGGTGATGATCAACAACGGATCAGTAGAAGTCAATCAAAAATGGAAATCTTTTTGAAGAATTGGTTCATATTAAACAGGTTTCTTTTAGGGTGAGAGGACAGAAAATTAGAGATGCTGGCCAATCATTTAATTAGAGACTCCATGCTTGTCAGAATTTGATATTTAAAAAGGCTTTTATGAAGAAATGAAGGTTGAAATCTACTTAAATGTACCCCCTTGTATTGTTCGCCAATATGATAGCACCGCATCAAAACTGCATTGAAGTAAATTTCAACAATTTCCTTTATTATTCAGTTTATTAAGACGTATCAGAAATTTAATTAAATAATCTTACCAATCGTTAATTTTGGTAAACCCTCTGGATGCTAAAAATAGTTATTTCAAGTGGATAGGTATTTGCAAGAATAAATATATTTTATTTTAATGTAAATGGTTATTATATACATAAAAGTTTCTGGAAATTTTAACCATTTCTGCTTAGTTTCATAGCATAGAGCATGATACTGAACATGTACCAGTAAAAGTTCTTTTTTCTCTCGGATTTGCTTCAAAATTTGATACGGATCTGTAATTTCATCCATCTGAACGATTGGATTTTTTAAAAAAATGTATTCAAAAATGTACATGATAATTTTTTATACCTTTCTTTTGAACTCAAGTGTGAATATTTATCAAAAACACTAAGGTCAAAATCTTTGATGATGACAACTTTCTCTAAAAATAATACAAGAGAGTAACCAATAAATGCTTTTCATTTTTGATTTTTCGTATCTCTGCTAATAATGAAAGAGAATGTTGTGTGTTTCTCTGTGTTGGTGTCTTTATGGGCGCTCTACAGAACAGACTTTTGTCATAAAGCTTCCACAGATAAATTTGGAGGGTTAAATTGTACATCTAGGATTAAGATATTGATTAAAAACTGAACGATACTTTGGCTTTATCCTGCATAACTTTCAAAAATTTTATTTCTCAGAATTTTTTTTCGCGCTATTTTAGAATTATAAATATTGCTTTTTTAATGATACTAATTTATTTGTCATACAATTCTTCACGGAATCTTGACAATAAAAATTATTTTCAATAATAACTTTCATTTTTATAACATTGCATGACTTCTTCTAATTTTTGCAGGACTTTTCTCGGTACTTTTAAGTTTCCCAGGCGGCAGCGAAAAGTCGCCAAAGAAATTTGGCGAAATTCTACATTATTTGGCGATTTGTCGCTTTAAAATCGTTGTAAAAAATTTGGGGGAATCCTACATTATTTGGCGATTTTTCCCTGCCTCCCCGGCTAACGGAAAAGTGCCCTTTCTTCTAATAATTAAAGCTAAAAAAAGTGTTCATAAGAAATTGGAAAGTGAAATTTCACTAGACTAAAAGACAAAGTGAAATTTGAAATTTACTATCTAGACATTTAAGTTTTTGACTGCATTATAATGTCATAAGAGTCCATTATGAAGATTTATATAAACAATAAACAGAAGAATTATAAAATTATTACAGTAACACAGCTTAATGTTTGTCACAGTTTGATGCTTAAAATACTTTATTGAGGGAGTCCTGAACATCAAGTTATGCATAAGTAGTTCAATTAATAATAATTAATAATAGTATTTTCGATTAGCTAATTGCCGCAGGAGGCCAGTATTTACTATATATAATGTGTTTTAGATATATAGAAAAAGAAACATTTGAGTCTCTTCGTTTTGACCGTCTTGTGTTCAAAATTTGCCACTAATCTACAATTTTTGTACTAAAATCATAATCTAAAATTCATTTCAACAATCTTGTCATATTGTTTAATTGTTGTCCCTCGCATATGATGTATCTATAAATAGTATAAAATGAAGTCTCCTGAAAGCGTCTGTATGTTGGAACCACAAAAACTCGAGAAGTAGTTAACGGATATTGGAGATATTTATACCATTTTGTAGAACATTTATTGGAGAAGGTTTTAGTATATAAAAATCGTATCAAAATAAAAAGGAGAGTTTTACAATTGTGATATTAGTTTATCAGCGTATGCGCGAAAACCTCAAACTGCGCTGGGCAAATAGCAAGAGCTGTGGTATGCATTTAGATACATTTCTTTGTTAAGTCTGATTTGAAACAGCGATTCAAATCTCATTATGCCGAAAAGAAGGAAATGCAACCTCGAAATGATCGTCTGTATTTTGTTCATGGACATATCATATGTTTACCTTTGTAACAGTCTATATATTTCTGAATTTGTGCCATAAAAAATTGTTTTGTGGCTATTTTTGATAATTTCTAAACATATTTTTATGTTTGTTTGATGTTGCGCAACGTGCCCGTGTCATATCGGGTGGAGGCTAAACATAAGTTTAAATCTAATTTTTCTTCTTGGATGATATCACGGGCAACGCCTTGCGGGTACTGCTAGTGTACAAAAGAAGGAAAAAAAAAAGCTACCCACTTTAATATCGGCACCATTCATCGTGCAATCATAGAAAAAATATCTTTCCAAAAGAGTTAACATACCTACTCTTAAACTTCTCGCGTTAAATAAAGAGCTATAGGGTCATCTGTATTTTGAGAAAAAGAACAAATTTCCAGATTTCTTACGGCAGAACCCTTTTTCTCGTCAAACTTCAAAACTACATAAGAAGTTCTTTTCAAAAATGAAATTTCATTAATCTAGGTCTGTTTGTTTCTAAATAAGGAAATAAAAATTTTTGACATTCTAATATTAAAATAAGACTTTGGACTTTTATTCATAGTTAAAAAAATACTAGAAGTAATATTAAAAATACTATTTTAATTTTTGACCTTCTAATATTAAAATAAACCTTTGGACTTTTATCCATATGTTAAAAAAATACCAGAATTATTAAACTATTTATTTTGTCATGAAAATGTAAGATAATCTACACATTTTGCAGATATATTTGTCATTAAAAAGTAATTTTTAAAACACACAAAGAATTTCATTATTAAAGTTCCAAGATTTAGAAGTGCAGTAGAAAAACTTAAATTTTCTCTATAAATCGAAGCACAAGTCACAACCTTTTTAAATGATTTTAATACTTTTTATATACATTGATTGACAGCAGAATGAAACAGCACAGCTCCTTCTCTGAACCCTTCAGTACTATGTATGGATGTTAGGTTAATTGGATTCACATATGCATGAATGGACTCATACCTAAATATAACGTTTTTGTCATATTTAGATTCTGTTTTGTCAAAAATCGGTTACTGCAACATTTTGACGTTATCAAATACACATTCTCTGTAATAATTGAGAAAGTAAAAATGAGGCAATAATAATTTAAAATATATATTATAACAAAGACATCCATAAATATTTCAGATTCATATACAAAATGAGGATCCTGAAGTCAAGAATATCACCTTAGGAAACAAGTAATGTTCTTTGTTGGCGAAGTATTATTTTCCTGAGTAATTTCTATAAGTTCGCATTATAATCATATGAATGATTGCCATTTCATTTGGTTCACTCCCTGTAATTATCTCCTGAACCTAAAAATAAAATAAATAAATAAATTGAATTTATGTTTTGTTGACACAAACATAAAGATTTTAAAACAAGAACATATAAAACTGAGCAAAAGCATTGAAAAAAAAGAGATCAGAAACTAACTTCAGCCGAAAAAGATTAGCGATAATCACAAAATATATACAAATTACCATCTGGATTTATGTAGCAATTGAAGGTCACAATACGATGCTAAGACCAGTAGCCGAGTAACATGACCCTAATACAAAAGTAGACTTCGGTATCGTAGATGTTATCTGGCTTATAAGGCTACCACTACAGTACTCCCCCACCAGTGAGTATCTGAAGAAGCGAACGATTTTTGTATTTCACCAAGCGTTATGGCGAGTTGCTGCTTGCTCGTCAAGTGAGTCTGACGATTTTTGTTTGTTTGCCTGCTTAACGTCAAGTGAGTCTGACGATTTTGCTGCGGGTAGATGGCACCACAACTGTTGCGGAAGGTTGCGTTGTCAAGGTCACCAATGTAGCGATTGAAGGTCACTGTACGAACCCACGACGCTAGGACCAATAGCCGAGCAATATGACCATAATACAAAAATCGACTTCTGTATCGTAGATGTTATCTGGATTATAAGGCTAGAACTAAAATTGTTTATTCTAACAGAAGAGTCTGCATTTTTGAAAATATTAGTAAAATTATAATAGTCTTGAAAATGCATTTCACACATTGTTGCCAGGTTCATTTCAGTTTATTTCCAAGAAATTACAATTTCTCTTATATTCTTCATTAAAAACCAATATAGTATTAAATGATAATGAACCTTTTCAATAACAAATTGGAAGTTTTATCGTTTATTTCTGATGAATTGTAGACACAGAGGTGTCGGTAGAAGGGGGAGGGGGGAATTGCTCCCTTGTCAGCGGCCTCTTGCTTTCCCCCCTCTCGTTGGTCAGAGACTCAGAATTTCGCTGGTAAAAGTGTTTACCACTTTAAATAGGTTTTAGAGAGCTATGCCTTATCGAAATATGATTATTTAAAAACCATCTTGATGTTACCACCATCTTAACTTATTTAAATATAATGTAAACAGTTGAAATAACCAAATACTAATTAAAGTGTTTTGACTATACTAGGCAAAATAATCGGCAGAGTCGTGAGCCAATAATATGCAATATTTTGCGGACAGTTTTGATCGACCAGATC
>JAOUZG010000631.1:823628-834934 GCA_026289955.1 Argiope argentata | reverse complement strand
CAATAATATGCAATATTTTGCGGACAGTTTTGATCGACCAGATCAAAGTAATCGACAGAGTGGTAAGCCTATAAATTGTAATGTTTTGCGGACAGTTTTGATTGACTAGTTAAGAACTGAAGGAAATGGATATGGAAAATGTTAAGTTCGCAGATTTTCAGACATCTGATTCAAATGTCGTTAAGTCAGCTTATAATGTGTACTACTTTTAACACACAACCGACAGAGTAGCAAATGAATAGGATATCGACAAGGTGATAGGCTAATTTTTGTAGTCAAATTTTGATCGACCGACTATGAACTCAACGCCGTGAGTGTCGGAGATATTATCTTCAGATTTTCAGACATTTGATTGAAATCTCATTCATTTATTTTATAATTTATACTGGTATTGTCAATATATCCGACAAGTGAACAAGATATCGCATTCTGCCAACAATTTCAAAGCGACCGACTTTGAACTGAATATGATGAATATCCAAGATTATGTCCACAGATTTTTAGACATTTGACCCAAATGTCATTCATAAAGCTTTTAATTTTTACTATTTTTGGCCACATGACCGACAAGGCGACAAGTGAATAGAGGATAAAACATCGCATTTTGTCAAAATATTTTGATCTTTCGACTGAGAATTAAATGTGATGAATTTCGACGACGTTAAGTACAAATTTTCATTTATCTGATTAAAATGTTATAATGTTCATTCAGTATATACCTTATTATCATGTCAGAACATGAAGTTATTTTGGGAATGAGGTAGACAAAAATACGTAGGCGAAAAATAAAATAAAATAAAAAAAACCGTAGGCGAAAAATTGAAATTTTATCTCCACGAGCAGCTCAAAACCCAAGTTTTAATATCACGTTGCAATCGCATTTACAAAAGCTCTGATTAAAAAGAATAAGTTAATGACTACGGCCAATGAAACCTAGAAAATGTCATTTTGAGCACGTGATGATATGAAATGAAATAAAGACGAAATGCGATATATTTTGTTAAACAATCAATGCGAGACAAAGTTTTTGTGATCGTTTGCAATACTAAAGTGACTTATTCGATGAAACGATTAAAATGAATAAAAACATAATCCAACTGTACGAGCACGTGGTGCTTAGCCGTTCAAGAAATGATGTTCTGACATGATACAATGAAACATGCATAGCAGATTTTATTTTAATCTTTTATTATATTTAGAAGAAAAATCAATAAGCTAGCAAGAGAAAAAGACATCACATTTTTAATCTTTTTTCCCATTGACTACGATTTTATAATAGAGTAAGGAGAAAATATTATTTTCACTAAGCACTTCTATTACCTGCCAGTGGAATTATTAGAGAAATTGAAGCTTTTATATTATTCATGAATAGTACGATAGAGTTGTTTTCTATAATTCATCACTCAAATTCAAGTTCTAAGATTAATCATTCTCTTATTGTTGTTGTTATTAGTGGTTCTTGCCACAGACAAGTTTCGCTGAGGCATCAGCGAGTTTTAAGCCGAAAGGAACGTCTCTTGTTTTTGATATATCGCCAACTAGAGCCAAGAGTACGACGTAGCTACTCACTTATCACAGTCATTTGCATGGCCCCTTTTGACGGGGGGACACTTTCATGCATGTTGTGGATAGAACACAGAAGAACGGCCAAGCCCGAGACGACCAGTTTTGGGGGAAGACGCACTACTCCTATGCCAGGACGCTGGCATCATCATATTATTCATTGTTATAATTGTTACTTCCTTGGTAAAGAATTGGTAAATTTATTCTATTAATTTCACTATGAGTATTGTCTGACTGAAATCTAGTTAACGGTTAAACTAAATTTAATCAAACACTCTTTTTTGGACACTGTTGTGCATAAACATGCTAAAAAGAGTTACTTTACTATAGCGAAATTACACGACTTCATTATAAATCATTGGAGTAAATAAATTATACAATTGTAAAGTTTATTTAAAAGTAGAATACCTTTTTTTCCTTTGCAATCTAATTTATCAGACTACAATTGTTACACTAAAGAAGTATTACCGAAAAAACTGATGATAGAAAAAAATATGGTAGATTTTTAGCTACACTAAAAGAACTTAACTAAGTATGCCCTAAATTTGTTAAATAAATTACTACCCAAATTATTTAAACTCTGCATTCAATATTATAACTATGTAATCAAGGAACGTGTTTTTATTTTTTCTTCCAATTGTAAAACTTTATAGTTTTGTGGCGCTAGCCTTATAAGTCAGATAACATCTACGATACTGAAGTCGACTTTTGGTGTAGTGGCTATGTTACTCGGTTACCGGTCCTAGCGTCGCAGGTTCGTACCACGACCTTCACTCGTGACAGTTTCAATTGTTTCTAAATTTTCAATAGACTTTGTATAAAGATGTTTTAATAAAAGGATGATTGAAAAAATTATTCTTTGGTGGAATATAAAAATTGAATATATTAACAAAGGGGTCAAAGCTGCTAGGCGCAGGCATCAAAGAACTTGAAATTTTATTCTTGGAAATCTGTATAGATAAAAGTATTTACAAATAAAAGAAAACTAAGCCTCAATGCTTCAAGAGGCTAAAATCCAATCTTGGAAGGATTTTCTAGAGGATATTGACAAATATAATGTTTGAAAGAAGACCTATACGTGTCTCCCTGTAAAAAAAGGTTGTGCAAGCGAATGTGACGAATAAAGTGGCTAAGTTGTATTCTTGGCCCTAGTTGGCGCTAATGAAAAAATTAAAGACGCTTAGCTTAAATAGCGGAAAGGCTTGCAAAGTGCCATAATTTACAGCACAACAGCAACAACTCTTGTTTAATCTCATAAGCGTTGTTATTTACATCGACAATTGAAATTATTATTGTTTTCCTTACTTAAGGCAATAGTTGTGGGAATTGATTAAGAAAAGTCCAAATCATTTTATTATAAGCATGCACAAAAATGATTTACACAAAAGGATAAGAAACAAACAAATTAATGTAAATCTTACCCTTTTTTTAGATAAAATATGTAACCGGCAAGTCCTACGATTCCTATCGATAGGATGACGCCCATCGCTATAGAAGCACTACGCCACTGAGTTTCTGAAACGAATAAAATCCACATATTTAAAAGATTGATTGATTGATAATAATCCGAAAAGAACTGGGTCATCCAACTACCACTGAGAAAAAATTTATTTTTCTAATGACATGCAAGTCTTACCTTCTTTGTTGCAAGTTTCGTACTTGGGATTATAATAGGATCCTGAACCAGCTGACGTGGGATAGTATCCTTTCTTGCATTCGCATTTATATCTGCCAGGAGTGTTTATGCAAACCGTATTTGAATCAGTGCAGGGATTGTCGATACATTCGTTTATATCTGTCAAAAAAAGAAGAAGAAATATCATCAAAAGAAATCGTTATTTCACATCTATCCTGACGAGAATATAGGAATCTAAATTAATAAAAATGAATCACGAAATGCGTTGCTAAGCGCAAAACTAGAGAACGGCTCGACCGATTTTTTTTAATATTTTCGTTAAGACACGAGGATGGTTGTTATGGAGAAAAAAAATTAAAAAAACTGCGAGGAAAATAGTTAAAACGACACTTTTCTTACTTTCCCGCCAAAAATCTTCATTTCCTTCCCCCACACCAACTGAGTAAGATAGCAGGAAGTAATAAGTTATGATACGTTATGAAAGAAATACGCGAAGTCAGTTGGTTTTCATTTATAGATAACGGGATGTTTAAAAAAGAAAGAAAAAAATAGTCGCTTTTATTATTAGTCGATATGAATATTTAATCTATGCCTGCTCAAAATAAAGTAATAATTAAAGAAAAAAAAGAGTAACAAATGGAAAAAAGGGTTTGTAGAAAGAAAAGTAATGAAGAAAAAATTATAGAAAAAAAAGGAAAAGAAGTATGTGTGTGTGTCACCATTATGTCCTCTGTTCGCGGCATTTTCCGAGCTGTTTTTAAACTTTTGCATCTCTTGAAAATCAATTGTGTATTTATTTGTTTAGTGTGCTTACATTGATGAAAATTTAAATCTCATTATTCTATAAAAACGTAGAATTTTAGACCTTTCCCTCCACCATTTAAGTAAAATATCGATTCCGGGACAATCATTGCTAGGATAGAAAGAGAAAGATGAGTAGTACAATAAACAGATCTGAAAAAAATAATTCTAAATAATACTATAAATGAATTATATGATTATCAAAATTTGTTTGTTTAAAAATATTTTGGTGAAAAACCTGTTATGAGACAAAACTACATAAAATATTATATGAAAATTTTAGCGAACATTAATACTGGCGAACCGACTGGTCGCCAAAGGCGGCTGGTTATTTACAGAATTTTTGAATTTCGAGAACTTGGAAAGTTAGAACATCTATACATTGGCTATACTGACCCGCCACTAAGGCAAGTCTGAAGCAGAAAGATCTGAATGACCAGATGGCTGTGACAGCAAAGAAGTGAATTTAGGTTCACTCTAAGGATTATTACCAGCCACGACACAATCCCACTCGTGGGAGGCAAGTCCCATCTCGGTAGAGGTAAACTGAGAGTAGATTTAACGAAGTACCTTGCCCGGCTGGGGCTTATCCTCGAACTTTGCTATGCTGACTGAAGCGCAGCACAAAGATGACTGACTTGGACTGGAACTGCTCGTAGAGGTACCCTCTACGGATAGGGGTGTGGTGAGGTCGGAAGCTGCTTTCCTATTGGCTGTTGGCTTGGTTGTGGCAATACTATTAAACTAGGTGCAGGGAAGGTTTTTTTAGGGATTACCATGTGCTCTCACAGTCGAAGTCAGCTACTGTTTATGCAAATCTTTAAAAGTCAAACAACAAAGATATGGAGGTAGCCCATCATAGCCGGGAACTCCGATCAACTTTTTCCGCTGTTTTTTTAGGGATTTGTAGTTTGAGAAAGTGAGCCAAACAAGATAAAAAGTTTTTTTAGGGGGTCAGCAGTTGTTTTCATTTCACGGATAGCATTTTTAAGATTGGGCAACATTTGAAAAATAGATTTAATTTCGTTTATTAGGTCAAATACATCGGGGATTTCTGAGTTTGAATTGCAAGTGTTACTAGTTAGGGGGGACGTCATTTGATTTTAAAGGTTGCTGGGGAAGATTTGTTCTTAGCATGTTGGAATAGGAAATATTGGGCTTAACATATTTAGACATAAAATAATTTTGCCTATTAATTTGAAGGTTTTGGTTTTGATTTTTAGGAAATACGTTAGAGGTAACTAATCTTATATCATTTATATACCTACATGGACGATGAGAAACAACCCCCAAATAGATAACTTTTCATTTTCATTTCTGAGGTTCTCCCTGATGGGTGAAAAAATTAGGAAATAAAAAATTGTAATTGGTAGGTTTTAGGCTCGTGTTGTGATAAGAATAAGAAAGCCAATTATCAATTTTAATACAATTTTTTTCTCATTGTCAGAATTTCTCCCAAAATATGATACAGATCTTAAATTTTGATGCCAAAATAACATATAGAAATTTATGTAACTAGCTTCCTACGAATTTGACCATTTGCATAGATATCGATGTCGTTATAGACATCGATATCGTAAATAGATACATCGATGGGCAGTCATCAATAGATTTCAATAGATTTGATTAGAAATTTTAATACACAAGTACAATTTGATAAAAATGAGTGCTGAATATTATTGTCTATACTGTTTTATGTTTCAGTTATGCATTCATACACTTATGAGGAAGCTAACAGAATTTTCGTTGAAACATTTCGTCAAAAAGGATATAAAGTGTTAAAAACCACACAAACACACAAAAATGTTTCAAGATATTAAAAGACATACTAAATTTCACAGCTTTTGCTCTTTGTATTTTTTTTGTTTGCTTGGGTACTCAAACTGATAATAAATCGAGTTTTAAAAGGTGGTAGAAACAAGTTCTTTTTTGACTTTATCTTATATTAAAAAATGAGAAAAAAAAAAAGAATCGAGATTTTGATGAATCTCTACGTTCCAGCCCAACCTGAGTTTGAAAAGCATAATTCTGAAAAACAATTTTCGAATTATATATAACCATCTGTAAACGCGATAATAAAAAAATAAAGATTAAAATGAAATCTGCTATGCATGTTTCAATGTATCATGTCAGAACATCATTTCTGAAGAGAACAGAACATCATCATGTCAGAACATCATTGCTCTAGCAAATTTAATTATATTTTTATTCATTTTAATTGCCTCATCGAATCAGTCACTTTAGTATTGCAAACGATCCAAAAAAACTCTGTCTCGCATTTTTTGTTAAAAAAAAATATGGCATTTCCTATTTATTTCCTTTCATATAATCACGCGCTCAAAATGAAATTTTTCTAGGTGTTATTGGCTGTAGTCATTAACTTATTTTTTCTTAAATCAGAGCTTTTGTAAATGCACTGGCAACGCGTTGTTAAAAGCTGATTTTTTGAGATGCTCGCCCAGATAATAAAATTTAAATTTTGCACCTACAGAATTTAGTTGACAAACCTCATTCCCCAAATAGCATCATGTTCTGACATGATAAAAAACAACTTTAACTAGATAGATGAAATTTAATAAACATAATTAAAGGAAACCGTGTTTGCATCCTGCTTTGTTAAATTTATTTTTTCTCGGAAATAAATAAACAAAATGAAAGATTTTATTGAAGAGATTAAATTATGATGGATTATTAGATCTCTGTACCTTGACATCCGAATTTCTTCGGATCCAGAGTAGGGTCGGACACTTTGAATCCTTTCTTACATTCGCACTTGTAAGATGCCGGAAGATTAACGCACTCGGTATTGGCAGGACAAGCCGTCGAATTTAAGCATTCGTTGATATCTGGAAAAAAATATATGTATAAGCTTAATCAACAATTCTATGCAATAATTTCTAAGAATAATTTATTTAAAGGCTGCAAATAAACTAATGTAAGAAGTTGAAATACAACATAAAAAAGGGTTTTCGCCTTTTTATGTTTATTTTTAAATTCATATTGTTACAAGCGGACGAGCACCGGATAACGCACCAAAGTTGGCGACGTTTGACGAGGAGCTTCACACAAGCCGGGTTGGTTTGGCGAAAGAAATAGTCTGGTAGCCTTTGGACCGTTCGTGAAGCGCCGCGTGCTTTTGGGTGCGCGTTTTGGTTTTGGCAGTTTCTTCTGGAAAGAGAAGCGTCTCGCTGAGCTAGCGGATTACTTTTCTTGCTTGTTATTAGTGAGCTGTGTGTTTACATTGCTGTTAACGTTGTGTTATTGAGCTCGCTGTGATTTACTGTTTACTGTGCTATACGATAGCTATTTTGCAGTCTGTTTTTATTGTGCGTAAGGCTTGCATTTACGCATTTAGTGACTGTTGACTGCTGGATTGTACTTATCTGAAGTTTTCCCCTTATCAAATCATCCTGTAAATAGCTGTAAATAAATTTGTTTGTGCTGTGCTCAAGTAAAGTCCATTCAATCCGAACCCGCTACCCTAAAAACGTAACATTATATTGCGAATTTTAATTGAAACAGCTTATCACCATCTGATATCTTATTAATTTACTCTCCCCTCCCCCCAAAAATAATTTTTAAGACAATATATTGATTATACTATTCATCCTCACCCGGGGGTGCAATTCAGATTTTAGAATGAGGAGTTCTCTAAATGGTGACTGTTTCTTGCCACCTTGACTGTCACAGGATGACGCGGGATAAGCTATTCTCTACCGATGATAGAAGATACCTTATACAGGAGGGGTTGTACCGTAGTCGGTGAGAACCCTTAAGACTTTACCGAGTTCCATCAAAGTTAGAAATTGTTCCTGTTAATCAAAATCTATGAGTGCCTTCAGGTGCGTCAAATTTCCGCTTAGGATTTTACTATTTAGTTTTATTAAAATTTTTATACTTATTTAACAGCACACCTACTATTAGCCACCATCCCCGCCTAAAAAACAACAAAGAAACAAATTCGCACGTTTATAGATATTTTCCTATCTAAAATCGACCATGTTCACAAATGACATGCTGTTAACACGTATGTTATGACTCGTAACTCTGCTTTCGTTTTCATATCCTTTTATTTTGAACAACACAGTGCAGAGAATTTCTGATGAGCGTACTTACAGATGCTGATAGGAACTGATAAGGATAATTACAGATGAAGTATACTTAATTGATCTGATGATCCGTATATCAGAGATGAAATAGCGTAACGTATCAAAATTTTACTTAATGCAATACACCATGTTCTATTCTAATCAATTACGGGTTGCCAGATTCCAAGTTATAATAAGATGGAAAGAAACAGGTAATACAAAACTTATTAGGAGTGGCAACAACGTAATTATCAGATTTTCCACTCTCTCCTTCCCTATTTAAACTAAGAAATAAAGTAAAAATATTCTTCAAGTTGTTCTTATTTCCTTCAAAAATTAATAATTTTTCTATATCTCATGAATTATTAAGGATCCCCCGACAATATTCAAAATTGTATTGCAGAGACATCGCGACTCAAATAGCTGATTCCTCAGGATCAAGAAGTTTTAGATTCAAAAATTCAGCAAATTGTACGTAAAGAATGGAGGGAAAACATGAAGAAAATAAAAGAATGATATATGTTGAAGTACAGAATACTATCCATCACCAAACTAGTATTTTTTAGCCTGATTACTCGCCAAATGGGACAATTTCGCCAATTAACGACTCGCTTATAAATTTTTGTATAATGCAAGAATTTTAAATTTGGATTAAACAGTCCTATTGGCAAGATTGCAGACATTAACTAGTTTTAAGGTATTTACGTATTAGCAGGGCCCGACTTAGCCAAGTTGGGGCCCGGGGCAAAAACTTCTTTGGGATCCCCTCTGCTTTACTGCTTTAGTAATGAAGAATATTAATTAAAAAGGGAAATGCAAAATAAAATTTATATTCGATTTGAGGGCCCCACTTATCTGGGGGCCCGGGGCAACTGCCCCGTATGCCCCTGTCTTAGTCAGGCTCTGCTTATTAGACCGTCTTCGCCAATGGTTTAGTAACTCATTGGCGACGAATTTAAATTTGGCGATAAAGATCAACGGATTACACCATTGCCAGATTGCCATAATTGGCGGTTTAGCAACTCATTGGCGACGACTTCAAATTTGGCCATTAAGTTGGACGGTCTAATACGTAAATACCAAATTTAAATGTTTTGGTACGATTTGGCCGAATTAGGTGTGAAATGGTAGTTTTAGTTTTAGCGAGATTTGAAACCGTTGGTGGCGTTTGTATGCGCAAAAAATGTCTTTTTTTCCCTAATTTGTATTTCAATAATCATGCCATTATTGATTTTATATTAAAGAGTCATAAACCTTACCTACGCAGACGTCATTTTTTGGACTTTCATACCCTTCTGGACAATGGCAAACTTTTTTGGAATCCTCAAAAAGACACACAGAGTCGATGCCTCTCATGTTAGGGGGTTCGCAGTCACACTCTAAGGAAGAAATTAGAAAATATATTCGAATAAATAGACTATGAAATTCTCTCTCTTATAAAGAAATATGCTAAATCTTTACATTGGTATAACATTTCAATCGATAATTAAAGGTCAAACTACAAAGAAAAAAAAGGTCTAAAACGTTTATAATCTTTTAACTTTGAATTAAAAGCCTTAAAATATTTACTATACTATAATACATCATATCATAGAAAAACAATTTGCAAAAAATATTAATTTATTTAAAAAGATTATTCTATATCATAATATCTAAAAGAACAATATTAACATAATAATACATTTAATACATAATATTAACTTATTCGAACTCGCAGAGGATACCAAAAGCATGTTGTGCACACAAACATACAAGAGTGCTCGCATAATATAAGTTAGGATTATAATTGAATTAAAAAATGTCTTAACCTTTTGTGGTGAGAAAATGTTCACAAATCGAATGCGTTTGTCACTGAATCCCCAACTACAGGGTGTCCAAAAAGTTCCCGTACTGATGATTTGTGAATTTAATTTACAAAAACAACAGGTTTAAAAATAATTATTTTTATGCCAATGATAAAAAGCACTTTTAACATAACTAAGGAAAAAATACTGAACTTACATTTACAATAAACGTTCAAAATGTCCGCCCCTTTCTTGGAGACAAAGCTGAACTCGTTTGCGCATGTTTTTCGAAACGCGTTTTAACATGCTAGGAGTGATTTCTCGTATCCTTTGGGTCATTGCGATTTTCAAATCATCTATTGTTTGAGGATCACCTTCATAAATTTTGTCCTTTAAATATTCCCACAGAAAAAAGTCCGGGATGGTCAGATCAGGGGATTGAGATGGCCAAGGATTTTTTGAGATAAGTCGATCGCCGAAAAAAGCATGTCCATGGTTTCATCACTTGTATGGCAAAATTTAATATACTTGAAAAAAAAATCACGGAAAAGGATTTTTTTAATTAGTAATACGGGAACTTTTTGGACACCCGGTACATGCTAAACGTGTCAGCAAGCAATGATGTTCGCGACCAGGCGATTGAGTTTTTTTTCCGCCGGAGCATATTTTACAAGAGCACAGTTTTAGGTCTGAAATTAATTAATTTAGTTTATATAAATCTCCTTGGGATTTCTATAAGGTATCAGATATTGCGATTTCTATTAGTTACAGAGTTAAAAAAGAATATTTCGGCTGGCGCGATTGCTAATTTCTTGTCACCGGAAGTGGTTAAACCTAATAAGATACGATTAGACCTTAGTTGAATCTTATGACTGAAAACTTTTTAAAATAAAAAAAGAAGTTTTTTTAATGCATATCTTACTTATGCAACGCCCTTCAAAATCAGAATAACCAAAATCGCAAGTGCAGATTTTATTTCCGGAACTGTCGAAAGAGCAGAACCCATAGGGGCCACAATTGCATTCTGGGAAGGGAAAGTTACTCTTTATTAAATAATAACAATTAATATAAATATGTATAGAAATATGACAGATCAACAATATTAAACAGTAAAATAGAAAGCGAATATCCTGGCAATTTTTCATTCTCCTTTCTATACATGGTGTTCGAACTCGCAGCCTACGGGATACAATCGTATACCAACCAGACTATCCCAGCCTAACGATTACAGTTACTATAAATAAGTGATCAAAAATTATACTAGCGTTGAATTTTCAACGACAATTGAGGATTTAAAGTCAATTGCGGCAACACAAAAGGCTTGACAGTACAGATCAGGAATTTCTAATTTTCTATATTCTGTATTATTGTAATTTGAATGTACTTCAAAAATGAATCGGAAAAATCGATTAATCAAAAATGCTTGATTTTAAA
>JAOUZG010000631.1:800132-818628 GCA_026289955.1 Argiope argentata | reverse complement strand
CGAACAAGTGATATTATGTAAATGTTACGTCATAATAAGTGTTTAGTGTCTGCTAATGTTTTCTTTTATATATTTCTGAAAGTGGCAAACAAGTGATATTTGGTAACTGTTATGTGCCATTATTTATCAAAGACATTAGCACCATGATTAGTATTTAGTGTCAGTTTGAGTTTTCTTATATGTCTGAAATTGGCAAACAAGTGATACTAGGTAACTGTTATGCGCCATTATTTATCAGAGGCATTAGTGTCATAATTAGTGTTTAGTGTCTGCTAGTGTTTTCTTTTATATGTGTCTGAAATTGGCAAACAAGTAATATTTGGTAACTGTTATGTGCCATTATTTATCAAAGACATTGGTGTCATAATTAGTGTTTAGTGTCAATTATGGTGTTTTTATAAGTGCCTGAAATTGGCGAACAAGTGGTATTTGGTAACTTTTACATGCCATTATTTATCAGAGGCATTAGTGTCATAAATTAGTATTAGTTATTGGTTTCTTTTAAATGTGTCTGAAATTGGATAAAAACTGATATTTGATAACTGTTATGTGTCATTTATCAGAGGTTTTAGTGTCCTAATTAGTGTTTAGTGTTCGTTAGTGTTTTTTTTATATATGTCTGAAATTGTCCAGCAAGTGATATTAGGTAACTGTTATACGCAATTATTAATCAGAGACATTAGTGTAATTCTTTGTTTAGTGTTAGTTAGCGTTTTCTTATATATGTGTCTGAAATTGGTGAACCAGTAATATTATGTAACTGTTATGTGCCATTATTTATCATAGGTAATAGTGTCCCAATTAGTATATAGTGTTAGTTAGTGTTTTCTTTTATATGTGTCTGAAATTGGCAAACAAGTGATATTAGGTAATTTTTATGTGCCATTATTTATCAGAAGCATTAGTGTCATAGCATTTAAATAAAAGAAGTGGACTTACGATAACATTCAGAATAATCTTCATCGCTCCAGTTATCCTCGATGTACTTCTGCTTATAATTTTCTATACATTGGCAAAGTTTCCTTCCAAGCATCTGAAAGGTGCAGTTGGTGCTCGAAGGACCACAATCACAGCCTATGGTAAAGAGAAAGCAGCAGAAATTCAATGCTTCAGATTCAAAACCTTCAATGTTTCATTTCAATTAATTAAAATCAGAGACTTTGTTGCAGTTTGCAGCATGTTTTGAAAGAATTAATGATTTCCTAAATAGGTCCATTTCCCTATTAGACAATGAAATTCTTGTCCGCGTGAGTGTGTATGTATGATATCCTGTAATATTAATTAACCTTGTTCTTTTTATACACAATGAAAGATTGTTTTTTCTAGTCAGATAGTTTCTGTTGGTTCCTAACTGATTTATATGATTTGACAGATTCTTATTCTCTTATAAAGCTGCGTCTGTTGCATTAAATATAATGTGATGAAAGCTTTATAAGCCAGATAACAATTTTCGTCACAATAATATTACGAACTTTTCTGTTATGAAAGTATTCCTGTCCTTCAAAAGAAGACCGATCTCATCGTTTAAAACCAAGTCTGAAAAATATGTATGACCTAAAGGTAAGCAGAATATTGCTACCCAGTTCGTTTACTTTGGGCAATTTCTTCTATTTTTATCACGCAAGAACATGATGTTGTTTTTGTTTGAAATTTTTGAAGACTCAAAATGTGCGAGCAGAAATTTAGGGATTTATTGCTTTTCAGATTTTTCAGAAATTTAGGAATTTTTTAGCCATCAATTTTTCGCTTTTGGAGTTACCTAAAATGACAAAAGAGGTTGTGAAATTTACCGTCAACAAAATGTTACAATATGGTACGAATTCCCGCCATGTACAGGGAGCCTCGGGATCTCTCGAGGGTCATGCGTGTATCCTATTCTCCTGTCTGGACAGCACGTCAAAAGTGTGTCATTCTCCAAAAACTTACGTAAATATTGCGAACCTTAGTGGGTACCAAAAACAATAACATAGGGCTTTTAAAAGTTGAAATAAAAATTGTTACGATTACATGTGGTGAGAAATAGTACCAAATATTCCAAATTTGGCGATTGTACATTATTTTAAAGACTAGTCGCAATCTTTATGACTTCCCTATGAAAATTGATATTCATATATTTCAATACAATTATCTTCCAGTGTATAGTCTTTGTACTTAGCTAACTAAGACAAATTTATCTTTTTAATGATATAAATTTCTTAATAATTATATCAATAGCAGCGACATCAATTAGGGATATAAAGATTGGTAGGAGGTGTGCACTGCATACGGCATTCAACAGTGAAAACTGTTCGTTCCAGAGAAAACTGGACGAAAGTAAAGTTTTACTACACAGGGGTGCGTCTAGATCGGAACAACGCACGATTCTATAAATTTTGATTCCTTGATTGTCGTGGATAAACCTTGATTAATTTTTTGAAACAAGAGAATATCATCAATTTAACACAATACTGCAATACTCTGATAAGTCTACGGAAAACAATCAAAAGCAAACAGCCAAGCTTTCTCACTCAACAAGTGATTCTTCTTGACCACCCGCACGTCCCCCCTGAAACCCCGACGACCTTAAACAAATTCCTCTGAAAAATGCTGGAACCCCTACCATACAGTCCGGATTTGTCACCCTGTGACTTCCATATCTTCGATCCACCCACTTAAAATAGCATTACAGGGGACACATTTCCGTTTGAACGATGTAGTGCAGGACTTTCTCAAGAATCAACCACCGTCTCTCCCACAGCAAAGTCATAGGCCTGCTACTTAAATTATGGGACTTACCTGTATAAAAACGCCCTTGACGATTTCTTTTGATTTCCGTTAAAGGTAATCTTTTCATTCAACATGTCCACTTTCCATCTAGGCAACCCTTATACAAACATCAATCCTTGCCTTCCATGATGTATAAAGCCTCAAGGTCTCTTATATAGTGTATGTATACTGTTGACCCTTTTTAAGTTATTTCGGATATTTTCTTTATAAAAATTCATCATTGACAGATGAATAATGGAACAATAGAAAAGATTTTAAAGTTACTTACGTTTGCATTTAAGTAAGCGGTCAGCGTATCCTTCTCTACATAAGCATACCTTTTCACCACGTTCCGTCAGGATGCATTTGCCGTATGGACCGCAGTCACATTCTACAAGAAAAGGTATTAATGAAATGTTTTATTTTTCTTTCAAGATTTTTACTTCATTAATAAGCTTAATGAAGTAAAGCCAAAATCGAACTCTGAGGGGTTATTCCTAAAGCATTAGTTACAATCTATCAAAACTGTACGAGTATTTTATAAAAAGTATCCAATCTTGAATTTTCCGGAACATAATAGTGATGCTGAAACATTGCTTTACGTAAATATTGTTACAACACTTCTTCCCATAAGTCCGTTTAGTTGACTGATTGGATTTGTGTAGTGGATGTATGTAGACGCACAGTCAACAGGCCCCGGTGACAAACGACGACTTTATTAAGAAGAAGTCACTGATACGCAAATAAATTGGCAGCCTGAGAAGCACACAAGCAGTACGGAATAGCACAACGTAAAACAACAGAGATAAGCTAGTTTAAACACTAAAGGAGAAAGATCTAGTTAAACTGTTAGCCAGAATTGAACTCAAAACACACACAGACTGCGGCTGCCAGCCTTTTATATTTCCCAGAAGGCGGGGCGAGAAATTTCTCGACCGATCAAGATGCATCTCAGGTTCTGCTGGATGTATCGTGAAAATTCCGGATGTTTCTATTATTATCTATTTTGTCATCAAAGTCACCAGATTCGACGCCAAGTCGCCAATTACTTGCAAGTTTGTTGCCAAGCTCCGGGATTACTGGCTTCGGCACAAGAGCAGCATCCAATATAAGTGATTGTAACTTGGTTTTTCCAGTGAAGAACTAGCCATGCTAAGAAGCAGTACGAAAGGTTTAAAAACAATATGAAGACGATATTTTTTTCTTCTCGTTCGAAAGTGCACCAGTCACTGCATGGTGGCCGCCGAATGAATTGCTGGCATACGTGCTCATCAGTTTTTTAAATTTTTTTCACAATGACATAACAAAGTGAGTAAAAATATTGAATTAAACTCTTTCAGAAATCTAGTTATTCTCAAAGCGGAACAATTAGTAAGATTCAGCAGGTATTTGGAGATAATTGCATAGAGGTAAAGAACAATATGGAGAAGTTTAATCAGCTTAAAAATTAAGGGACATCAGTAGAGGGTAACCAATCTTTTGAGAGATCCCAAACCTTTCCGTATGCTGTTGCTATTGTGAGAGTAGTGTATCTGATAAAAAAAAGACTTGATAATTATAAATGAGGAAGTACTATCAAGAAGTTCACTGCCGGCTCTACTGTCCTTTTCCGTGAAATACGCTAACCTCTAGGTGACGAAAAACTTGCAATTGTACCATGGCAATACTCTACCGCATTTAATATGATACAGAATTGTTTGGTGAAATACAAAGAGATTACTGGCTCCACTGGCAAGAGATCCACTGGCTCTACTGTACTGTTCCACGAAAAATGCCACACATTGTCGGCGAAAAACTGGCAATTGCACCATGACAGTGCTCCATCACATTTATTTAATCTGATCCAGAATTGTTTGGTGAAATACGAAGAGAGTACTACCAAAAAGTTCACCGCTGGCTCTATAATCCGGTTTCACAAAAAATGCCACACGTTGTTTGCGAAAAACTAGCTATTTTACCATGACAAGGCTCCAGATCATTTATTCAATCTGATCCAGAATTGTTTGGGCGAAGTATGGATTTATAGTCGTTTGCAAAACCTCCACATTCTAAAGGCGTGGTTCCTTGAATTTTGGAAATAGCATTGAGAAGATACCATTCTGAAAGTAGAGAAGTGATAATGAATGCCTAACGCGAAAACTAAGATGACTACTCTTTCAGAAGAAAGCTCCTAGAGATTCACTCGACAATTGAGGAGTTGGTGAATTAAACTCTTGGAAATGCAAGGAGCCATAAGCCATACCCACTTTGAAAGATAAGGTCCCATTCTCGACACGCAATTTTTTTAAAACCAAATTTCAGATACTTTTTATATAGTTCTCATATTTATTCAATGCTCTTTATTCCGAAAGCATGTTCTATCGCTATATTTTTTTTGTAAGAGCATGAAATATTTTCATGCAAAATGCTTTCTTCGTATTTGGGTTTTCACAAACCCTAATGTTTCAACTAGTAATAATCGATTTTAAATACATATCCCATATTTTACTGATTAAAATAGCTCAGACATACACACCATTTTGTAGGTTTGAGTGTTCTGAAATTAAATAAAAGATCCCCTTTTTGCAAGATATAATGTATCTTTGGTAATAATTTTTATTTTATTGTAAAATACACAATACAAAAGACAAGGATCAATACAAGTTTTAAAAAAATAAAATTAAACTTATTGTCTTCTTATTTAATTAAAAATCAATATCAAAAACTTTTTAACAGAAAATTATTGAGTAATTTAAAAAATCTATAACAATAATCAAAAACTTTAATAACATCATTATTTTAGATAGCTGAGTTTCTGATAATGTATAAAATCAGAAATTTTTATGTGAAGCAAATTTTTGGTTCAAATCTATCAACGTGCATCAATGATTAATATGTATATTTATTTGTATATGAAAACAATAAATAAAAAATTCAACAATTAGATATATGTCATCAACATCTAGCTCTATGATATGGTATATGGTCAAGTATACAATATTCTAAAGCTGTATTGAATATTCTAAAGCACAGTAGAATTACGAAGCACAAAACATGCTATCCCCAAATTTTACTCTATCCTATTTACTCACTTCTCTGTTTTCTTTTTACTTTCTGATTATTATTTTGAACCTCTCTGTTTCAAATTTGATACCTGGGGATGTCTTATTACTCAGAATGATTTGTACTTGGCTTTCTTTATTGTATTACGAAGCACAAAAAATGCTAAATTATTTTCTAATCGAAATAGAAGACATTGCTGAAATGAAAATATTTTCATGTCTTTCATTAAAGGAAAAAAATTAATTATTCAAGCAATCACCATAAAACTTTCATAGAGACTCATTAACATAATTTTTTAAAATTTATAACACAACAAATGACAATATAAAGCTATAGTCATCCTAACAAATTAATTGTTGATGATTATGCTATTCAAAGGATCAATGTTAGAAAGTTTATAAATGCGCGCATATTTGTTTATATTGTTATGAATTTTGTGTAAATTAGATACAAATATTGTAAATATTTGTAAATAGTTTAATTCTATAAAATTAATTGCAATGGAAGCGCGCGTCAGCTAGAGGAGACCTTTTTAAGGGAATTTACAACAGTAGATCTCCAAATTTGACCAATTTGGCGATATAGGTGCGTTGGCGACGTAATGAAATCGCTAACAGTTTTTACTACACCCTAAAATGTATTGTAGTAGCTAAGAAATAAAGATTTAATCGTATAGAATAGTAGAGAAATTTCCAGGCTTACCCGGAAGAAATGCGCCATTTTTGGGTTTCCCCGCCCACTTCAGTGGAACGCTATTTAAGACTCGCCTTAAAGGCGGGCAGTCAGTGGAGTTCGGAGGACAAGCTACGGGATTGGCTGAGGCAGAGAGAACGTCTCTTCTCTCGCTGTCGTGCGGATCTAAAGCTTCGCTGTTAACTGAGATTAGCGTATTAAGTGGAGTTATTTCGCTGTGTATTTTGTAGCTTGAGTGGTGAAAATTTGATGCGCGTTTTCATAGACAATAAAGCCTGCAGCTTCGTATTGCTCTTGTGTGAGAATTACTATTATTATTTCGTAACGACATATATATGTATTTCAACACAAAAAAGTTTAACATAAATTATCATAATATATAATATCTTGAGTTTTGTATTTCAATAAAATAATAGTATGCGAGTTATCAAATTCAATCAGAATTTTGGATAAACCAGTTAGTCATCAAGGCCAGCTATTAATAAAGGACAGTATAAGTATTCATTTGGCCATGTATACTAAATTTAAGGTGTATTATATTTATTAAAAAGACTATTAGGCTTAGAGCTATTCAATATGCTAGAAGGAAACTTTAAGAATGATAAAATAGGCATACCGGAGCAATTTTTTTTAAAAAAATAGAGTCTTAAATAAATTTTAAAATTGTACCAAGTTTTAAAAGTAAAATTGTTTTATTTTGTAACGGAACAGCTCAGTTTAGTTTAGTTGAATTAACGTCGCCTTTTAAAGCAACACAAAAACTGTTTTGAGACTTTAATTTTGACACACCGTCAGATGAGAGAGTACCACCTGATCTGGAAACCTCTCTCCCCAAACTTCTATGAAACCACCAGGGGGGAGGAGGTTTGGCCCCGACAGATTTAGATTGCACCAAATCGGTTTACACGATGGTTCCTCGGTGGGATCGGGTTTCGAACCTGAAGCCCTCCGGTTCAGAAGTGAAGATCTTACAATCAGACCATGAATGCCTCAGGATTGGCGAAAAGAGGGCCTTTTAAGATGAAGTTTGTGAAAGAAAAAAAGTATTACTTTGCTGAAAAATAAGATTTTAAAAAATATTCTGTTACGTACCCAGACATGTTCTTGTATCTTCCAAATATATGTGCTTGGGTTTCTTGCACTCGCATCGGCCTTCTTTTTTCACCTTGTCCCAAACGCAATCCACCGCCTCTCGTCCGTCTCCGCATCGGCTGTTCATGCACCATTTGGGCGTCTCGCAGAAGGCGCCGGTGTAGTCTTCGGGGCACTTGCACAACCCTTCCTGGCACACCCCTTCATTTTGGCAGTTTTCGGTGTCATTACACATCTCTGTGGGGAAAATATATCTCAGGTGGGTAAATTCCGATTTGATTTCCGAAATCAGAAAAAAAAAGTGAAATCTTCGATCGTAAATTTCAAGTTTTTCATGTAAGAACATGTTAGGGCAACAACAATTCTTATTTTTGTATTCACGTGTCAAGAGGTTTTCAGCAAATCGGCTGAATGCTGTTTGCATGCCTCTGACAAAAAAAATTGAATATATTTTATTTCCTAAAGTAGCAAATGTTGCAATTAATTTTTTTAGTCTCGTGAGATGTTTGAAACAACTTCGCAGTTGCTATAGTGATTTGATAGAATTAGCGAGCTGAATAAAAATATCCAATAGATGCTGAATTCTTGGTTATTTCTAAATCACGCAACCTACAGAAAGAATAGTTATTTAAACCGAGTGCGAATAATTCGCGCTCCCTAATAAACATTATTATTTTTTGTCATTATTTGTCTTAATCAATTTAAGTCATTAACCAGTTTAAACCGTTTTGAAACAATCACGAGACTTCTCTACCGGTCTCTATCCCCCCCTCTATACTTAATGATAATTCTTTTTTAAACCATAACTTTCTTTCTTCTAAATGGCGAACAAAGTCAACCATTTTAAGTCGAAATAACAGCTATGATGTCATAGTTCTTCGTCAGTCTTTTAAAAACGCATCTAAGAAGCATATGTAATAATAATTCAATACTGGTAAAAGCAGGTAAAAATATTTTTTCTCGTAAATTTCGGAAACATAAAAATTTTCTAACCGAAACAAAATGTTCTCATATGATAAAAATATATAGTTTTAATAATTTAGTTTTATATAGTTTTTATAAATGTAGTTTTAATAATATAGTTTAAATTAAAAAACGCACGTTCGAACTAGGAATCACTACAATAATTTAACAACACTACAATGATTTAAATAGCATTTAGCGGCCAATCTACGTTAGCAGATTTGATTTCAATATTTCATAAATAAAAAATTAAGCATTCCTCTAATGACTTTAAACAAAATGGTAAAAAAATGCAAAACAGATAAAATTTATTAAAGCTTCCTGTTATTAATTAATATATTAATTTGTGACATCAATAAGTTAATATTTGTAAAAAAAATATTAATTTATAATAGAATCAGCTAAATGATAAAAAATTCAACACTAATATGCAAACGATTTTAAATTATGGCATACATTAATTTTGTTGATTTTTTTTTCAAAATTTTCACCTCCAGGATAATTTTTTGGTTTAAATCTATAAAGCCTAAGAAAAAAAAAAGAAAAAAAAACTACAATGCAGTTACTTACCTGTACATGAACCTGTTTCTTTTGCCATTTTGAATCCAGGTTTGCAAATGCATTCTTTATCACCAGATTCAGTGAAGGAACAATTTCCACCATGCACTCCACAATTGCAGACTGAAAAAAAATGAAAGCAAATCGAATTAAAAAAAATTATATATAAAATATACGGAAAAAGTAGATCACAAAATAAGACTCTGAATTGGCAAGAATTACGTCTGGTTTCCTTCATAAATGACAAAAGTTTAAAATATTTTCTAACTTATGAGAGCTCAACATTATTTCATAAATATACATTATAAACTCCTGGCTGACGCTTGAATAGTCAGTGATGAAAGCTTCATAAAATAGATAACATCCCTCGAACTGAAGTGCACCTTTGGTCTAATGGACATGTTACTCGGTTGCGAACCATAAGATTGGGAGTTTGGTACTAGAGCATCCGCACAAAAATGGTGCCGCATTAGCTTAATTATCATGTCAGAACAATGTTGTTGTTTTTGGGATGAGGTTTATGGCGTTAACAAAAATCAGTAGGCAAAAATAAAAATTTTATTATCTGGACGAGCATCTCAAAAAATCAGCTTTTAATAACGCGTTGCCATAACCTTTACAAAAGCTCTGGTTTAAGAAAAAATAAGTTAATGACGACAGCCAATAAAACCTAGAAAGATGTCATTTTGGGCACGCGATTATATGAAATTAAATAAATAAGAAATGTGATATTTCTTTTTAAACAATAAATGCAAGTCAAAAGTTTTTTTTGGGGGGGATCTTTAGCAATACTAAAGTGACTCATTCAGTGAAACGATTAAAATGAATAAAAATAGTATTTAACTCCCACGAGCCCGTGGTGCTTGGCCGTTCAAGAAATGATGTTCTGACTTGGTGCATTGAAATATGCAGAGCAGATTTCATTTTAATCGTTTTATTAAATTTTATTATTGTTATTTACATGGCTGGCACTCTTTCATTAATTGGCAGTGTGTTTACACTTTAATTTAAAATAAATTTGGCGACGCGTGTTAAGCCACACACCAAAATCTCGAATTCAATTTTTTTAAAGCATTATGATACTTTTATTTTATGTATTTCTTATCAGACAATAAAGTTTCCATCCGCTTAGCAGAATTTGGGTCTTCTTATCGAATTTGCACATTTCTTCTAAATTGTGTATTAAATCCGCCTGGGAGTTATCTATTCCTCAATGAACATATAAACCTGTTAACTGAAGAAACATAATCTCCCAAAAGTATTGAGACATAAAATTTTATTATCAGGTGAGAACATGATACTGTTTTAGTTTGAAAGCTCAAAATGAGCGGGCAACAAATTGATGATTTATCGTTTGCTGTTGTTACTAATGGCACTTGCCATGGACAGATGCGCTGCATTCTCTTCTCTTGTTTTTGAAGTAGCGCCAACTAGGGCCAAGAGTACGACTTTTGTTACAAACTCATCACATTAACTTTCACAACCCCTTTTTACTGGGTGGCCCATTCATACACATAGTAAGTACTCAGAAGAACAACCATGTCCTAACTGGGACTCGAAACCTGAATGCCCAGATTACGAGGAAGACGCGTTACCTCTCGGCAAGGACGCCGGCATTTCACGCTTTTGAGGCCTGATTTTTTTGCTTTTAGGGTTATTAGAAAATAATGCAGAAGCTTATCTCATCTGACGATTTATCACAATAAAAAATCATTTAAAGATGAAATTTAATTCATAATTTAAAACTTTAAGTCAACGTTGTTACATTTTTTTTAACTTATCGTATGTACCAACGTTGTCGTAATATTCCACAAATGATAATGAACTATTTTTTTCGTGATATTTTTTTGGAAACGACTTTTTTTGACTGCACGTTAAACAATGAATCTAACATAAATAGAGTGTCCTAAGCTTTCTCCCCGTGAAGCCCTGCAAAGAAAAAAAAAGAAAAAAGGAAAGAGCAACAGATGCCGGAAGCTCAAGAAAAATTCGATTTGAACAACAAAACCGCAGAGCTTCGAAATTACAAAATCTTCAATCAACAAAAACGAATGATAAAAATTTGAAATAGAAGCAGATCGAATTAAACATGAACGAAAAATAGCTTAACAAAGGGAACGAAGAAAGCGTAAACGTATACAGTTTGTTTCAGATTCTCAATCTCAACACTCAACTTCAAACACAGAACGCGTTCATTGGATTCGGAAACAAAACCGTCAACGTTGAACGCAAAAATTCTCCGTTTCGATTCTGAGTTTCAAATATCGCTTTCTAGTTCTGAGCAACTCATCGAAATTTTTTATCCTTCTTCAGAGATATCATGTAACAAGGTTCAATCTTCTTTTTACCAGAATATTTCAGATGGTTCACTTCATTGATGTATCTTTTGTGACCGATAATGGTTTGATATAAAAAAGTGTTCTCACCTGATAATTTTGAAATTTATTATAATAGATTTCAATTTTTTTATAGATTAAACTTCGCCAGCATTTCTTTTTTATTTATTATTACAGTTTTTTCTGTAGATTTTAGTTTTATATATTGGGTTGTTCGAAAAGTCATTTCGTTTTTTGGTGAAAATGAAAGACGATCCTCGTATAATGAATACTTATTTTATTAAATTATCTATCGCCCATTCTGATCCAAAACCTTTTGCCATCTTTCTGGTAGAGGCATGATTCCACGCTCATAAAATTTCTGGTATTTGCTGGCAAAAAACTAATCCAAGGTGATTTTTGACGTCTTCATTTGAGACTAAGGTTTTACCGTCCAAAAAATTTTGCATTGACCGGAACAAATAATAATCTGAAGGAACCAGATCTGGATAATATGGTGGAGTGGATCATTTTTGTGACATTGGAGGAGCGAATCACAGACTTCAATGCGACAACACAAATTTCTCTCCGTGAGGACATGGAGAACTCAAATATCGAGCTTCGAGGTTAAACCCAGGCCTTTCAGGTGGTCATAAACAGTTGAATTCAATAAATTTAAACTCTCACCGATCTTACGTGTTGTTGTTCGCCGGTTTGCATCAACTATTACCTTTATCGTGTCTTTATCAGCTTCAACCGGCCATCCGGAACGTGGTGCATCTTCGACATCAAAATGGCCGGATCGAAATTTTTTAAACCAGTTCTGACACTGTCGTATTGTCAACGCATCTTCTCCATACACATCGGTTAATTTCTTTCTGGCTTGAACAGCATTTTAACCTTTCCTGCAGGAAAAAAGTGAAATATGACGAAATTGCTGCTTATTGCTTTCCCTATTTAAAAGGGCATCTACCAAAAACTACTGCGCAAAATCAATTGAACGTTTTCACAAACAAGTATTGCTATATCACCTCTCAAAACATACAATGATTATACGTCTTAACTGTGAAGTTGGAATAAAAAAATACAATTAAATCCTTTGTCGAGAAAAAACGAAATTACTTTTCGAACGACCCAATACAATTAAGTAGCTTTTATTTTTAAAAGGATCATAAAAAAGGTGTATCTGATCATTCATATTTATGGTAGCTCTATAAAACAAAAAACAATGAATTAAAGAGACAAAGGAAATTTGGCAAGTGCGTTTCATTGCAAACTTTCACATCATCAAGTTTGATTAAATTATTCGAAAAAATAAGTCCAGATTGCATATACACTGAAGTGACAAAATTCATGGGATGACTGCTAATATCGTCTCGGCCCTCCGTTTTCCCGGCGAAGTGCAACAACTCGACGTGTCATGGAGTCCACAAGTCGTTGGAAGTCCTCTGCATTAATATTGAGCCATGCTGTCTGTAGAGACGTCCATAATTGTGAAAGTGTGGATGGTGCAGGAGTTTGGGCACGAACGGACGTTTCGAGGATGTCCCATAAATGCTCGATGGGATTCATATCGGGCGATCTAGGTGGCCAGATCATACGCTGGAATTGTCCGGAATGTTCTTCCATCCAATCGCGAACAGTTCTGAACCGGTGACATCGCGCATTGTCATCCATAAAAATCCCATCGCTGTGTGGGTACGTGAAGTCCATGAATGGCTGCAAGTGATCTGCAAGCAGCTGAACATAACCATTTCCAGTCAATGATCGGTTCAGATGCACCAGAGGACCGAGTCCATGCCATGTAAAAACAGCCCACACCATTATGCAGAAAACCACCAGCTTGAACAGTGCCTTGCTGACAGTTTGGGTCCATGGCTTCGTGGGGTCTGCGCCACACTCGAACTCTACCATCAGCTCGTAACAACTGAAATCGTGACTCATCTGACCACGCCACGGTTTTCCACTGGTCTAGAGACCAGTAGATATGCTCACGAGCCCAGGAGAGTCGCTTCAGGCGATGTCGTGCTGTCAGTAAAGACACTCGAGTTGGTCTTCTGCTGCCATAGCCCGAGGAAGACAAATTTCGCCGCACAGTCTTATTGAACACGTCCCACATTGATTCCTGCAGTTATTTGACGAAGTGTTGCGTGTCTATTAACAGTGACCCTTCTACACAGACGTCGGCGGTCTCGGTCGTTAAGTGCAGGTGGTCGCCCACTGCGCTGTCCATGATGGGATGTGATGCCTGAAATTTCATACTCTCGGCACACTCTTGATACTGTGGATCTCGGAATGTTGAATTCACTAACGATATCCCCAATGGAATGACCCATGCGTCTAGCTCCATCTAACATTCCACGTTCAAAGTCTGTTAATTCTCGTCCTGCTGCCATAAATCACGAAAAACCTGTTCACATGAATCACTTGAACACAAATCAAAGCTCTGGAAAACGAACTGCGCATTTATACTTTTTCGCTGCGATACTACTGCCATCTGTATATTGCTTTATTAATTTAGAAGGGAGTATATTTCTGGTGATTATAATTAGAAGCAAACATCAGAATAATTCAATTAACTTACATTCGCATTTCCCGTTACGCTGTTTGTAAGGACCGTAACACAGACACTTTGTTTTCCCATCTTCCATTTTGCAATGATACGAAGCGATTCCACAACCGCATTCTGCAAGAAAAAGAAAAAAACAAATTTAAAAAATACTGCATTTTATATTTAAAAATTACGGGATATTTTTGATTTAAGTAATAGACAATTTAATATTTTAAAGATATCTTTCGATTTTAAAATTACTTTTCTTTCTCCAAAATTCTTTTATTCGTATTTTGGAATTCCTTCGTTATCTAAGTTTTATTGCAAACAAAATGGCGAAAAAGAAGGAAAGCAAAGGAATTCAATTTGCTCTATAAACTACAAATTGCTATTTTCAATCAAAAAATAGGACGATGATGTTACCGCTTTAAAATTAAAATAAACGAATTCTTAAATTAAAATGAATGAATTTAGCATAGATTATGTATTTAAAGCGTTTTCATTAATTGTCTTACAGTTCTGACGGTTAATTCAAATGCAAATTTTACAATCAATTTAAAACTAATTAAATTAGACTTGAAGTTCTAAATAATGTTCAAAATTGGGCGATAATGCAATATTAATTTACTTCCTTCTTTTATTTGTCTGTCCTCTAAAAAGATTTTACAACTGATTAAAAACTTTTACTAACGATAGATGGCACTAATCCAAATCATTAGTTCATCCAGAAGTTTGTTAGTAAAATTTCATTCACACAAGACTGAGAAGTAGAAAATAATTATTTTAATAAAAAATTAATTGGCATATTAATTTTTAATACATCAAGATTTTATAAAGGACAAAAAGAATAAAATAATTTCTTAAAACAAATTCTTGATTGGGATCTTTTTAAATTCAATACACTCTGTTTAATGTTAGAAAAAAAATCATTTTATTTTTTCAGCCCCTATTAAAAATATGTTTATTATTAATATTTGCTCATTTCAAAATTAAAATTTCTCGTCTTTTTTGAATTTTGAAATAGTAAATAAAATTATTAATTTTAGTTATATAACTATAATTAAAATTCTAGTGATTATCTAAATAAAATCTGCCACAAATACTATTAAACTAAAAACAAAAATTTATGTAATTCATAAACAAAATTAATTTTAGCAAGACTTCAGATTTCGAATTCAGGATTTATTAAAACTATTAAATTTTACTTTTTATAGACATAATTATATCGCTTTCTATTTTTTAAACAAAAAAATGAAAGAAACTGAATTTTTTTTTAAAATTAGCAGTAAAAGAGGTAAAATTTTAAAAATTATTGTATTGAACAAACTCGATATGATAAAGTGTGACTTGCAGACATTGTGTTAAAGCTGACATACTTTATTAAAAATGCTTTAACACAATTATTCGCTAACTATTTTTATTGAAAAGAATATAAGAAATTTTATTACATAAAGTGAAGCTTGCTTTTATTTGAAGTCGTTCTCATTAGTCAGAATGCTATTTATAATTTATAATAGCTATAAATAAATAAAATCGTGATATATCGAAAAATATCGATATGTGTTGGACTATATATCGTGATAATTAAGTTCGGACATCGCTCGGCCATTTTAACCAGCATTTGTATCTCGATGCACATTTTTTTTAAATTCCAGTTTTTTATGAAAATGGCTAAATAAAAGAAAATTATTTTCAAAAAAACATCGATATGAAATTAAAAAAAATTAAAATTTTAAGCTGCGCTGGTTTTTTTAAAATTAACAAATCATGAAGACATTCTCTATCTTACTTTGGCAAGTGCCTCCGATAGTGGTGTAGTTCATGGGGCAGAAACATTCTTTTTTACCATCTCTTAATTCACAACCCTTGGATTGATCTCCACAATTGCAAGCTGCAAAAATAATTTTAAAAAATCAACACTCGTGAAAAATGATTGACATTCAAATTAATTCTTTTTTATCATTAGCATACTTAAAAAGTTTGTTAAGTAATTGTTAGTATTTGGTTCAGTTAATTTTAAGCACATGTCTTCTGCATATTTTAAATCTCAGTTCTAATTTTTTATTGTTATCTGTTTCGTATTTCTTAAAATGTACTTTTAAAATGAAATATTTATACTAAAATTAACGGCATATTGATGTTGACATACACTAGCAAGTGAATTAATGAATGGCTTCAATTACTCTCCAAATAAGACGAAAAAAAAATAGATAAATCCGATTTATTTTTAGTAATTCCTGCATATCTCTATGTTCTTAAAATCTTTCATTAAATAGAAACTTTGTTTTTCTTTTTGGAAACGTGATTTTTTTTGCTGTTTCTTATGACACTGGTCATGGACAAGCTCACTGTCGTAGCCACTATTTAAAGTCAAGGGTGCGTCTCTAAATTTAGTAGAGCCAAATAGCACCAAGAGAACGTCTTAGCTACTAATGCATCACATTTGCTTGCACGGCCCTTTTTTACAGGGTGGCATATTCACAAATCTCAGAAATAGATCAGATGAAGAACAACCCTACCCGAACCGGAACTCGAACCCAAGGGGAAGACGTGCTACCTCTGTGCCAGACTCGACAGAAACGTGATTGAAATATAACAGATGAAAAAGTCAGAATTAATAATTAAATAAGTTAATGGTGTACTATTTTAAGTATTGGGAGTACATCTCTGTAAATAGAAATTAATTTATTGCCGTTAATAATAAGTAACAATATTTATCAATCTGCATCCTTTTCCTATAGACTTCCAGCTTTGTTAATATAAATTTCCAGCAAATTTTAGGCTATGAATGCATTCCGCTTGGAGTTATTTTGTTTTCCTACCTTTATATAATTATACTTTTTCACCCGCCTTGTCAATTTTGTGTTTCCAATGTCTTTCAATACAATATAATGAGCAAATTTTTACTTACCTTTGCATTTATCCCCTTTGAGGTAATAATTGAGAGAGCATTCGCATTTTTTCTTGCCATCAACAAATTGGCAACCTTTAGAATTCTCTCCACACTCACAAGCTAAAAAGAAATAATAAAATTTTAAAAAAGTCTTAAGAAATAAAAAAATAACTTTATTTTATACAATTGACACGAATATACTTCATGTCATGGTTTTTCTACGATTCTCTATCCTGTTTGTCAAAGTAACTATCGTTTTCTGTTGTGTTGTATTAGTACATTAACACCATACAGATTTTTCTTACCAAAATGAATAGGATTCTTTGATTAGTTTTGTCAGATGCTTTTATGGAAAGATGTAGCATTAGAGAAAAATATTTTTTAATCATTTCTAATTCAAGCAATCTTTAAATATTTAAATGAATCTTTCCTAATTTAAGTGAGAGAATTCAATTAACTGTCCAACCATGGGACAAATGGGAAAATATAAATGTCTGGAACGCCATAACAGCAAAATGAGAAAATACAATTGAATTATAAGGGGCATTAACGGTCACAATATATCTCTTCTCGTAGAAAGTACGACTCGTCATCAATAGATAGTAGCTAACTCCACACCATTTCTGAACCCAAAAGGCGGCGAGAACCTCGTTGGAAGCTTTATAGAGAGCTTTAACTCATATTAGAGGGGGACCTAACATGAGTTGAAGCTCTCTATACTAAAGTAAGACATTGTTCACTTTGTGCTTAGTTTAGCTATATTAACGTTCCGTTTTAAAGCAACACCAGGGCTATTTTAGGATCAAACCAGTCCTGTATCCATCAGATAAAATTAAAAGAATACCGGAAATCGAAAAATAAAAACAAACGATTCAAAAAGCTAAGGCAGGTGTTTTCTTTTGTTTTTTGGGCGGAAAAGTTGGTTTTTAATTGATAAAAAATTAACCACTCAATTAACCGAAATAAAAACTAGCCTATGTTCTTCCGTAGACTGTAATCAATCTGTGTTCTAAATTTCATCCAATTTCCTTCATCCGTTCTGGCGTGATTGAACCCCATCATCCATCCATCCATCCAAACTTTCACATTTATAACAGTAGTATAGATGTAACACATACAGAAAGTCATTACTGTGAATGATTAACTATGAAGGAAAATGATGGAATGTTAACGGTAGCATCGGAAGGAGCTTCATTCATAAAGAATATATACGACATAAACATGTAGCACCTGGCGCATGCGCAGCTTACATGAAGGCATTTTTTACTTCATGATAAATAGGATTAAGAATGAAAAAATGAGAGCTGATATCGATCTAGTACAGTGGTGTAGGATCAATGCAATGATTGAACGTGCCTTCTACGAAAGAGATTGAATCGTGGTGAAATGACTGAAAGTGTGACTTGACCCTTATGCAATTAGAAGACGCTGCTGTACAATAATTTGAATATTTATTTACAAACAAAAACAGTTAATTTAAATTAAAATATAAATTCAATTCATTCCAACTTCTTGATATGGAAATCATACAGTTTATTAAACACACGAAAAGACAAACTAAGGGATCGAAGTCCAGAGAGAAGAAGTGTTGCCAAAAAGACAGTAAAAATTGAAATTTTTTTATGAATACAAATAGCTAGAGTT
>JAOUZG010000631.1:734507-784886 GCA_026289955.1 Argiope argentata | reverse complement strand
CTTTGTGGGAGGAGCCATCACTTCATCTGCAGAGTAAAGGGATAGCGATTAATGATGTAAGCATATTCTTCTGGATACCTGCGCTTTTCTTGTCAATATCAACACTTGTGAGAATTCCCGTCAGAAATTTGCATGTGTCAGATTTATGAGAATATCATGGTATATAAGAACGTTAAATGATTTCGTTCTCTTTATCCTTTCTTGTGTGCTTGTGTCCGTACTGCATGCAAATAATGTGTGCCTCTCGAGATGGAATAAAACGAAATAAAAAATTCAACAGGCCTTTGCTCTGATTTTTGACCACGGCACTGCAATCTGATTCAAATCAAAATTAATATGAATTATGTATATATATATACAAGACAAGAACCCAGTAATGACGAGTTCTTCAGTGCTTGACGTTCGCTGTTGTTGCGTGGCAGGAATTATATATATATATATATATATATATATATATATATATATATATATTCACTTTATTTCATTATTTATATGGGGGAGAGAGGAAAGAATTATAATAATATTTTGCAGCTATATTTAGAGTCGCTATTTTATTATCGTCTGCACCAAATGAAGCATATTACCATCTAATACAAAATTCTATTATTTAAGGTGAAACATATTTACAAATCTTACTTGCAACAATTCATGCTCCACTATCTCCTAGTACTTTTTGCAAATAAAATAAATAAATAATGAATAAAATAATAAAAATAATATTAAAATGAAATCTGCTATGCATATTTCAGTGTATCATGTCAGAACATCATTTTTTGAACGGTCAAGCACTAAGTGCTCGTGCAAGTTAGATTATATTTTTATTCGTTGTAATCGTTTCGTTGAATGAGTCACTTTAATATTGCAAACGACCCAAAAAAACATTGTCTCGCATTGATTGTTTACAAAAAATATCTCATTTCCTATAATCACGCGCTCAAAATGACATTTTCCTAGGTTTTATTTACTATTCTGATGTATTCTGATGATTAGGTGTGTGCCGAATGTGACGTTACACCGGTAAAATACTCATAATTAAGATAAAAATAAATATATAGAATTTAAATAGCTGTCAAAGGACTAGCCATTCAAAAAACTTTTATACGCTTAAGTATTAGAAGCTAAAACAGCCAAAGATAAAAGGCGAGTGAGAGAAATGGGGAGCAAACAAAAGAAGAAAAAAGTGGGGACGAAAAGAAGAGTCTGCATAATATTCTACATCCACAGTATCATTCGAGCATAATTAGTAAATAAAAAAAATTACTTAATACAGGAAATTAAATCTTGAAAACAGAAAAATCAAATTAAAAAAAACAAAGAGAAAAATAAAAGAAATAAACAAAAGAAAAAAAAGTAGATAAACAAAAGAGAAAAAAAATAAGTAAACAAATGGAAAAAATAACAGAATATATATATATATATATATATATATATACAGTGGCGCAGTCTAAGATAGAGTTCAACATTAAGAACAAAGGCCTGATAGAGTTCGTTTTGCCTTTTTTCCCCTTCTTCTTACAATCACTATATGCTGTTCACTTTTAGCAGTTCTAAACAAAGCAGGACAAATTACTATTCACCCTGGAAAATCCTATTTTCATTACGATATAGAAAATCCAATATATTCTGAGCTTCTAAATTCCATTTATTGTTTGACAGAATTTGGGAAATCTTCAGCTGAGGTTTAATAAATTTTCTCAAATGTTGAAGAATAGGGCAATGGAAAATATGGTGTGGAATGTCATCAAGATCATTGCCACATCTACAGCTACAATTTTTTTAACGGAATCTTTTAAGATAATGTGGGCAAAGTCCATGATTTGTAGTTAATTGGGCTAGAAATTTATTGTCAATACATCTATTTCTTTTAACCTGAGAAAAGATATTGAAAGTTAAGCGTCCTTTTTCATTATTTTCCCATCTTGATTGCCATTCGTCAAATAGAATTTTATGAAGACGAGTTTTAATTGTTCTTTCAGATTCTCCAAGATGATAGTCTATTGCAGGTTTAAATGAAGCTGCTTTGGCAGCCAGGTCAGCTAGTTCGTTGCTTTTGATGCCAATGTGGGCTTTAACCCAGTGTAATGAGATACCGCCATCTACAAGACTTTTGACATCTTCTACTAAATTATTTTTTGGGTGGAATTTTTGAAGAGCCTTTAATACACTAAGGCTGTCCGTGAAAAGATGAAAATGAAAAAAAGGTTTATTACGATTTTTCCAATTTAATACTTGCCATATAGCAAAAAGTTCTGCTTGAAAAACTGAACAGTGATTTTCAAGCTTATACTGAAACTCTTCAATTTTATCTTTGCCCTCAAAAACACAAAACGCCGCACCAACTTGTTCATTTATTTTTGAGCCATCTGTATAGATAGAGTACCGAGTTGTCACTGTAGAAGCATCCCACTGTATCTTTTCAATCTTACTGGGGTGAACCCACCTGTTTTCATAATGGATCATTTTAGAGCCCTCAATTGTTTTGCCAAAAATATGGATGTCTTTATGGTGATTTTTTATAAAATACCAAGCGGTTTCAATGTCACAAATCAGATCTACTGGTTCAAGTCCACTAATAATTTGTAGGGCAACTGTAGATGTTGTGCGAAAAGCGCCCGTTATTGCTAACAGTGCTTTACGTTGTACACTATTGATCTTTTCTCTTTGTCTATTAGTGCCCTTCCACCAGGCTGCAACTGCGTATACCAAAATCCTTTCCAGTGCTCTTTTATATAAAATTTTGACAATTTTACCAGATATTCCTCTATTTATTTACTATAGTCGTTAACTTATTTTTTTTAAAATCAGTGCTTTCGTAAATGAGATGACATCACATAACTAAAAGATGATTTTTCAACTGCTCGTGCAAATAATAAAATTTCAATTTTTCGCCAACGATTTTTTTTTGTTTTGCCTAGGGGTTTTATTGACGCAACAAAGCCTCATTCCTAAAGCAATATCATGTTCTGACATGATAATAAATGCTACGTACAAACACAAAAATAACAGAAAATATGTGGATTTATAGTGCTACTCTTATATTGTTCTAAACAGATCTTGATTTTCTTCAATGTGGCGAATCATTCTTTGAATTTTCGACCTGGATCCTTAGGAAGAGGTAACACTACGATTGAAAATGACAGAAGCTTTTGGTTTTGTTTTACATGAGAATCGTTGTTTTCCCAAGAGGTTTTTACACTTGAAAATTTCGTGATCTAAGGATTCACTTCCATAAAAACTGCCTGTTGGAATTTTTTTAATGAAATTTTGCCATTAAAATATTCGTATGAATTATATCAATACAATTTAACATGTACTTTTAAGTTCAATCGAATAATTTCGGCTCGAATTGTCTGGACATTTCGTCGTGCATAAATCTAATTATTGTAAGAAACAAACTTAGATAATAATAATATAGTAACAAACTGTTATCCAAAACAATTAATTCTAAATAAAACAAATGAAAAAAAATTGAACCTAACTATCTGTACTTAAATATTAAAATTTGTAATAATAACACAGTAGTGGGTATCTATAATAAAAGAGAGGATTTAAACAAAAAAAATATTAAAATGAAATCTGCTATGCATATTTTAATGCATCATGTCAGAACATCATTTCTTGAGCGGCCAAGTACCACATGCTTGTGCGAGTTAAATTGTATTATTATTCCTTTTAATCGTTTCATTGAATGAGTCACTTTAGTATTGCAAACGATCCTAAAAAAACTTTGTCTCGCATTTATTGTTTTAAAAAATATCACATTTCCTATTTATTTCATTTCATATAATCACGTGCTCAAAAGGACATTTTTCTAGGTTTTATTTGCGGTAGTCTTTAACGCATTTTTTTTAAAACGAGAGATTTTGTAAATGCGATGACAACACGTTATTAAAAGCTGATTTTCTAAGTTGCTCGTGCAGATAATAATTTTTTTATTTTTCGCCTACGGATTTTTAGTGACGTCAAAAACCTCATCCCCAAAACATTATCATGTTCGAACATGATAATAATTAAACTTAGTAATTATCATTCTAATCTGAACTCTAAAATTTTCAAAAATCTAATTTTCTCACGATTTAGCAGGATTAAAAGTATCAGTAATAATAAACTTTCCTATATCGAAGCAATTAATAAAATAATAAAAATTTAACCAATAATGAATTTCCTAGAAATTACTGCAACATTAAAATTTTAACGAACGGCTGGTTCTCTTCTAAACCATTAACACATATGACTAGTCCACTAGATGGTGCTAAAATTCCATTATGGACAAACAACGTTTAAAAAGAAAGTACGAGTCACGATTCTATTTTTGTAATAATTTTACCGGATAGTGGTATATTCTTCGCTTTTTTGTTTCTACTTTTTATTTTTAATAATTGATTGTTTATCTTCTACAGTTTTTATTGGGTGTTTTTATTTGTTTTTAAATTTGGTGCCTCTTTTAGGCCTTATTTCCGGGAATTTTTCGGATCACAACAGGGTTTATATTCAGACGATAGTGAAACTCTTTACTGAAAAAAATCTCTTTTTGGAATCCCTGCCTGATGGTGACCCTTGAGAAAGCCATCAGGCCGGATTTCTTATTAATTTTTTTCTCCCTCGATTAATTTGATATTTTTATTTCCGTTTTTGTTGTACTTTCCTTCATCTGTGGTTAAGTAGTAGTAGCATAAGCGGTCTCTAAATACATTTGTTCTTTTTTTAATATTATGTTTGGCTTGTTCGTTTTCCGTAATGCTTTAAAATTGTAATCTTTTTAATGTTGTTAATGTTTAACAAAGGGTTTACTTAATAATTACTATACTGATGCACATATGACACGAATATTCTAATAAAAAATTTCTCACTGAAAATAATCATTTAACTGTGTGGTACATCCAACAGGACACTTACCAATGACTGTTCCAACATAGCTGGAGCTCAAAAGATACAGGAAAACGAAAGCCCAATTCTTTGTGTCCATCCTACGGGAAAGAAATGAGCCATTTCAGCATCTTTTTTACTGGTTTTCGTAAATGTGAGCAAAAATACGTATGATAACCTGAAAGGGTGGTCTTCCTGAAATCTTCTCGCTTTTCTCTAATAAGTATATCGAGCCGTGGTGGGTTGATGGTAAGCTCTCGACTCGTGAGCCATTCGATTTCAAGTTCGAGACCCGATTTCACCGAAGAACCGTGGTGTAAGGGGGTCTGTTGCACGTTAAATCTGTCTTGGTTAAACGTCCACCAGCTGGTGTGGTGGGGATAGGAGGTTTCCAGCTCAGGTGTTGTCCTCGTCATCTGAGAGTGGTTCAAAATTACGAGGTCTGTCTCAAAATAGTCGTAGTGTTGTTTCACGATGGGACGTTAATATAAAAAAATTGAAATAATAAATTTATCTGCATAATTTAACCCCATGTTATTGGCGAAAAGTAATTACAAAAGAGCCTAATAGTGAAAAAGCTTTGGAGAAATTTTATGCTATTATTCGTTATAATTATTTAGTTGTATTAACATCCCGTTGTAAAGCAACACTAGAGCTATTTTGGACCCCGTTATTTTGAGCCATGATCAGATGACGAGGACGACACCTGCATTGACATCCTCTCTCCACATCAGGGGAAGGATGTTTCGTCCTGATGGATTTAACGAGCCACAGAATCCCTTGCATGACGATTCTTCAGAGTAATCGGGTCACGAATCGGAAACCTTACTGCTCAATGACCGACACCTTATTACAAGCACCCTCATTGAAGGGGTGTTAATAAAAAACAACATAGATGCCGAATTGATATTTTGAATGTCTTTCTTCTGATTGATTGAAATCAAAATTTGTTACAAACTAAATTTTGGGGCCTCCTGAAACAAAACCTTCTATGCAAAACAACATCATCTCATAATAATAATAATAATAATAATAATTTTTTTCATTATATACAACTATTCAAAACGTATGTATTTTTAAATGAAATTATTAAATTCTATGGTCATTTGTCCAGCATATAAGTTTAAAAGTATACATTATAAATATTAACCTGACTTTCAACAAAAGCAATTAAACTTTTATTTTTGAAGAGTTTGAAGAATTTATCAATCTATATCTAGATCAATCAATTTTAAAAAAACAATAACAGATAGATAAAAAGATGTTTTCAATATCTAGATCTTAACATTTTGTAACTATCTTGTTCACTTCTATTCAAATAGCCGAATTGACAGGGATTCATGAAAGAGATTTTATTCACATTTAATCAAAAATCTATGCATTTGATGTATAAACCATATACAAATTTCGTCCATCTAGCTCAAAGCGTTTATGAATTATGTTCTCAGACTGACAGACATAAATCGAAAAGTTTGCCTTTCAGACTCAAAAAGGGTTGAAACTAGGAAACCTCGCATTCGAATTTTATGGCAATTACAATACTTCATACTTATTTACTTTGTAACCGCAATATTACAGTCGAAAAGGTGCTTACTTCTGAAATTACAGATTGTCAAGAAATTTATAAGTAATTAAAATTGCATAAAAAATTTATAAGTTATTAAATTTGAATAAGAAATTTATAAGTAATTAATTTTGTTTAAGAAATTTATAAGTAATTAATTTTGTATAAGAAATTTATAAGTAATTAATTTTGTAACAATTTTACGGTCGAGAAGTTGCTTACTTCTGAAATTTGTTTACAGGTTGTCAAGAAATTTATAAGTAATTAATTAATTTTGTATCTAATTACTATTTGATAATTTTTTCAATGTTTTTTCATTAAAGAAACAAAATATTTTTTTATTTAATAATTAAAAATTGTATCCTAATTATCTTGAAATTTTTTAACCAATCAAAACATTCCATTACGGAATACCATGCTGAGAATTTTCTTTTAAACTATGTAGTCACATTTCATTAGAAATACTCTTTAAAGTGTGGGAAAATTCAATCGATTACTTAGGGCAGACTTAATATTGAAAGAGTTTCCTCCAGGAAGGTCTAACTCTTTCAGTTGAATTGAATTGAATGATCTTTCATTGAATCATTCGAAACTCTGAAGTTGAAGACATTTTTTGAAAATGTTTCATAAATTTAAATCCTCGCTAGTGGTCTCCCAAAACTTTCTCGCATACTCTATAATAAAAGTGTTATCTCCAAAGATGCTTTCTACTGAATTGGCGTATAATAGCTCTGAATTGTTAACTTTTGAACTGCAGTTAGTATTTTCACTGATTTTATCGTAGTATCATTGGCAAGTGTTTTGGCGATTAATACCTGGAATGCGCCAACAATATCCACCAAACCTTTAACCATTAATTCTAAAGACATCAAAATTTATGAATCGCAGAAAATAACAATTTCTAAATAAAGCAAAATGCTGAGGGTTACTAAACTTTTCCTAAATAAAGTGGCCATTTTCTGTACGTATTTGATTTCGACAGGAATAATTCTTCAGCAGCTAAACTTTGAAATAAATTACTTCAATTTTTCCACAAGTCTCTAACGTAAGTTTTAGACTCTTTAGTAAATTAGAAATATTTGTTCGAAATCGGAATTAATAATCAGTGTTGAGAATAAAATATTTTGGCACTTAAGTTAGCATTGTTTTAGGCCTGTAAAAGTAATCTTTCCTATAATATATAGAAGGTAACAATGGTAAAAAATCGCTGTAGATGAAAGATTGTCGAATACAATTCGTTCAAAGAATTGCCTTTTTTTATATAAGTTAAAATTACATTATTAGTGTATGTTATAATTCGATATGCCATCTATATGGATTACACAAAGTCTAAACTGATCCATAAATTTAAAATCAGATAAAACTTTAACACATCATGTCTAAAATCCATAACAACTTTTATCTAAAATTTAATGGAATAATAGCAATGATCACGTAAAAAATGCCATTTTCCCATAATACGTCGATTAAACGAAAACTGTTAAGACACATTTGAAAAGATGTTTTATTAATACTTGACATCATTCTTGACACGAAGCATAATATTATTTAAACTTATCTATTTAAGTTAAATCATTTTTAAATATTATAATATGATATGGAATAACAAGATAACATAACAGATTGTCAAGAAAATTATAAGCAAATAATTTTGTATAAGTAATTAAATTTGTGTAAAAAAATTTTAAGTAATTAATTTTGTTCAAGAAATTTATAAGTGTTAAGTTTTGTAACAATGTTACAGTCGAAAAGGTGCTTACTTCTGAAATTTCTTCACAGATTGTCAAGAAATTTATAAGTAATTAATTTTGTATAGGAAATTTATAAGTAATAAAATTTGTGTAAGAAATTTATAAGTAATTAATTTTGCTACAATGTTACAGTCGAAAACTTGCTTACTTCTGAAATTGCTTTACAGATTGTCAAGAAATCCCTTAAAACATGCAATTTTCCCACAATACGTAGATATTAACTGTTAAGATATATTTGGAAAAATGCTTATTAATAATTGACATTAATCTTGACACGAAGCATAAAGTTATTTAAACTTATCTATTTAAGTTAAATCATAATAATATAATACACATATGGTATGGAATAACAATTATCACTAAAACACGCCATTTTCCCTAAATATGTAGATTAAACGTAAACTGTTGAGATATATTTGGAAAAATGCTTATTAATACTTGACATCATTCTTGACACGAAGCATAATGTTATTTAAACTTATCTATTTAGTTAAATCAATTTTAAACGTTTTAATTCTTATCTTCTACATATGGTAATCAGCAACAGCAATGATCGCTTAAAACATGACATTTTTCCTTAATACGTAGATGATACGAAAACTGTTAAGATATATTTGAAAAGATGCTTTATTAATACTTGACATCATTATTGCAATGAAGCATAGTATTATTTAAATTTATCTATTTAAGTTAAAGAATTTTAAACATTATAATTCGTAACTACTACATATGGTATGGCACAGCAGCAATTATCACTTAAAATATGCCATTTTCCCTTAATACGTAGATGATACGAAAACTGTTAAAATATATTTAGAAAAATGCTTATTAATACCTGGCATCATTTTTGACACGAAGCATAATGTTATTTAAACTTATCTATTTAGTTAAATCCTTTTTAAACATTATAATCCGTATGTACTACATATGGTATGGAACAACAGCAATGATCACATAAAACACGCCATTTTCCCTTAATACGTAGATGATACGAAAATTGTTAAGACACATTTGAAAAGATGTTTTATTAATACTTGACATCATTCTTGACACGAAGCATAATGTTATTTAAACTTATCTGTTTAAGTTAAAGCATTTTTAAACATATAAACATTATAATTCGAGTCAAAGTATCTTCAAGCATTTAAAAAATCCATGGAGTATTAAATTCATTCCCATAATACTTAAAACCGTAAAAATTACATGTTAATAATCAATGGGATTTCTCAAAGCAATCGATACCTACCTCAGTTAAAACGGATTCCGAGCGACTGAAAAGTTTTTGGTTGCCGGTCGGAATTTGAGAGTTACTTTTCGCTGAGCTAAACTGTATTCGAATCATAACAGCCCAGGACAATGAAATAGGAATGTCGAAATAAACTGCTGAATGGGGGGATTCGCATTTCTCGTTGTTGAAATGATCCTTTTCATAATATGTTCAGTATTATTTCACACTGTATAATGTCTAAAGCGTAAATTCAATGTTGCATAAACGCTGTAACTTTTAATCTGATATTTTAAATAATTGTTTGTCGGTTTAAGCATTTATATTGTAAAAAGTTGATGCATTGTTTAACAAACAGGAATATATTTGTGCCTTCATCGAAAGGTGTCTTTTATAATTGAATTTCAGAAACTAATTTCTAAAAAAAGTTAAAATGAAATCTGCTGTGCTTATTTCAATGTATCTTATCAGAACATCATTTCTTGAACGGCCAAGCACCACGCGCTAGTGCAAGTTAAATTATGTTTTTATTCATTTCAATGGTTTCATTGAATGAGTCACTCTAGTATTGCAAACGATCCAAAATACTTTGTTTCGCATTGATTGTTTTAAAAAAATATATCGCATTTCCTATTAATATCATTTCAAAGAATCACGTGGTCAAAATGACATTCTTCGAAGTTTTATTTTCTGTAGTAATTAACTAATTTTAATCAAAGCTTTTGTAACTTATTTTTTATCAACGCATTTTTAAAAGCTGATTTTTTGAGATGCTCGTGCAGATAATAAAATTTCAATTTTTCGCCTACGGATTTTTGTTGATGCCACAAACCTCATTCCCAAAGCAACATCATGTTCTGAAATTATAATAATAAAAAAATAAAATATATGTCCAAGAAGAAAATAATTTAAAAGGTTTAGAGAATTACAATGTTTGAATTAACTGAAAAATTACCATGTCCACTTTTCTCGCCATAACCTGGAGCTATTAGTTATATTTGGCGAAATATTTTTGAATCATAAAACAGTTTGACATTTTAAAAAAAAACAAGTGTGAATGGTCTCCTTAAAACTTTCTCATACCCTTTAATAAATTTGTCGCGTTTAAAAACGTCTTGCATCCCATTGATTCACAATTACGAAATATTAGCTTCTGGCATTAATTTGGCATTTTACTGAATTTATTGTGTTCTCCTTGGCGAGTATTTTGGCAAACAATCTTTGACATGCCGCTAATGATACTCGAAAATCAAAATTATATTTTAGAAGCGTTTTTCTCAACTAATTAAACAGAGTTAACACAAAACTGACTTGTGGTCAGAAAGTTTTATATCTAATGTGATGTATTAAAGTCTTTGTAGCTCCCCCCCCCATAATTATGGCGTTTGCATGTTCCTGAAGATAGACCAAATGTTTCTGAAGAAGACTGTCAAAAGACTGGTTTTGGCTCATAATTTGACAGGTGCCTGTCTATACATAACAGATGTTAAATCTGTCTATTGAATCCTATCTATCTACCTGTCTTCTTTTTATAGTATATCGTGTTAACGTATATGCGAACTTCTTAAGTACCCATTTTATTCAAAATTTGATAAACTTTTGAAAATGCGTTGTAAAAACTGCATACCAAATTTCAATCTTCAAATTTAAAGCATTTTTTACTTATCCTTGTCATGGATAAACGAAAATTTCTCAAAACATTTTTTTTTAGAACTCAGGGTAAAAAAAAAAAAAAATTAAAATGAAATCTGCTTTGCATATTTCAATGTATCATGTCAGAACATCATTTCTTGAACGGCCAAGCACCACGTGCTCGTGCGAGTTTAAATTATATTTGTATTCCTTTTAATGGTTTCATCGAATGAGTCGCTTTGGTATCGCAAACGATCCAAAAAGAAAGAAAAAAATTTCGTCTCTCATTGATTGTTTTAAAAAAAGTATCACATTTCCTATTTATTTCATTTCGTATAATCAAGTGCTCAAAATGACATTTTCTAGGTTTCATTTGCAACAATCATTAACTTATTTTTTTTTTAACCAGAGCTTTTGTAAAGGTGATGGCGATGCGTTATTAAAAGCTGTATTTTTGTGAAGCTCGTGCAGATAATAAAATTTTTACTTTTCGCATACGGATTTTAGTTGACGCTCATTCCCAAAATAACATTATGCTCCGATATGATAAAAAACGTTAAGATTCGCCAAAATCTCGCATTCGAATTTTTTCGCGATTTTTATACTAAATATAAAAGAAATTAAAGACTGATTTATTTATGAAGTTTTATGAATTTCATTATTTTTGGCCAATCATTAGCCGCTTAGAAGAAAATACGCTATACACTATGCTGAAAAAAAAAAAAAAAAAACCCACCGTGGTTTCTTTTTTCAGCATAGTGATTGAGAAAAAAATAGTCGTGAGCTGTGATAGCAAATCATTCGAAGTAAGGATCGTTTTTATTTCAAATTTTAACGCTTCACGGCGGATCAACTTAAACTAGCGACCCAAGGCACTGTGTGTGCAGTATGCTGAGGGCTGGCAACCCTAAACTCTGGCAAGAATTAAGAAATTTCTCTTTTCCAGTGAGACCTCCGTCTGCCTAGCAAGGTGCATTACTACTTTAGTAATGAAAAACATTCATTAAAAAAGGAAACGTGAAAAAAATTTTTTATTCGATTTGAGGGCATCAGTTATGTTGGGGCCCGGGACAACTGCCCTTGTCTTAGTCAGGTCCTGAGTATACGAAGAGAAAGTGTTCTAATTTCAAAAAAAAAAAAAAAAAAAAAAAAAAAAAAAAAGATTTTGGCGAATTTCAATAATCCAGCCTTCTGTGAGTCCATAAAGCAGTTTGACAATTATGTTTGTCAATAAGTTTGTGAACACAATAGCGTAAAATGTCTTGAGTTTGAAAATTTGGATTAAAACCCTATACTGCATTGTACAGCCATTGAGTAATACATTTTTTTAAATTTATTTATAAGTTTAACATGACTATTCTAAAAAACAGCAATGAGAGTGGAAATTCGTTTTCAAACGCAGATTGCCAAACACTCATAGTTAAATATGTGCAGAAAACTCAAATGTATGAGGAAAATGGAACTAGAATTAGATTTCAATTAGAAACTCAGGAAAATACTAAAATTGCTGTTATATGAATAATTCTAATATTTAAATTACTCACAGAATATTTTATTTTCATTTTCAAAATATATTTTTAAAAAGGGACTTCAGTTTTTATTGCAGAATAATTATAATATGATTTAAGTCACTGGGATATTGTTTAATTCATAAGGTAGCCAAATGACGAATTTTAATTGTGTTTAAATTTTACTAAAAAATAAAGTAAAATTAAAAAACGATTAATTACATACAGCTATTTAATACCTGTGTATTTTTCCACATAAATATTAAATTATAGTTAATTGTCAAAAATACAATATGTTTAATATTAATATTAATTTGACCTTCAACAAAAGCAATAAATTTTTATTTTTGTAAAATTAAGTCCATTTTATTAATAATTATTTTAATCTTATTAATATAGTCTATTAATCTAAAAATATTTGCTGCCTTTTATATTTATTGTAAAAGAAAAAATTGCTTCATTGTCCTTTTTGCTTTTTTTTAAAAAAATATTTTTCTTTTTTTATTCCAAAAACAAATAACAGAATTCATAAGATATATAAAGAGATAAAACTTATAATTAATACATCTTAATAATCAAATGCAATTTTTTAAAGGGCGTTGCTATGCTTTTAAATGGTCAGCTGATCATAAAAAGTTCAATTTCAAGAATTATCAAAAAACTTCAAAGAGTATCAAGATATGAAAAGATAAATAATTAAAACAAAAAAATTAACATCAGTTTTTATTACTGTACAATATAAAATACATTACTTTGTATTCTTTTGGATACAAATGCCATCATTGTATTAATGATCATGTGCATATCTAAGTATGGACAGCATAGACCATTGGAAATAGGCAGATAATATTCAAAAACATAAATACAGACATACACAAGTGTTTTTACTGGTTTATCATTGCATCCAATTTAAGAAGTCACATGAAACCTAGTGGCAATGTATTTTGTATTCATAATCAGAGAATGAAGACCATATCTATACATTTTCCAAATGACTCCACCATAAGGATATTTCAACACTAGCAAGGTGGATTTCAGATCAAGTTATAGCACTAATTAGAAATCGTCCAGTATGAAAATAAAGACTCTGCAATCAATCAAAATCAACTTTCATGTAACTTCATCGATATTTTGCATTTCCAAGTGTTGATTTTTTACAAAAATTATTATTATAAAAATAACACACACAAAATATTTACAATTCATTATTAATTTATTTTTTAACAATTCTTTTACAATATTTCACAAATATTTTCTTAAGCTTTTCTCTTCTTATTTATTAACTTGATTATATTTTTTCTGGTATCAATCTATCTATAAAGTAGCAAAATGTAAAAGTAGTTAAATAACTTTTAAAGCATACCTATTGATAAATAACATATGTACCTAAATAAACTATGGTATAAATAAATTGTCAACTAAATATAAAATAATAGTTCACAATAAATATTTAAATAATAATAAGGACTGTTTCTATAACAACTCAGTAATCAATATAGCTTGAGAGAATAAAATAATATTAAAACATAAGTTTAATGTTCAGAGCATATCAACAAATATCAATAAAACTAGTACAAATATCTGCTTTCTGAAACTTGTTTTAAACTGTTGAAATGAATAGTAAGTATTTTTAGTTCAGGAATCATATCTTATGTTCATTCTACAAAAATTTGGCCATAGTCTAAAGGCTTATCAAATACAAAAGAAAATATAATAATGCATAGAAAAATTTAAAATATTTTTAAAATAAATAGTTGAAACCATACAAATTGTCTCAATATCAGAATTATATTCTCTCTCTCTAAAAATAAAGAAAAAAATAATTAAAAAAAGAAAAGAAAGGACAATTTAAAAATAAAAATTAATAAAAAAATGACATTTTAAGCAATTAAAAAAGTACATTTAAATTAAGAAGTGTTAAATTACATACTTCTAGCACTATTTCAAAATTCATATAAAACTTTTTTCATAACAAATTCCATATTAGATTCCAAAAATCTAATTGCATTGATGCTAATGACAAAATAGGGGCAAATTATGAAATTACCAAAATTAATTTTAGAATTAATCTATGAATTATGATTATTTTAGATTAAAAGGTATTAACAACTGAAGTTCAGAAATATTTTTATTCAAACATTCATTATTTAGAGATATACCTTCAAAAGTAATACTATAGGAAGATTCCATTCAACCTCAAACCACAGTTTTTAATAACAAAAATATTTATCATCTATTCATTTTAATGATAATTCAAGACAACAATAATATGTTGTAGTTTTTAATACTATGTTGGGTGGGGTCCAACATAATAATTTTTTAAAAAAAATCTATTAAAAATATTCACTAAAAATGATAAACTAAAATCCAAAAATTATTAGAGAAGGTTATGAAAATAATCAGCATGCATAATGTATTTCCCTTACATAAAAATATCTATACATAATCAATAAATTATATAATTATAAAAAATATGAAATATTTTTAGAGTAGCTTAAAACATATAATTTGAACTAACACAAAAACATTAGCTAATTTATATTACTATATTAACATATATTTTGGCATTAAAAGTATATTGTTGAACTTCAATGTCAATTACAAATCAAAAAGTAATTAACATATTAAAATCTAAAGCAACAAGGCATATGGATATGCTTTATTTAAAACCCAATCTTGCAAACCTAAAAAAACCTCCCTGTATTGTATAACATAAAATTTGAAATTAAATAATGAATAACATGGCAGGCACATCAAAATTTCTTTGGCAGTGTAATGGAATCTATTTTTAACATAAAATTAAACTAATTTCATTCGAAAATTAGTTATTTACAATACAATCAATAAAAATATATGTATAACTTTACAAAATTCTATCATATTTTCAAATAATATATTATCAATAGAAAGAATGTATATATACAAATATATATCACATCATATATAAGGACTAATACAATGGATAATAAATAAATATATATATAGTAAAAATATATATTTATATAACTAAATTACATGCAAACAGTTGGTAATATCACAGTTTTTTGCATCATTTGAACTTCATAAAATCCTGATACCTGACACTTTGTCATTAATTCACTGGCCCACCTATTAACTGTGCTTTCTGTTTCCCTGAAAAATTTTTGTGGAACACTGAAAGAAAATAATTCACACTCAGTTTTACTAACTGTAATCACCTGGTGGATATTCAGAGGTACCATTGACAAGCATGCAAATTCTGCATCTGGACTCTGAGATGCATACCAGTACAACACTGGATAACCAAGGAGAAATCCAAACAAAGTTGTTAGATTGACATTTAATTGAGTATTTGATACATCTAATGCATTATCAATGAATTTGAAATGCTGTTCAGTGGAAGAAAATTTGAAAATATCTTTCAAAAGTAACCTAACAAATTTTAATATTGGTGCGATGGGTGTCAATTTTTCATCTGGGCGGAAAAGTACAGGAGATGAGTTTGATTTGGACACGTCAACGATTTCAATGTCTTCTAAGCGAAAATTATCGAGATAGCTTTGAAGATGAACTATATTTGTAATAAAAACTGTGTCACCAATTGAAAATGCATTCAAGTGAGATTTCGTGAGTCCGAGAGAATGAATTTCTTTCAAATAATTATGAATTTCAGAAACATCAGCTGTAAAAAGGTCCCATAAGTAACAAGGTTTTATTTTTTTGTCAACTGCTTCTAAATATACGAGAATCTTAGAAAGATGCTTTCGCGCAACTCTTTTATTTTTAAATGCCATGAGAGTCATGACATCCAAGATCGTTCAAAAAATAATAAAAACGCATTAACATCTAAAAAAATTAATTTCAAAGTTTAACATCGGCTCCCCATGTTCAATTCTTTGCCGGAAGCGTCTATAGCAACTAGAAATGAAAAGCAGAAGCAACGTGAATAAAATTGGAGTTGAGATGTATGGACCGAAACTGATGGCTGGAAATTATATATTTATTTTTCTTCTTTTAATTGAGTGGAAAAAGCTTTTCTCTTACATTCAACGAATAAGCATTATATTTGTGATACAAGAGAGAAATTAAAATGATTTGTATAAAAAAAAGCATAAATTCAAATTCGATTTCATCGCAATGAACGTCAAAGCATGAATGACGTCATCATCAGTAAGCGCAGTCATAACGGCATAGCGTGTTATTTCAACACCTGCTTAAGTACTTTAGAAGGTGTTGGGTTATTTTGCGTTCAAGATAGGGAATATTATTTTTTTAGTACCTTTCAAAAGTTACTTCCAATTTAATTGTTTAAAGATTAGCTGTCACATACTATACATAAGATTTTATCTATCGGTGGTTACAGATTGCCAATCTATGCTTATGACCTCCCTCCAGCAATCCATCATTATACCACTGTGTTCTTCGGGAGTAAATGTAATAATAATAATAATAAATGTATAACTTTTTCATTTTATTTGACCATAAATATATATTTATAGAGTTTTTATTATCAGCGAGGTTTTTAAATATTTTTTTTTCATCCGCATAATTTTTTGTTAAATTTCATTGGAACGATAACCGGTACTTATTTTACTATTCTTAGATAGAAATGATGTAATATTTAGAATATTACTGAACTGTACCAGGAAGAAATTCACGGGCAATGTTTGAGAAAATAGGATTGTATGAAAATATCGTGCATTTTTTAAATATATATTTAAGAGTAAAATTTCCTTCTTGAAGTGATGATAAAATTATTTCAGTGATCAATCTTTTGACAATCCAAAACATATCCATCCTATAATCCTATTAGCGCAAGATATAAGATACAAGATTTTGATCAATTTTGGGATTGTTGTGCCATTGTAATATTGAACTTTCTGTGTTATTAGGAAAATGATTCACAAATTTTATATTAGATCTCACAAAGTAATATCTCAAACTTGCAAAATAATTGGAATATAGAAAATTATTACTACACAGTTGGTATTAAAAAATAATAAGGCAGATTCACAAAATTGGGCTTTTTTCCAGTATGAACCTATGCACAAATGGAGTAGTTAATAAAGAGATCAAGGCAACTGAATCCGACCAAACTCAGCATAAGAAAATTCAGTTTCAAGTGCAAATTGAATCTGATGACAAATAAAAGAATAAGGGGATCCAGAAGTGCTGAGAACAATTACTAACCAAGTATACTTGAAATAAGATACTACTAGAATTTACATATTTTATTTCTTTATTTCAAGAGAATCTAAAATTAATCACTAAAAATATATAATCGGCTTATCTTAAAATGAAAGGATTAATGAATATGACAAATTTAATGTTAGGTTCTTTATTTCAGTCAGCTCATAAGTTTATTTAAATTCATAAGTCAAGTCTTAACTAAAGATTAAAAATGATAAATATAAATTGTTCTCATATTCACATTCTTGTTAGATAACAATTATTACAAAAATTTCGAGATATCAAAAACAACCAGAAAAAATTTAGGATTTTGAATATATCATTACTTATTTGGCTTACTAAGAAAATGAATGTTTATCGATACATTTTAATAGTACTGTTAATTTATAGTACTTATATACTTTTTATATATAGTATTTAATAGTACTGATAATTTAATAGTACTCTTATCTAATAGTTTCTGAATGATATACTGGCAAGTTTCAATTACTAATAAATAATTTACCCTTACATACATTTAAAAAATGCACGAAAAAAGTTATATTTTTGGGGTCTTTCAATATTGATGATTGATAAATATTATTGAATGAAAATTCTCTCAAAATGAGAATGTATGATATACTGTGTTCTTGAAATATTTTAAAAGTGTGATAACTGATTTTGAGAATAATGTTTCTAACAAATTCATTGATATCACAATATGCATAAATAATTTTTTTTTAAACTTTAAATTTAACCCATGTGCAGAAACTTCATGGATTTAAGTAAGATACATGGAATTAACTTTTAAAAATACTTATTTTATTAATTAACGTTTTAAATGATTAACCACATATTTCCCAAAATAAAAAATAAAAAAAAAAACATCAATTTTTTTCAATATGAGAATACATTTTCCCTCAAGATCAGCTTTCAAATACTTCTGTTAAGTATGAATATTTGTGTTAGTAAAATATATATATATATATATATATAAATAAATATATATATATATAATTACTTCATTAAATCTCATCTACTTTTATTTCAGGTAAAAAACAAACACTAATCTAAAATGAACTAAAAGAGACAATCATATTTGAATAGTATTTTCTTTAATGAAATCAGTTGTTTAAAATATGTTTGCTGAAATTCTTATTTATTTTTGAGCATTCAAAGCTTATTTGAATATTTTTATTTCAACAAGAAACCAAAAGAAATTTTGAATAATAAAAGCTAACATGAGAAAATAACACATTTATTTGACATTTTTACTGAAATAAATAACAAATAAATACATAAAAACATTTTTAAAAGTCTTTTTGTGGGAAAAAAAAGTTTTATAATAAAGCAAAATTCTAAATATATGTTTAAAACCATGCATAGTAAACTAAATAGTCTTTTTATTTATAAAGAAAACAATTTCCTTTTCTAACATTATTTAAAAATACTGTTAAGGTGATGAATATAACATGAAAACCAAAGTGTTGAATAGATGCAATTCAACACTTAAATGAGGGTAATTTTAAGTAACTGTTTTATTAAAAAATAATAATAATAAGCATGATTTTATGTCAGTCAGAATAACAAAATAGAATAGTATTGGTTTCAGAAGTACAAAAAAATTCTCCGGTAGGATTAGCAATCACAATTAGATGTCGTTAAATACTTATTGATTTTGTAATAGGCTGGTATAAATAATTTGTTTCATTTATATTCAAATGTTAATTAAAACATGATTATTTATTTATTGTTCTTTTCATAACAGTTACAAGATTTTTTAAACCAAGAAATTAAATGATGGACAAATAAACTTCACATACAATTTAGCACATACACAAAAAAAAAGCAATAGAAAAGTTCTGTATTCAGTTGGCAAATGTTATAAATTATATATTTTTTTAATTGTTAATGTTTAGTTGATGAAATATCATACCTATTACTAATAAAGAGACTGATCATATCACTTTAATGACATTTTCAATTTTAAAATTTCATGAAATATAAACTGTTACTGTGATTTATAATTTTTTTTAAATTTAAAAGTTAATGCGTAACATTTTGCTATCTCAGCAAAGGATTAACATGTTTTTAATTAAGAACATATAATAGATTAAGTATCCAGATTTAGCTTCAATAAATTTTATACATCCCTTGAAAAAGGTATGCATGCATTTTTTTAAAAAAAAATATCACAGAACACTTTTCAAAAGCATATGAAAACAGTGTTATTAATACTAAGATTCAACAATATTATAAAGAGTTAAAACAGACTATATATAATGGTCACAATTTTTTTAAACTTGCAAACATAGATTTAAAAAAAAGAAACCAGAAAAAAAATTATTTAATACATGTATATATAAACATATGCTATCTATCATATTTTAGTAAAATTATAGTTTTTTTTATTCAATATGATATATATTTTTTCAAAAGATTTAGAAATAATATAAAATTTAATTTTACAAGTTTTCAAAAAGATCAGAATAATTAACAAAGTTCACAATCATCATTTTTGAATGAAGAGATTCTATTCCAAAATAAATTTATAAGCAATTGATTTATAGAAATATATTCTACAGGAAATCCATTGAATTTCATAAGATTTGTAAGGTTTCAAAAACATTAAAATTTACAGCTACTGCAGTATAAAATGTTTGAATATATTTGAAATTTTTTTAACAATACTTTTTTTGTAACAGTGTTGTTATACAATGAACATGGGTATGCAGTAAAGAATTTCAAATAAAAATAACAAAATTTAGACAACTCTTCGAACTTCAAAGAACCTCTTCAAATAATAAACTTGTCCTAAAGTCATAGTGATAAGAACAATTGCTTCGAAAAATGCCCATAACACAACACGAGAGTTTGTGCTTTCATTAACTGAAAAGAAAAAGTATATATATTAAATGCTGAATACTTGGACAAGAGAATATTAATTTTTAAAAACTAATTATGAAATTGATTACTCAAAAAAAAACCCATTACAAGAAAATAATGTAAATTTAAAAAGTAAAAAAAAATGTATCTTTCATTTTCTTAAAAGTGAATAAATGAATTTCTAATTCCGACATTAAACATCACTAAAAAATTGTAATTAAAATTGTAATAGATGATTCTGTTCTTCAAAGATTTGGCAACCTATGTAATAAGTCCCATAATTAGTTATATTTAAGAATAAAAGTATTTTTTGTAAAAATATTTATATACTTATTTTCACTAAGATTTTGAATATGTAATGCAAATAACAAAAAGTTAAAGCACTTAAAGACAGTTAAATAACACTTTCCTATAACCATATTATTCCCAAATTATTACTGAATGAAATCTCAAGGAGAAAAACAAATATTTTGGAGTAGTTTCTTATTCAGTTAAAAAAAGCTGTAATTAGTATGCATGAAAAAGGTGCTTTTTTATGATGCAAAAGATATGACCAGTTTAACAATTTTATATTAACCATAGACAGCATCAAAATTGATGCTCTTTCACATTTCTTCCCTGTGTATTTTTTTCATCATATATTTAAATTTCCCCATTATTCTTTTTTCTAAGATTTAGTTGATCAAACAAAAATACTTGTTTTAAAAAAAAAATACTTTAAAATACATTTTAAAACTGGAATAGAACTATGCTGATGTGCTATGTATCAGATTAAATACACAAACTTTACTGTGCTATAGACAAAAACTCAATATTGGATGATGAACATAGGTATTTTAATTTAATAGAATTATTAATATATCTTAAAACACATAATATTTCTATATAGACAATGATTGCTTATAAACCACTATCAATAGACACTGAAATTCAAAAAAATATCTTCAGAATCATGAATAGTTTATTAATTTTTGTCTAATAAAAAGCCCTATTCAGATTAGTCAATGATGCAATTAAATTAATTTTCATTGAAAACTTTTTCAGAAAATAAGCAAATACATACTTCCACGGTGAATGCGGTCTCTTACTGCCATATACTCTTGCTCATGCTTCACAGATGTCAAAGATGTAGACAACTCTTTAATCATTTCTTCAAGTTTATTCTGATGGGCTGAAAATAAAAATGATAGTGATGAAATTATAACCGCATATCAATTATTCACTTCATTAACAAAAAGCAATACATTATCACTTCATTAATGAAAAGAACATATAAAATATAGAATCAGTTTGATGAGGTAGAATTCAAAATATTTTCCTTCATAGTTGGCTCTCTTATTTAAGTATCTAATTTAAACTTTTATTTAATTTCAGTGTGGCTTTATCAATTAATCGAGATATTTTCTGTGGGAGCAGATTTGAAAGATATAGAGATAGTACTATAGTTCACTACATTTTGATAAAGACAAGTATTACAGAATTCCATAATAAGACAGTTATTTTGTTTATTATGATTATTTACAGATTGTAAATTTTTATCTTTGTTAAAATTAAAAAAATTAACCTAAAATTAAAACTAATAAACAACCATTTTCTGGTATCAATTTCAATCTATCAGTAAGTATATAGTTAAATAAGAGTTACTGTCTTTTTTTACCAAATGAGTTTGATTAAAAGAATGGTATAGACAAAAAACAAAGCAATCAATTATATAAAAGTATGACATAATATAACAAACCAAAATATACTAAAGAAATTTCCTAGAGTTTGATTTCATGAAGTTATTATTTTGGCACTCAATATGAAGTTTGCTACTAATAAATTAAATTTAAAAATAAAAAAGTGTATAACAATCGAAATCATAATACAAATATGGATTTTCATGTATACTTGTTGGGTATTTTTTTGCAGGAAAATCCAGAATCATAAGTTGTATAGTGAAAGAGTATGTATTAACACTGCGACAACCAAAGTTGTGCTAATGTGGTGTAGATTAGCGGCACTTAAAAATATCAAATCTGCAGCTTTTTAAGGCTTGAGGTAAGGTAAAGGTTAAAGGGACTATCACCTAGAGCTTCATAGTACTTGTTATTTTGATAATTTTAGGTCATAGTACTTGTTATTTTGATAATTTTAGGTTAGGTCATATGCCAAATGAAAAAAAGTTACTAATACAAAATATTACCAATGGGCCCATATAAAAACTGTAACAGGGATTACTAATACAGGAATTTTTTTAAAAAAATGTCATACCTTCAGCCTCTGCATCATGCCCTTTTGGTGCTTCACCAACATCCATAGAAAACATGATAATTTTTGGTGTCATTGTAGACATAGCATTGCTAAAACAGTAAGTATAGATACCATCAGCATGGGCAGCAAACGTATATTTCCCATTGGATTCTCGTTCACCTTGGTAGATTATTTTGCTATCTGGTCCAACAATCTATAACACAAAATTACGTTTTAAAATGAAGATTCCTTTTCTTTGGCAATGCTTCATTTTATTTAAATGTTTGTTTACACAAATATCAATGTATAACCCATATGTCAACAATTACTAAAAAAAGTTAAAAATATCGTGTTTAAGACAAAAAGTACTTAACTGCCTAAATACTAATGATATTTTGTTAGCACAAAAGTAGCAAGTGCATCCATGTATAGAATTATAATATTAATTTAAGATGTTTCACAACATTAAATCAATTATAAATTTCTATTCCATAAAATACTTTAAATCAAAAATACAATTACAATAGTTTTAACAAATATGTAAATTATAGCATGATGAATTCCTACATTTTTTTTCACTATTATTACTCTTTAAATTATTTACTGTGGACTTGAAAAATCAATAAAAAATGCATAGTTCCATTTTTAATAAACATATGCACATTAAAAAAGATATATTTTTTTTAGAAAAAAATTATGAAGCACAATCAATTTTATTTACTTGAATCCTTTGTAAAATGGGACAGCAATATATTTGGATCTAATTTCAATAAACAAAATCAAACAGATTTGCAAAAAACTGCACATTCAGAATAATATTAATCATAATTAGGGTCAAAAAAAGTTTCCAAAAGAAAAATTAAAATTCTGCTGCTGTAATAAATTGATACCACTGTATGAGAATACTTATTCCCTGAAACTGCATTAGTTTGTGCTTTTATAAGTACTTACAATTAGTGAGGTAAATTCATATTAATCTGACAAATATCTTTTGAAACTGCATGATCATATTTTTTTTAAATGTCTAATCTAAACTATATATTTCAGACCTTCAACTTACAAGAAATTTGTCATAGTAAATACAGTTAGTCCAAATTGCATTTAGTAACTACTGCAATTTCTTAGCTATGGATTTAAAAAAAAACTGTAAAGAAATTCTTTCTGTAAATTTGTTTCAATAGAAATTCACCCTTAATTTGGATGATAAAACTGACAACAATGATTAATATCACGAAATGAAATGAGAAGGAGAAATATAATTTATATTTCTTTCTTTCCTCAACAATCTTAAAATCAATATTTTCTCACAGCAGATTCAAAAAGAGAAGGAGATATTTTTTAAACCATATTCTCCACATGAAAAATAATAAAAATTTTAAGAATCATACTCAAAACTTAGAAATTCGGAGTTTCAAAATTAAAAAATAATCAGCTTATATACAAAAAAGGAAAATATTGGATGAAAGCATGAATACAATATTTTTCTTACCTTAACATCAATGTCAAGAAAGCCACCTTCTGCTACTTCAAATGTTAAACCCATTTTAGTACCGGCTGTGACTTTGTCAAAAAAACATTCTTCCGCATGGGCATCAACATTAACAAAGTAACAATGGATGTTCGGAACAAGTGAAATTAAAACTAGAACAAGTTTAATCGCTACAGAGAGATTCAAAAACATATTGAAGACTAACAAAGTAGAACCTAGCAACCAATTAGTATACACACGCAAATAGGACACAGACACGTTCTATCAAAACATTATAAACATATGACGGTAATGGTACGAATCATCAATGCCAGATTTATCATATCGATATTTTGAATGATAAACATCGTTTCCTTTCACAACATTTAATTTCAAAAATACTTTAAAAACCATATAAAAGTATTTGAAATAAATATATGACATTAATTAAAAATATAAAAGCAGGATTTACTTCTGGATAAATAAAGCAAATTAAAAAAAATTAGTTTTAAACCACGCCTCCATAACCTCATCATGATTCCGAAACTTTAGCCGTTCTAATTGTTTTCGGTTGACGAAAAAGAGATAAACAAAGCGGTTAACCTTTTCCACTCTCTACGGAACATTGGATGCATAACGCAGAAAAACAATATTTCGTTCTTAAAGAAATACTAATTTTTATTGGATATTTTCCATCAGAGGATAAAGCTTAAAAAGTTCCACAAAAAACTTTTTTAATGCTTTCTTGGCGCGTTAGCGTTCGTGCGTGCTGTGCTAGAAGCAAAATTAATTTTCAGAAATATGTTGCAAAAATTGATCATTCATATTCTTTAAGTAAAAATGGAAGGAGTTTTTTTCCTCTTAATAAGGATTACAGTTTGAATCACTATCGATGGATTCAGCTATCTAGTACATCGCTTTCTCGTACAAGCAGAACCTTTATGCCTGTTGAAGAATTTGTACATCCAAATAAAGATGAAAAGCCGAAACCGAAAGGCGGTAATATAAGTTTAAGGTAATCTTTTTTTATTGATATGCTTTTGCTTAAAAGAAATATAAAAATGTGGGATTTGAATTTTTTGGAATAAAAAATTAATTACTAAATTTAAGTCTAATTATAAATATAATAAAAAATGTTCTTATTAAATACTGCATTTATAATATAAAGAAAATAAATATATCTTTTTCAAAGAAAAAAATGTCGTTACTCACCTTTTTTTAAAAAAAACCCATTAAGAATTAGAAAATTTTATTTTTAAAAAAGTGAAAAATTTGTCACAAATTTTATTATTATGATAGCACTCTTATAACACAAAACCTTTTTTTAATGCTGTATTGTTTCTTTTTAAAACATAGGAATTTAACACACACACACATAGATATCAGTTATTGATAAATAGGAATTTGAATGAATGAAGCAGCATGATAATGCATGCGAATTTTACAGTTTTCCTTCTTTAGTGTTTAACGCGCTAAAGATTGTTATTTTACAATCTGGTGCAATAGTGTCTGATGTAGTAATCTGATGAAAGAGTAAAATCCAAACTGTTAGATGCAATTTTCAAAATTATCACCCTGGTGCATTCTTGCATCTTGTAACCTCAACTTGTTGCTCATATGCATGGGATATTTACGATTATTGAAAACTATTCTAATTAAATGGGTGATTCTGCTTAGTCATTATATTATTAAAATACCTGAAAGAATATTTCTGAAAGCTTTAATAGGTTTTGTTGTTGTTTTTAATGGTTCAGTCATCAATTTTAACCCAGGATGCCTAGAACACAGAGGCGACACACTACTCCTGTGCCAGGATGTTCATTTAATAGGTTTTAGTTATATGTATTAATATTTACTTGTATTATTATTATTTCTACTTATTTCTTTTATTAGTTTATTTTTTGATGTGATTTTTTAAAATATTATTTATGTATCTATTAATGTAATGTTCAAAATATACCCTTGACCATTAGATAGAGAGAGAAAAAGCAGGAAATATATTTTTGATTCATAATATTTTTGCAGAGAATAAGACTATTCATATTCATAATTTCTCAAAAATGAGGTGGTATATAATATTGAGTTAGATTTGTCGTTACAGAATTTTAAAAGCAACTTGAGAAATGAACTTGGAATTTATTTTTTGATAATCAAAAAAAGTAAAGAACTCAAATGTTAAATGGCTCTGTAAGAATATATTTTTGCAGAAAGACCTATTAAAGAATCTTGTAAAAACTATTCATTATTAGATCTTTAATGGTTAGAGTTATTTGCAAAAGATCTTCAGTATTGTTAAATATGCAGAATATCCATACTACTCTAGTATGAATGCTACTTCTGCATAAATACATTCTTAATTATTTTAGACAAAACTGAATTTTTATTCCATCATGGGAATTTCAAATAAATTTTCCAATGACAGAAAAAAATACACACACACACACATTATTTTATGTTGTTTAAATAAATAAATGTATTGCTGAAAAAATTAAAAAATTTATAAATTCTCTTAGCCTTTATAATCACATTTAGAAAAATATTCTTGACACATGAATATTTAAATGAAGTTCTATGCTGTTGCAATTAAAATTATATGAGTTATGAAACTTTCTGTAAATTCACTATTTTAAGTCAATGAGCAACTGCTTTGTGCAAATTTTACACATTAGTTAATGGATTATTCACAAGGCAACAATTGAAATTATCTCCAGTCTTATGACACAATAGCATTCAAAGGTTCAAAACTTGGCAAATTATAATCATATAAGTACTAAACAGTTTTTGCTTTAAATATTGCATGCAAGAAACATTTACTAAATATAGTTTATAGGACTAAGGTTTATATAAAAATTTTGATTCTGATTTTTTAAAAAGTTTGTTCATTTACTCAATATAAAATATAATTCTTAATAACTTTTAGTGTACTTCTCTAATTAGAAGTATCTGCTTATCAGTAACAGCTTATAAATTGACTATAATTAAAATTCTTTTAATATTGTATAAAGTGTGAGTAATATGAATCACAAAAGAATGTAATTATTTTCTGTTATAAAGCTAAGAATCTTCTTGTCAGTTAAATATGTTTACAAAACTAAAAACTAAATCAAAATGAAAATTTTTAATTAGTATAAAAAAAGAACTAGATTTATTATTTGCAAAAAGAAGTTGAAATTCTTATTTCAGTACATTTCCATTAGCTGAATGGCGGCAAAAAATCGCCAAAGGAATTTGGCGGAATTATATATTATTTGCCGATTTTTCACTGGCACTCGGCTAACAGAAAAGTACCCTCATATCTCATCAAAATATTTTTTACTAACTTATTTCATTCCAAATAGTGATCAATAGTTTAAAAAGTATATATCTTTGCTTTTCTCCTTTTTTTTTTATCTACAACTTTTAGTGAAATGCATTTAAAAAACTTATTTTATCTTTGATTTTTTTGAAAATTTTTATTTTTCAGTGAAAGTCCTGCAAATACAGAGAAAAATGTCGATGATATTTTATTTGATATGTTTAAGGATGCAGATGGAAAAGTTGCTGTTGGAAAATTTCTTTCCGTAAGTGTAATTTCTTTCTAAACTGTTTGCTTTGCATGAATTCTGACTGAACACTCTAATGTAATATGTAAGGTCTCATAATGGCTTCTTCAGTAAAATATTTTAAAATTTTGATAAACCTACAACTTAATTATTTTAGAAGTCTTACATCACTGTTCATTATGCTGCACATTTTCATTTTCTGTTCTCTCTATATCTTTATAAATAAAAAAAATATTTTTTAGAAAAGAGCAGTGTGATATAAAAATATTTTCATTAAAAAAATTTCCCCATTATTAGAGCCAGAAGTTAAACTTCAGTTGTAAGAACATTAAAATCACAAAAGTTTATTAAAAGCATGCCTGATACAGAAACCTGTGTGAAAAAATTAGCCAATTTATCCTATTTTTGTTTATAAAATGGAAAGGGTTTTCAGACCTTATTAGACATCTTTTGAATAATATATCATCTGATAGCAAAATAAAAAGGTCAAATATGACTTCTCTAAAAAATTCATACATATGATTCAAAGTTTTTATTTTGATAACCAGGTGAATTTATTATGATTCATTACATAAATATACTAGTTAATACTGGTTTAGGATACAAGTTCTACTATTACTTGGATATTATTTAGATCTCTAATTGAAAGATTAGGATAGAAAGAAAGAAAGCAGTATTATTATTATTATATCCAGATTACAATTCTACAGTTGAAAGATATTACTTATAACTCAAATATGTGCCTGTCTGGATGGGTTGTTATCCTCTTAAGAATATCATATATCAAATGATAACAGATAACATATATCGAATGATAACTTATATTAGAAATGGTAGTAGAAAATCTCGTGTGCATTGGCAGTATAATTAAAAAATTAAAAATTATTATAATTTGTTGTCATCTTTTGATGTGAATATAAATAGTAACATTAAAGCTGGGGGGGAGGTGAATAGAGGAAAAGAAAGAATAATTCTGTACTATTTATATACATGTTCATTATGCTTTGGGATTCATTATTCTGTTGCAATAAAAGAAAAACAGATATCAACATAGCATTAAAAACATCGGATAGTTCTTATATAGAGATGGAGAACCAGCTAAATTGGTGCCATAAGAAAGAATTTAAACTAAAAATTTGGAATACTAATATTATAAATGAATTTTCTTAAATATTATCATATTCATTAAGGTTAAAGTATTTTTACCCTTTTCTTTTTCTTTTCCTAATGCTGATTGGTTTTATTTTAGGCCCTTTCTGCCACTGGTTTAAGAAAAAGTGATCCACGTTTAAAAGAAATGATGACCAAATTGCGAGCCATACATAAGGAAATGCGAGATATGGGTTCTCCAGATTCTATTACATTAGATAGAGATAGCTTTAAGAAGTAAGTGATTAATAAACATATAAATTTAATTCATATCCCTTTGTCAGATGTGTAAATGAGTAATTTAGTTTTTCTGCCATTTTAAATTAAATATTTTAATTTTTATTTCTTCTTTTATAAAAAAATTTTGTCTATGAAAAAATTGATATTTTTCCATTAGTGGGAAGCCAGCGAAAAATCATTAAAGAAATTTATTGAAATTCTACATTATTTGGTGCCCAGCTAACGGAAAAGTACCTAAAAATTTAGTATGAAGGTTTTTTTAATATTGATAAAAAAATAATATGTATCAAGGTAAATCATTGTTGATATTTAACAAACTGATATTTTCTGTACAAAGATCTTTACAGTATGACCTTATCAATGATGCATGGCAGTATATGTTCTTCCGTGCAACATAATGAATGCTACTGAAAAAGCATCCATTATATCAAAAACTTTTTCATTTATAAAAATTTACTATCAGAATATTGGTATTATTTATGAATTTTGAATTCAAGATTATTTTACTGGATATATTTTTATATGAGACTCTTTAATAATCATTTTATCACTTTCTTTACTTTCTCATCTTGAGTTGTATTTGTCTAAAGTCAATTTTCTTAACTATTTAAAAATAATTGAATTATGTGAATACCATTCTCAATAATTTTATATTTGATAAAAAAATCTTGGAATGATAGTAAAATTTTTCATCAAATAAAGATATTATCGAAATGCATGGAAAGAAATTTTATTTTACTAGAAATTGTTTCATAATTCAAGCAACAACAAAAAAAAATCTTGTTGATGTTTTAATTTCAACTAATGTTTCAAATGAGATTGTTTTCTTTCTCTTGCAGAGTTATAAAAGAAAATATCGTCCTCATAAGCAGAGCTTTTCGTAATCATTTTGTAATTCAAGATTTTCCTGATTTTCTCAAATGCATTGAAGATTTTTATTGGAAGTGTAAAGTAAACACTGGTGGAAAGGTAATAAGAGTTTATAATCAGTGTTTACACAAATTACTTGATTTTGTTCGTGATATATATAGAATCATTTTATAAATATAACTTGCAATTAAAAAAATTAGTTCCTTAATCTTTTAATTTTTACTTTATTTATTTAATGGCTGTTTTACCATTAAATTATAACAATGACTTTATGCGGAGATTAGTTACCTAATGGGCTCATTAAGTATTGTAACCCATTAGTGCATAGAAAATTGTTTCATTTCTCAAATTACCTATTCAGCCTGCAAATTACCTAGATAATCTGCCCTTTCCTTCCAGGCACTCATTAAAATAAAAATGAAATCTTTTCTGTAACAACACTAATGTTTCTGTATGCTTAAGTCAAATTTTACATATTTATTTTCCAATATCTTTATATTATGTTAAGGCAATCAAGCAAACAACAAATTAGTTGATAGAATCAATCATCGGTTAATTCAAAAACTACAATATGAAGAATTAAATGATTTAAGATATTATTGTAATTAAGGAAACTAGCATTATAATATTTATTTATTTTTCAATATCTAAAGATTTACATTAATACAACCAAGCAAACAACAAATTGGCTGATAGAATCAATCATTAGTTAATTGAAAAACTGGAATGCAAAGAATCCAATGGTTTTTTAAAAAGAAATTAAGGAAATAAATCTAAGAAACATCTGATGAAATTTTACTTACATGTTAATGCAAACTAAAGATTAGTGACACTTTAAATTGCATAGTAACCAATTTTTGCCGCAAGTACACCAATTTGAGAAATATAGTTTTTGTGTTCCTTTCTTAAAACCCCCCACATACTTACAAGCAGAAATGAATTTAAAAACAAATTTGGGTATACAATGATGATAAACGAAAATGGGTAGACAGGGGAAAAGATTAGGGAAAGGAAATAAGAGAAACTAAGTTTTGAACTTGATACATAAGCTGCTAATGCACAAATTACCTGGTTAAAATGCAAAAAACTGTTGATTCTGTACTTTAATGGTGCAAATTTGTTAATCTACAGACTTTTCTCAATAATCTACACATTAATAACTTTTAAGCTTTAACGATAACAACTATATTGATGTTTTGAGAAACAATTAGATTAAAAATGAATATTGACATGCATAAAATGATATTGATGTCTATCTTTATTTTGTATTTTATTAATTTAGATTTTAATGTAAAATGTTATGTTAACTTTGAATTTCTTAAATATTTCTTTTCATTAATTATGTTAATGAATTTCAAAAATTTGTCTTGCATTTTGTAAAGAATTGCTATACATTATTTTTAGGTTGCTTCTTATATTCCCCAACTTGCCAAGTACAATCCTGATTATTGGGGTGTTAGTATATGTACTGTTGACGGTCAAAGGTAACTTTATGAACTATTATTAGTTATATTTGAATGTTAATTATTTGTAAAACGAGACTTGGTTTATAAATATTATTTTAAAATACAGCATTGCAGAATTTTATTATAAATGAAAGAATAATTGAAAAAAAATTAGATTAAAAATGCTGTATTAAAATTAGTTTGATTAATTTGAAAATAAGTAATAGTGTTTTTTTACATTTTTAAAGAGAATTTTCATTTGGCTTTCCTCTCACTTACTGATGTGTTAAGAGTTTTCAAATTTTATACATTGAAGATATTTTATTATTTTGATACTTTTAATATTCTGTTATGAACTTACCAATTTATATAAAACCTTAATTCAATATTTATGGTACTCTCTGGCTTTAAAGTTAAGAAGAATTCTAAAATTTAAAGTATTTTAAAAAATGTGCTGTTAATTATTGACTGATTACTAGAAAATAAGTGAAATAGAAAAAACGTTCAGCATAATACTGTTATCGATTCATTGTTAACTTTAGTGAGCAACATAAAGTTATACTATGTATAAATAAATATATCTAATTTAAACATTGTCATTTTAGTAAACTATTTTTTTTTCTTCCTGAATTTTCAAAAATGTTATGAAATAATATAGTGCTTAATTCATTATAAATATTCCACTGAAGAATGAAATATTGGGTTGTTCGGAAAGTGATTTCGTTTTTTCCCGTCAGAGGACTTAATTACGTTTTTTCGAAACCAACTTCACACTTAAGCCGCATAACCATTATATGTCTTGAGAGCTGATATTGCAAGGCTTGTGTGTGAAAAAGTTCTATTAATTCTATGCAGTAATTTTTGGTTGGTGCCCTTTTAAATATGGAGAGCAATAAGCAGCATTTTCGTCATATTTTACTTTTTTACTTCAGAAAAGGTAAAAATGCTGTCCAAGCGAGAAAAAAATTGACGGATGTGTATGGAGAAGGCGTGTTAACAGTACGCTAGTGTCAGAACTGGTTTGCAAAATTTCGATCCGGCAATTTTGATGTCGAAGATGCACCACGGTCTGGAAGGCCGGTCGAAGCTGACAAAGATGCGATAAAGGCATTAGTTGATGCAAATCGGCGAATAACCACACGAGAGATCGGTGAGAGATTAAATTTGTCGAATTCGACTGTTTATGGCCATTTGAAAGGCATGGGCTTAACCTCGAAGCTCGATGTGTGGGTGCCCCATGTCCTTACGGAGCGAAATTTGTGTCGTCGCGTTGACGCGTGTGATTCGCTCCTCAAACGTTAAGAAAATGATCCATTTTTGAAGCGAATTATTACTGGGGACGAAAAATGGGTTGTATACAACAATGTTAAACGCAAGAGGCCATGGAGCAAAAAAGGTGAACCGGCTCAAAGCGTGTCAAAAGCCAACATTCACCAAAAAAAGGTGATGCTCTCCGTTTGGTGGGATGTCAAAGGAATCGTTTATTTTTTTTTTTGAGCTTTTGACGGACAATACAACGATTTTTTCCATAAGTCTATTGTCATCAACTGGACAAATTGAATGATTCACTTAAAGAGAAGAGGCCCGAATTAATCAACAGGAAGGGTGTAGTGTTCCACCAGGATAATGCGAGACCTCACACAAGTTTGGTCACTCGCCAGAAACTTTTACAGCTTGAATGGGACGTACTGCAACATCCACCATATTCTCCAGATCTGGCGCCTTCCGACTACTATTTGTTCCGGTCCCTGCAAAATTTTTTGGATGGCAAAACCTTTACCTCAAATGAAGATGTCAAAAACCACCTGAACCAGTTTTTTGCCAGCAAGGACCAAAACTTTTATGAGAGGGGAATTATGTTACTGCCAGAAAGATGGCAAAAGGTGTTGGACCAGAATGGCCAATATATAATTTAATAAAATATTTATTCATTATACGAAAACTGTCTTTCATGTTCCCCAAAAAAAACGAAATGACTTTCCGAACAACCCAATAATATGTTTGCTTATGAAATGTTTCTTTAAAATACTATTTTGTGTACTTAACAATTGCAACTTATTCAACAAAATTCTTTGTATAAATACTTAAATTATTAATTTTACTCTCCAAAATCTGAAGAACTATGGCATACTTATGATGATACTGCTTGCATATTTTATAACTTAAAATAGAATTTAAAAAAGCTTTTCTGAAATCTTTAGCAGTGTAATTATAGTTAACAAGTTAAAGAAAATTACTGATTTGAATAAATGTAAACTATTTTTATTATAAAACTGTCCAATAATTTTTTTATTCTTATTATAGAATAAAATGAAACTTATTATAATAATGTTGCTTGTTATCTTAAAATTGTGGACCTGGTGCTATAAAATCAATAATTTGCCCATCAAATGATGGTACTCTATTTTATTTATTTATTTATTACAAATATATAATTTTTTTTAAATATATGGAATATTCTAGAAATTAATGAAAACTTTTATAAAATATTATAGAAAAAAATATTTCATTTGAATGGACTGATCAAGCATACCCTTTCTTACTTAATGAAAAAATGTTTCCATCTGTTTTATTTTACTCCAACATATTTTTTTATTTCCTATCATATTACATAATATCTGCTGAAAGTTTGATAAGATTTCAAGCAATTAATTACTTAATTTGTGATCAGCATGTGTTGTTAATTAACATTTCTTTGTCTTTTAAAAAATCGTTAGATTTTAATTTGCAAAATTTTCTATTCCTCATTTTAATCTTCTTTAAAAGAAATACTTTTCTTAAAGCTTTCCAAAACTTTAAATTAAATATTTGAAATATAAAAAAATTGTTAAATTAAAGAGAATCTACTCAATCAAGTTTATTATCCATTGTTTCGTTTACAATATTGAAATTTGCAATTACGAATTGTTCCATTTCCATAGCATGCCTGAATTTTTATTATTTCTGTATATTTATTATTCTTACTTCTATGCTTCTTCTGTTTCAATTTTTGAAATTCAATTATAAAACTAGTACTATCCAATCAAAATTTATAAATTGTTTGAATTTAATTTATACCTTAGACTTCGAATTTATGTATACTGATTTTTATATGGATTTTATGTTATTGGATTTTATGCTAATCAATTTTCAGATCTTAGGAATACCATGTATTTTCTGAAATAACTTTGTCTATAGATTAATGTTATGTTTTATGGAAAGGTGTTCCATAGGTGATACAGAAATTCCTTTCACAATTCAATCATCTGGGAAGCCAATGAACTATGCAATCGCACTTTCAGAGCTGGGCTCTGATATTGTTCATCAATATGTTGGTCAGGAACCTAGTGGACGGATGTTCAATGAGCTTGTTTTAGATTATAATAGTAAGTTTCTCTATAAAATTTCAATTAAAAAAATTACGGATGTTATTTTAAAATCATTTTTATATTATGAAATGTATGTTCATTTTCAGTTATTAATCAATGATTCAGTTTATAATTGTAGTCAAATTATTCAGTAAAAATAAATAAAATATTATTTGATTTTTTTTATGGTTTTAGTGTTTTTATCTTTAACTTTGTAACAGTGATGTAGTACGATGTCTACCTTTAATATTTGTTGAAAATTTTTTGATGAATATTTCAACTTCTTATACTAATTCTTACTTTCATTGTAATGCTTAAACAGTGAAAATTTTTAAACTTTTAATACTCCATATAAACATATTGGGTGATTATCCAAATATAAACATTTTTTTACAAGGTGCTACATTTTTTTTTGTAATATAAAAAAGGAATTAGTGATGCTTAGCTCAATAATTTTAATAGTTTCCAATAAGGACAATAAATAAAAAAAAGCTATAAAAAGGAACACTGATATTCCATTTGGATGTCATTGTTTGTTTTTATTAGTTATTATATAAAAAATAATTGCTCATACTCAGGGCAAAGTTAAAAAAGAGAGAAAGAACTGACTTGGCATAAGTTTGTCTAATTTGAGATCATAGAGCAATTTGGTGAATTAAAATATATTCAAAACAAGAATGAAGTGAACCTGAAGTGAAAGTGTTGTTTTTAAAGTTACTAGATTTTGCAGAGTACCTTCAACATACGAATATAATAATGAATTCTACCATAATCCAGATCAGTATAAATATTTATGAGTAATCCATTTATCAATAGTAATCAAGTACGAGAGTAGCAGACTACATCCTTTCTTCAGTTGACTATTAAATAAGAGTGTATACTTAAATCTACAATTTTGAATAATCCTTGTATGATTTGTGAAAAAGAAATCTATATAATTTATAAAATATATACCAATTTATATTATCCAGAAAATATATATTGTATATATGATTTCCATATAGTCCTTCTATGTAAAATATTCATAGTGATAAATTTAAAAAGGGAGTTAAAATTCTTTGTAATAATAAAAATTGACAGATATTCTTGCCTTTTTTGTTACTACATTACAAACAGTATAGATAATAAATGTTATGTTATTTTTTAAACCTCTCTTATAAGAAACTGGAAAGAAAATCATTATATTGGAATGAATTTTATAAATTATACATGTTTTCTAAGTCAAGAAAAGCAATGTTTATTAGTATTCTAAACAATTATCATTATTAATAATAATTTATTTTTTACTTCAGAAAAGCCTCACAATCCAATGGTAAATGCTGGTGCTATTGTTGTCTGTTCACTACTTCTGTATATAGTTGAAGTAAGTAGTTTGTTTTTTAAGTTTCATATTTATTAATTTTCATTGTATCTTGTAAGTTCTTTTAAAAATGAAAATAAAGGCTATGGAATATAATGTAGACCGCTAGTTTAATTCTCTTCTCCCTCTAATTGATTGTAAAAATCCATTTAAAAATTGCATAATATGTAATGTACATAAGTTTTGAGAAATTTTCCTTTTTGATTTTAGCAGTTTCTAATTTAATAAGTTTAAAATATTTTTTAAAAATTATATTTTCCAAATAAATTTCCATGATTATAATATACTCTCCAACAAGTCTGAATTTGTAATGAAATAAATTTCACACAGTATTTGAAAGTTCACAAATATCTTGAAGCTTCAAATTTATGATTCGTGGCATTCCTTGGGAGATATTTAGAATTTATTGAAATTATTCTATTATACGGAACAATTATATTTCACAGAAATATATATGAATTTAAAAATGCATATCACAAAAAATAATTTTGACCTTACATAATTAATTTACATAAATTGATAAACACTTGTAATCCAATATATCACAATAGATAATTTCAATATAGTTATATTCAAATTGAACTGTATTAAAATTAAAATATGTGACATTTTACTTGATATATGTATGATTTTATGTTTGTTTTAATGTAATATATTTGACCAATTTTTATTAACTTTTTATTTAACATCAGCCAGAAATGAGAGTATCAGAAAAGTTTGACTGGGTAAGTTATTTCCTTGAAGTTGTAATATTTTTTAAATCAAAAATATGCCATTTATTATTAAGATCATGTCTCCTGATTTCCTCCTTTCTTTTTTCCTTCTATTGTTTTCATTTTATTGTCTCACTTGTTAAACTTATGATATCTATAAACTATTAGTTCTTCATTCTAATAAAAAAATATATAAAACACATAGCATGTTTGTGCATTGGATATCATTTAATGTGATTGTGATTGATATTATCATCCATTTTATATTATACACAATTTTAGTTCCAAACCAATGTATTCTAATATACTTGAAAACATTTGTTCTTACTATATTGATCAATTTCATCAGTTTTGACTAAATTAATTCATTGTAATCCTCTATTATTCTACCAAATTGTATGATTTTGTAATAAAATTGCTTGCAAAGAAAGGAATAATATCTTGGGATAACATTCAATTTTGTCTTGGCTAGAAAGATCTGCATTGAGTTAAACTGTTATTTACATTGCCAAGTCTGGCTTGAAATTTGTTGTACAACAGTAAACAATTATGGCATGTAATGAAATCATTAAAAGCAAATTTTAGTGATTCAGTAAGAAATAATTGATTTGAGAGTTAAAACCCAAATTGAAATTTTTAAACTGGTATGAAAGTTTGTCTAAAATCAATCTTTGCAATACTTCAGTGGAAAGAAATTTTTCAAAACCTCTGAGTAAAATTATGAAAAAATTTTGGGCTAGATTAAACAATAAATTCTAATAATTCTGAGTAGAACAAATGAATTGAAACTGTTTTATGAACACTGAAGAATCAAGCACTGAGTATTTTGAAATATGGAATCATCACTTAGAAAATTTGGAAAAGAAAAATATTAATACAGACAATAAGCAGCCAAGGAAAAATTGTCAATAAATATTAGTAAATATTTTTAATTAGTATTCTTGAAATAAATCATTCTAAATTTGAAATATGAGTTTTGTCTTGATATGATAAAAATATTGTGGATTTTACCCAATTTGATTATTACTGTTAACAACCAAATGGAGTTAAATTGGTTTAATGTTGTCAAAATTATTGTCTCAAAGTGTTTACAGCAGCTATTTAAGTCTGTTGTTATTTCTAATGTCATTTGCCATGGACAAACTTGCTGGCACAGTCAGCAATTTTAATCCAAAGTTGTTTCTCTTGTTTTAAGTGAGGCCAACTAGGGCCAAGAGTACAGAGTAAGAGTCTAAGCTCTCGCATATCACATCCACTTATATAGCCCTTTTTAATGGTGAGGCATATTCATACACCTCATAGATAAAACAAAAGGAGTACAACCATGCTCGATTTGAGCCCAGGTCTCGAACTCAGGAGGCCCAGACGACGGAGAAAATGCACTACCCCTGTGACATTTGCACAGGACCTTCACATATAGAATGTCGGCGCTACTTACGTTTTATAATATTTAGCACCTTATTGTAAATTTTTTAAAGTTTTCACTTTTTAAAATCTGCAATAGAACTTTTATTTGAATACTTTTCCATAGTTAATGAAAATAAAATAAACTACAACAGTTTTCTTTGGGTTAAAATACAGCAAAATAAACTATATTAAACCATTTTAACAAAAAACTGTGAGAGTGAAATTTTTAGTGATTTGAAATTTTAAAAAGACAATTAAAATGAACATTGGTAACAATTAATGTGATATTACATTAGCTTCATATCTTTTTTAAAAATTTGATTAAAAGTACAAAATGATTTCAAAGTTTTAATTACTGCACATTTATGAATTGCAAACAAAATATAAATTTGAAAATTATTTTTAAGATGATATATATTTGGTGATTAACTGCATTTAGCAGTACATTGACTTTTTCTGTGGAATTCTTCTTTCTTACAATACATATAAATGAAATTCTTTTACTTTCTGTCTTTGCTTACTAGATCTGTCAGTACTACAAGGCAATGGCTGGAGGAGAATACCTCGGCTTCAACAATGCTACGTATGCTATGCTTTCCTGTCTTTCTTTCTAATTTTCTTTATACTAAAATGAAACTTTCTCTTTATCCCTGTGGGATTCTATTAATATAAGGAATCTTAATTCACTGACAAATTGAACTGATTTTTGTAGACAAAATTATTTAAGAAAACTATAGTTAACTATATTAATAATAAAAAATAGAAAACTATATTGGTTGATAATTGTTAGAAGTATGAACACATATTTTCACATGGCAGCTTTTTTTTATGAATATAAAATATTATTGGCATATATTATAAATATATTGGCATTATTAATATAAATATGAATTAGCATATGTATTTATATTGGACTGATATAATATAGAAAGGTAGTTATAAATATAAGATGATAATTTGTTATTTTTGAAATTTATTTTTGATTTCTAAAACCTCTTATTTTTTATATATTATGTAGTAAATTTTCTCACTTGGATAATTAAAAGTTTTGGTAATTTTATTAAATTAGTTTTGTAAGTTGAATTAAAATACATTGAATTTTCTCATACAGATTATTGCCATTATTTCTTTTAGGAAGAAACTCTATAGTTTAGTATTATTATGAAATATTCAAGAATACTTTGTGCCTCATGTTTATCCTGTATTTGTAACAAGATAACATTTTCTTAGAAGTTACACACATGTATAAATAATTTTAATATGTATGTCAGGTATATGTTATGTATAATATATGTTTAATATGTATGTTAGTATGTATAAATCAGGAAAAAGAAATGTAATAATGAACAATGAATATTCTATCTTGATTAAAATATGTGTATAATTTTGTGTTTATGTAAATGTATGTATAATTGTATGTAAATAGTTGTGTGTTTTTCATTATTGATAACAATTTCTCCTGCAACAAAATTTATGAAGGATAGAAAGCTGCAAAATTCATATATATATGTTTTTAATGATTTTTCAATGTAAAGAATCCAGTATTATAATACTGTATTTATATTTTAAATATAAAATTTTAATGCCCTGAATATATATTATTAGTTTTTAAAAATAAAATTTGATCAAGTATATCAATTCTTTTAAAATACTTTATCATGTTTTGTTAAATTAACTGTTACTAATTAATTGCTTGCAATGAAACATTATACTACCCCTTACTATTAATTTGAGTTCTCATTTACTGGAAAATTTTGCAGGCTTGCAAATGTTAACTCTATTTAGATACTGTTCTTTTTATCTCCCGGTAATTATTTGGAATTAATTTATGTATGTACAAAATGAATGTAAGGAAACCTATGATATTAAAATAATACTGATAAAGTGACATAAAAACGACTTAAAATAAAATATCTTTCTCTTTTGTTTATAGTTTTCTGTCTGAGAGAGAAGCTGCGGACAGAAATTATTCTATAGGATTTTACATGAAGGAGAACAAATGCTATCCTGAAAAAGCCAATTTAAAAGATATCATGGATTTCTACTTCCAAGTGAGATCTTATATCTTATTATACTTATCATAAGAATTATATTTTTGACTTTTCTAAACTATTCAAATATTAATATTTTTAATTAATTGATTAAAACTGATTTTTTTTAATTGAATAAGGATAAAAGAAAGATCAAAATATCTAATTTTATAAGAAATTCTTGAAATCCCTTTTTTTTTCCTACATTTAAAAAAAATTATCTTAATGATTTTTTCATAAGAATTAGCATTTTACAACCTGAACAACTATCAAGATATATCTAAAAAAGTCTATTGAGTTATAATAAAACTTTCCTCATTTAAAAGCATGTGTAATTGAAGCAGATATGATACTTTTCAATGGAAATGTGGATATCAGCTTTTATGGAATCAAATTTTATCATTTTTGATATCAATTAATTTTATTATTGGCACTTAAATAGTGTGATAATTAAAATTGTTTTACTCTAAATTAGTGGAAGATGTTGTATTCTGCATTTGGATTAGTTTATTCATATTATTATTTTTATTTCAAGAACTTAATAATAGCCTATTTATTGAACAAATGTTCATTGTTTTAAACTAGAATATATATAATAAAAAGATATGCATGTAAAAGTTCAAAAAAATATATCACTATAAATTGAATTTAAATGTTGATAATAAGATTAATTTTCTTTTTACTGTTGGCTAAAACTTTGAAGTTCACCACTTTATATCGAAACCACAAAATTTGTACAATTATCTTAATTACACAATTTTTAAGGAAAAAAAGATAAATACTATTTAGATCTAAGGCATATGTTTTCATTAAGGGATTGAATTTATCTGTGATAAAAATAACTTTTTTAAAGACAAAGTTTTGTAATATGAATCCACGTTGCATAAAGTTTTACACATTACACACACACACTAACACACATATGTAATCCATATTAATTTGGATTTGAAGCAGATTGCAGAGTCATGACCTAAAATCAGTGAGAAGGCAGGTTGAATTTTTTAATTTTTTATTATTCCATCTCTAGAGGCAATCATTATTTACAAGCAATGTAGCACAAAAAAATCCAAGACACAAACATAATGTGCAAAAATGACATGACATTATTATAACTGAGTTTATATTATGATATTCATATTGACCTTGAAAAGACAAAAGCAGAAATCTTCTAAAAGAATTTGTTTACATCAGTGATTAACTATCCATTTACTTGGCACTTAAAAACATTGGTGCATTATTTTTATAAAGCTTTATTTGATTCATTAAATAGAAAAAGTGGAATGGGATCAGAAAATAAGAGAGTAATTTAGAGTGAAGTTTCTGTGGGCTAAATTAGGAGAAAACTTTGGAAATTAATTACTATTAAATTCAGAATCAGAATTTAAAATATGATTACACACACACACATAGTGATTTTTACATTTATGTGAAAATTACAGAGAAAAAAAGTTCAGACATTAAACTTTCTCTCTTTTTGAGTAGATGTGTTCGTTGGAGGTGAATTGTGAAACTGTTGGGGTGATGGCTGCCACTCTTGCCAACGGAGGTATCTGCCCCATTACAGGCCAACAGGTGATTGATACCCACTCTGTTCGAGATGTCCTCTCCCTCATGCATTCCTGTGGCATGTATGATTACTCGGGTCAATTTGCTTTCAAAGTGAGTCTTAAACCATCTGTTTCATAGTCATTGGTAGAAAAAAATTAATGAAAAATTAAATTAAGTAGTTTTTTTAATGTGTCTAAACAGTTATTTTTGGTAATAGTTTTATAATCAAATTTGGTAATAGTTTTATTTCCTTCTATTCTTAATGTGCTAGATTTTTAAACATTTGTATAGTTATGTGTTCTCAATAGCAATATTTTTGCATTTTTATAACTTTAATATTATTTAGTCTATTGATTTTGAAATAAATTTCGATTTAAAATAAATTACTCTGTAGCAGTAAATTTCTGAAAGAGATGATTTTGATATTCCAATACATTTAAAAAATGAAAATATGAAATATATTAAAGACTGAAAAGTAAGAAATATAAAAAATTGAAATTTTAAGAGCAAATTTTTTATTAAAGTACACAAAAATTGAGAAAACTACTAAAAATGTGAACATAAAAAAAATAAGTATGGGATACTGAAAGAAAAACTATAAATAAATTACACCACAGTGAATATAATAAGAAATAAACATTTAAAAGTTCTTTAAAAAACTTAAATGTATTTAAATGTGATTTAAATTCCAACTTGCTTTGAGTATTCATGTTTGCGACTAGTGCTTTGATGTTTTAATTTTTATGTCCATATTTTTGATAAAAATATTTTTCTATTTTGAAAATATTGTAACAGCATAGTGAATTGTATTATATTAACATTATAGTGTGGAAATATTTGTAAAAAAGCACATGCTTGTTTATTTTATTTATTGCAATTATAATTAAATTAATGTTTCATGAGTCAAAGAATTTGTTGTTTTTCAGGTTGGACTTCCTGCCAAATCTGGTGTGTCAGGAACAACTATGGTTGTTGTTCCTAATGTGATGGGAATTTGTCTTTGGTCACCACCTTTGGATAGTTATGGAAATTCAGTCCGTGGAGTCCAGTTTTGTGAAGTGAGTAAATATTATTAATTAATTAATATATTATATTAAATGGTATAGCCTCTCCCACTCCTAAAAATTTTCTTTTTAAAAAATTGTGCCAAATCCCTTAAAAGAAAGGGGGGGGGGAAAATCAGACTGAAAAAGCCATTTGATATTATTTATCTCAAATTTTCCAAATAATATTGACAGTAAGCAATCACTAATGACCTATCTCAGAAGGTCATGACTTTTCATTTGATATAGATATCTGTAGAACTGGTACAATAGTTTTGGCTGAAGAATATATTGCATCTGTTTGTCAACAAAGTCTTTAATACAACATAACTAATTGCTGATGAATTAAAGTCAGTACTTGAAGTATATGATGAAACACATAAACAGAAATATGTTTAAAACTTGGGTAAATTTCAGTCAATTTTCCAGCTGAGCAGGCTTGAAATGCTTGCTGCGAAAAAATCAATAAAACTATTAAAATCATATTAATTGCCTTAAGGATATAAGAATAGTATTTGAAAAAGGTTGTCTTAAACTTTCAATTTAGGCTGAACATATTAATAATAAATAAATAAATACTGCCACCATTGTAAAGTAATACTTTTGAGATAAATATTTACCATCCTTTATTTTAAGTCAGATAAATAAAAGAAGTTTTTTATAACCTTTCTGAACTCAAAATCAATAGCATTTATAGTTATTTTATTTTATTATAGAGTTATTATTAATACAAATTTTTCCCAGATTTTATTTTTAAAGTTACTGTATAAAATACTATTGTGGTTTCATATTGTTCCATGAAAATTATTTATTTTGATTTACTGCAGAATATTATTTTAGTTTTCCACAAAAATGTGAGTTCATATTAAATATATTTCTTTTACATGATGTCTCTTATCTATTATATTAAATATACTAGAAAGACTTCAAGTAAATTAGTTGCTTATATCTTCTATGCTTCAGGAACTTGTTCGTGTTTTCAATTTTCATCATTATGACAATCTTCGTCACACAACTCAAAAGCGGGACCCGAGAAGACAAAAATATGAGACCAAAGGACTTAAAATTGTTGGTCTTCTCTTCAGTGCTGCCAGTGGAGATGTCACAGCAATGAGAAGGTTACAGTAAAATTTGAGCATCAATTTTTTTTCAATAATAGTCATTTTTACTATTGATTAAATAGTTACTATTGCAATGTATAACAAAGATAATATTTTTCTGTGTGTATTTGTTTAGATTATTTCACTATTAGTATTGTTGCTATCAAACTGCTATTAAATTTATTTCATGTTATTGCAAGCACTGATTTTTTTGGGGGGTATTGTTTCTGGATTCTGTATTTTTTTTATATAGCTTAGAATTCGATACCAAAATGTTTGCATCAGATCATATAATTCTTATGCTTAAGAATTATTTCATTTGAATTAATATTTGTAATAATGATTTATAAGTATTTGATTAATTTGTAAATTTTTTATGTAGCAATTTAAGGTTAGTAAATGTGTTTATTACCTACTAACCACCTTTGACAGCTGATTCATCTATCATATAAATAGTATAAAAATTGTATATTCTTAAAAATAAATGCCATTTTGAATGAAAATTATTTCTTATTTAAGATTAACTGCTGTGATTCTCACAAGATTAACTACTGCAATTCACATAAATATAGTAAAAAAATTAACTCTTATAACTAATATTTAATATTTTAATTTCAAATTAGAGAACAAAAATTATACTGAAAAATTATACAGCAGATTATACTGAAGTGTAAATGTTGGAAATATTGTTTGGAATTATAATCAGGAAAATCCTTAAAGTTATTGAAATTATAGACAAAATGTAAAGTAATAAAATTAGCACTGTTAAAAGATGGTTTTTATGTAACTATGTAAGAATTGAGAATAATTTTTTATGATTATCAATAGAAGAAATGCTGACGGTTTAAATATTTAGTTAAACATTGAAATGGGTTTGATTTTCAATGCAACAGTGTATAAATCATATAAGAAAATATTTTCACAATTTCATTGAAAAAGGGGGACATTTAATCAATATTGTAATATCTATTCATTTTAAAGTAATATAGAGATCATTAGATCATTCTTATGTAATAATGTTTTCAATTATTATTGTGAAAAGATGCACATAATTTAATTAATTAAAATTCCATTGTATATTTTTCTAAATTTGATAGCTCTTAAGTCTAATGATAGTTTGATAGCTCTTAAGTCATAAATAAACAAATTCACTGTAGTTATTGTTATTATTAAAAGTATATGGTATATATTATATCATGCTTTCTCATGCTTTGCATATTATGTTTCTGTTTAGACACTATTTATCTGGAATGGATATGGGACAAAGTGATTACGATGGTCGCACAGCTTTGCATCTTGCAGCTGCAGAAGGTCATATTGAGTGTGTTGAGTTTTTACTCAAGGTGTGTGGAGTGGATTATAAACCCCAAGATAGGTGAGATGCTATTAGATTAAAATATCTTTCACTTGTAATTGAAGTTGTTATAGCGTTTGCTAAAAGAACTAACAAAAAAAATGGCTGTCTGTACATTTTAATGTTTATAATTATTCTATTGTACAATCCTCAAAAATAATTGCTATTAAAAAAATATTTTTTTATTAAATATATTATGCTAGAAATGTATGCTGATATAAATCTTTTTTTTTATCTGTAACACAATCAATGAAGTTACAAAATTAAGAAAAAGTCTCTGATTTAAATTAATCAAATTCTTCTTAATAACATTCCCCTTCCCTATGTTTTGCCCTCTTACCTGTGAATTAGAAGAATTTATTGCTGTTGAAGTATATCTTCTATGTCATAAAACTTATAAAAATTCTTATCTTAACTTTAATTTTTATTTTAAAAAATAATAAATATATATTAATAAAAATAAAATAGTAAAAGTAAAAAATAACTATTCTTATACTAATAATGATAATTATTATTGAATAAATAATCATATAATATTCTTATTAAAAGATAAAATTATTGTTCAGGGAGTGTCAACTGACAATATTTCTGAAAAAAAGGGATCAATTTGTTTTAAATTATAAATAGTCAGATGTGGAAAATAAAATAGAAATAAACTTATAAAACAGATTCTGGAGGAAGGAATAATTTCACTGTTTTATTAAGTTATTGGCTGTGTGTGTATATGTTATTAAGTCAATGCTATTAAATATAAATGTTTAAAGGTTGTATTCCAAACTTTATAGTTAATCTCATCTTAAGATGTGATACTCTGTCTTTATAAATATAACTGAGTTTTAGAATATATTTGTTCTACTAAATAACTTTTATAATATGTAAAATGAATACAAAGGAAATATGGATTTCGGCAGGTTATATATAGTTATCAGAAAAGAATGACACATGGAATTTTTTGAAATATGTGAAAAAAATTGTCTAGAATAAAAATTGTTTTTGAATGTGTGTATTTATTTATTCTTTCATAAAAAAAATTCTTTAACATTTTAAATGTAAAAGGTGTTGGTTTTTAGCTTTAAAATCAAATTTTTATTTTATTTGTGTATTCAGATTGATAATAAACAGGATTATGATAATCAAATTGCTATAATTCCACTTGCTGTTATTTATTTGTTCTATTTGTGCAATTTTATCTTGCTAAATTCATGAGTCAAACACTAAATGATAAAAAGGGTTGCTTCTTTTGTAGTGTAAGAAACCTTGGTAACATTTAAAGAAGATGTCTGCCTTAATTCTTGTAAATGAATGTGAATTGCTTGTAGGACTGTAAGGGGAAGTTGGCCCTCAGTTGTGTTAACTTGGGGAAACATGCACGACCAAGTGTGTATGAATCTACACATTTTAAAGAATGTTGATTAAGAGTATAACTTGCAAAAAAAGTATTAAGGGTGTTTTTTTAATGTGTATGTGTAGGGTTGCATTGAATTTACTGATGATATAAGATGGTGTGAAAGTGATAAATGCTTTGCTTGTAGTGCAGTGAATCTCACATTTTGTTATAGACGTAAAGTTGGCTTTCTTTATTTAAAATCCCTTTAAGAAAGTAAGTAAGAAATATAATCTAAACTGTTTTTGTCCTTGTGGGATGAAATTTTAAAAAAATCAGTCTGTGACAAATTTTCTAGTGTGCAAGGAAAGGGATTATATTACTCTCAGGCTAATCTTAATGGTGTTTTTTTTAATCTCTTTTAGATGGGGCCATACTCCACTAGATGAGGCTCATGCATTTGGACATGCAGATGTTGCTGAATTCTTGGAAAAATGGGAATCTATGCATGATCAAGATCTACATTCCAGGGGAGAAAAGGAGCGATCTCCACTTTTTAGAAAACCCAACCCCATTGACAAAAAAGTGTTTGACTGAATATTTTTAGTGCCTATGTCCTTGGAATTCTTGTGTAGCACATAAACTTTTGATGTATTTTGCACCAAGTTGTTCAAGAGACTTAATAGACGTGTTTGAAAAAGTTTCTCTGGAAATCTCTGAATCAACTATTTATATATTAAAATTTAATTTTTGTAAGTGTGTAATTTCATAGTTGCATGCTTATGGTGGTAAAAAGGGAATTATGTGCTGAACTAGAATGCCCAAGAAAAAAAATTAGATTTTAAATGGAAAAGAATAACACTACAAAATCTAGAATGATTGATGTAATCATTAAAATTTTTATAAAAGCTTATCTTTTGAAATGCATATTATGCTTGAAAATAAATATTCTAAAAGGCAAAATGCTGAAAAAAAATTTGTAATCATTTTTAGGTTGATTTTATTGCATTAAATGCTAAAGTTAAAAAAAATATTACAAAACTTTAAAAAATGTGAAAGATTAAAGAAAAAATTATGCTATCTGAATATTTTTTCCCAAAATATCGTCCCCTTTAATTGAAATAAGTTTTCAAAAAATGTATGATAAACTATAGAGTAATTATATTAACAATATTAGGATAATTATGAAAATTAGTCATTATTTGAAGTTTGACTTAAGAACATGTCTGCTCTACTTAATTTTAGAATAAAATATATTTGTGCAATTTTTTCTAATAATGTATTTTTAATTTCAATGAATTTTTTTTGTCTTGAATAACTATATTTTTTGTAGCACTACACTTTTTAGTTTTCATTAATTATATGAGCAGTGATGTTTTTGTTTGAAGTAAAATGTTATTTCATATCTTTAGTGCACATTTTTATTATAAGAATGTTATTTGACAATAGTTTTAAAACAAGTTTTTTTTTTTTAGAATAGTGTATGTTTTTGCTTACTATTGTATTGATTTAATTACATTCATAAAACTTTTAAATATTCAATCTAAATGTTCAATGTCTAACATATCCATTTTAAATAGACAAATCTAGAAATTTTTATCTTTATATTTTCATGAGGATAATTTACAAAAGGTATCATAAAATTCCTGAAAAAAAATTCACATTATTCAATCTAATGTTATGAATAAATTGATTTAAGAGATAAATCTTTGCAATTATTTTATGAAATCTATTTTCAAGACAAGAAATAATGTTTTTCTTTAAATTTATAGTTTAAGTCATAGATTTTTTTTCACATAGCAGTTTGAATACTTAAATAAATATGTTGAACATTAAAAGATATAAGTTATTAACTTTCATAAAAAATTTATTTTTAAATTGTTAATAACTGTCAGATATTTCTGAAATTGAAGTTTTTGAAATTAAAAAACTATATAAAAAGTAGCATTCCATACATAGTTTTACATTTTTTTTTAAATCTCTCTATTTGATTAACATTATTTTGAATGTTAATATTTATTCTTTTGTTATTTATTTTAGAAAAAGAAATCAAGTATAAATGTGTTTGAATTTTCATTTGTTTATTTATTTTGTGTAGTGCATTTATTTTATTTTATTTAGTATATTTTAATAGCTATAGACCAATTTTTTAAATATACTTTTCATTACATTATTTATCATATTTTATCACTTTAAATGTTTTTCTTTTCTTTTCTGTAAGCAAAGGGGATAAACTTAGAATTCTAAAGACAACCTATGTTTTTTTTGTTGATAATTTTTAAATTTTTTAAAGTTTGTACCTTTTTTTTTAAGTACTTAAAAACTAACGGTATGTTGATTAGGTTAGGTTTGGTGTTTTAGGTTAGTGTTTTCTTCAGTACTTGCATTAAATAATCTTAGTTAAAATGTGTTCAGATTAAGCAAAGTGCATTGCATTGTGAAGTTTTCTGTTACAAGAAATCTTTATATCATGCTTTTACTTTTATTTATTTATTTCATTTGCTACCTCATATTTGTATATTTTGAAAACCTGCTTAAATACTTTTATTTGCAGTTCTTATTAAACAAAGAACACATTTTAAAATTTGACACTAATTAAATATATCTTTCATCTTTATTTATTGAATTTACATTCAACGCTTATCTTACTGGCAAAAAAAATATGTGTTGAAAATGCTGGTTTTGATTAATGTATATTTTATTTAAAATAATGAGAATTTTATTGTACTTATTTTATAATTGTTAAGAATAGTCTGTGATTAAAATTCTCTCTTAAGTTCAAGTTCATTTATTTTTATTCTCTAACTATTATTTGCTGCTATTCCAAATTTTTGACTTTTTTTATAATTATATGTGCAATATTGACTTAAAGATATGGTGCTTAATATATGTATCCTTATAATAGCAATTTAAAGTTTGTTCTGTAATTTAAATTTTATAGAAATATAATTAATATTAAAAAAATAAAATGCAACATATGCAATGTGATTTTCAGTTAAATTTAGTCAAGCTAAATTGTAATTTCATTATTGTATCAATCTATTAAGATTGGATCCTAGTAATTTTCTGAGAAAAAAAAAGATTGGCATTTTATGAAATGTTTAAAAATAACAAATTCTTTCAATAGATGGTTTTATTGTTGTATCTGTGATATTCTGTCTAGTCAGTATGAATCTCTTCATTCTAGTCAGAGTTTTATGTTTTAATCTTTTCAGTGTATTTTCTTATGGAATTAGAATAAAAGCATAATGAATGTATCTTGTTCCTTATTTTATTTCCTGTATTTTTATGGAATTTAATTTTGAATCCATTTCAAATTCTTAGCTTTGACTTTGGGTATAGTATTCATAGGAGAATGATGACAATAATTTTCTCAGCAGCAGAAAAAGCTAAGAAAGTAGTATTTATACTCACATAACGTAAATGGGATTTCTGATTTTGTGTGTGTGTGTGTGGGGGGGGGTATAGTTAAAATAATAATGCAACATGATTTCATAGATTTTTGTAGTTTTCTATAAAAATGGATTAGAAAAACCAGCAATAGTAGTCACCCCAGAACTTTCTCTCATACTCTCTAATACATGTGTCATCCCTAAACCTCCGCAACACATTTTGTACGCTTTATGC
>JAOUZG010000631.1:700720-715923 GCA_026289955.1 Argiope argentata | reverse complement strand
AAACATCCCGTTATCTATGAATGAAAACCGACCGACTTCGCTTATTTCTTTCTAAACAAATCATAGTTTATTACTTCCTGCTATCTTACTCAGTTGGTGTGGGGGGAGGAAATGAAGATTTTTGGCGGGAAAGTAAGAAAAGTGTCGTTTTAACTATTTTCCTGGCTGTTTTTTAATTTTTTCTCTCCATAAGAACCATCCTCGTGTCTTAACGAAAATATTTTTAAAAAATTAGCCGAATCGGTCAAGCCGTTCTCCAGTTTTACGCTTAGCAACGCATTTCGAGTTGCATTTTTATTAATATAGATTATAATAGATGTTGCATAGATCCATTTTTATTAATATAGATTATAATAGTTATGTTGATCTTTCTCTAATTCACCACACCTGTGGCACTTGTGGACCACAACATCTATAAAAAAATTAGAGGTAACCCGTACCCATCCCTGCTTTAAGACTCCCGGAGATCTCGATTCCAGTCTTTCCGCTTTATTAAATTTCACATGCGAGGGAATAAAAACGGATCCAAGCAGAGCCGGACAACTTAGAATTCACATCGTGGGAGAATAAGAGGGGGAAATAATGCCGGAATAATTCCCTCCGCCGAAGAATAGGGTCTGCATAGATATGATTTCGTCGGCAATGCGAATTTATCGCTCTTTTTCTGGTGCTTCCCCAAAATTCCATTTCTTTTGCGGCGAAAGGAATTTATTAGATGAGGAAAGTATTCATGAGGTTAGAGCCTACTTACTGGGTGAGGATATTCTCATCCGGGCTCTCCTCCCAGCCGAGAAGCTCGTAAGTGCGCTTCAACTGTTCGATCAGGTACGTCTGCAATAAATACAAAGAGGTATTAGAATTCTGGAGCGTTTTGTGGTCCTAGGAAATGCGTATTATGAGTCACTTCTTTTATAAACCAATCAATTTAACTTCATTTTTCAACTAATTTTTTACATTTAACATGTTAATGATATCTATTAGTTATTTACTAATTTAAGTAATTTTGTGAAAATATGTACTTTTATTTATGTTTTTTAGTATGTATATAAGGAGGCAAAAGTAATTTTAAAAATAAAATTCTTCAAAAGTAAACGATTATTGTCCGCTAACGATTTTTTTCCATTTACAATATAGAACGTTTAATTGTTATGAAAGATTATGAATAAATAATGAATGTGAAATAAAAATATAACATGAAAAATTATTATTTTATAGTAATGTCAAGTTAAATATATAATATAATATAAAGTTAACGAATATTTAATTTATCTAATACATATTTTTGAGTGTGTGGACCGAACCCGCAATGTTAGGGTTTGTAGTCCTGTAACATAGTCATTAGACAAAATTAATTACTTTTGTCCGGTTGATGTTATCTGGCTTATGAAGCTTTAAGTACAACTTGTAGATTTAATGATACAATGAAATATATTAATATATTGCAGAATAACCCTAATTTAAACCTCAGGCATTATCATTCTAAGGTATCAATGGATATTTTTAGCGATATGTGTGGATAACAGAAAATGAAATCAAAGAATAAAATCTGATTGAATAGCGACCCTTGTATAAGGAGTTTTTAGATAATGAGATGTCATGAAAATATGAATTTAATTAACATATACAGTGAGGACTTTGTTTCACCTAATATATTCAGATGCAAGTATCAAATTTTTAAGTTTGTAAACAGGCATAAAATTGATTTGAATTTAAAAGAAATTCATGTGGAAATATTGAGCACGTCTCATGTTTATGATTACTAATTCGATTAAAACAGTGAAATTACTTCCGAAATGCAGTACATTATTTAAATAGATAATCGAAAAAAATTGTACTTTAATATGTTAAAGCACTATTTTTCTCAATAAAAAAGTAAAATATTTTGCAAAAAAGCAAGCAAAACGCAAATTGACATATTTTGTAAACAAAAAAAAAATTACAATTGTTTTTAAATGTTGAATTGCAAAAATGGTACCTTCCATTTCCCATAGATGGCGCTTCTACAAATCATGGAATCTATGAATGAGAATCCGTGCAGAGCAGCTTTCCAAGGCAGGTAGGCATCCTCCTCTTTCAGATAAAGAGTAGTATTCAAAGCAATATGGTAATTTAGTTGACCGGCTCTATAGGAAGGAAAATGTTTAAAAAATATTTTATGTCCATTCTAGAAGAAACAAATAAGCAGTTTCAAAAAAATATATTTATTTATTTCTCATTGTTGAAATACACACACTTAAGGAAAAATCCCTTTTACCTTTCCTTACTAAATAAAACATCCTATACACTCAATATATATTGCTATGAACCGGCAGTCATAAAAAGCATATTTCTTATGGCTTATAATCTATAAAAGCGCAACTCAAGGAAAATTTTTCATTTAACTTGGAAATATGCCGTATTTAAAAATTGGTACAATCGTTTATAGAGGGGGCTAATTACATATTAATTGCATGAAAGTATGCCCTATTAAAAATTGGTACAATGGTTTATAGAGGGGGCTAATTACATATTAATTGCATGAAAGTATGCCCTATTCAAAAATTGGTACAATCATTTATAGTGGGGGCTAATTACATATTAATTGCATGAAAGTATGCCCTATTTAAAAATTGGTACAATCATTTATAGAGGGGGCTAATTACATATTAATTGCATGAAAGTATGCCCTATTTAAAAATTGGTACAATCATTTATAGAGGGGGCTAATTACATATTAATTGCATGAAAGTATGCCCTATTCAAAAATTGGTACAATCATTTATAGAGGGATTTAATTACATATTTATGGTATAAAAGTGTGCCTTATTCAAAAATTGGAAAAATCATTTATAGAGGGGGCTAACTACATATTTATAGTATGAAAGTATGCCCTACTTACAAAATCTGTACTCATTTATAGAGGGGCTAACTACATTAGTATGGAATTATGCCCCATTTAAAATATTTGTAAACTCGTTTGTAGAGGGGGGCTAACTACATATTTATATTATGGAAGTATGCCCCATCTAAAAAATTGTTTACTCATATAGAGGGGACTAACTACATATTTATAATTTCATAATATTTAAATTTTCCAACTAAAACTTTCGTTTCCCCCCCTTCTTTTAAATTATTCTTAATAATAAAAAATCTCCAGTTATAAAATTGTTGGAAAATTGGTTCAAAATAACTGGAGGCTTTTAGTAATTGAAAAATGAAAAAAAAAAACTCTACTAATATTTCTTCAAATCATTTTTAGAAGTCCTCGTATGTTTAATTTCTTTTCATAAAAAAGATTAACTTTCAAGAACTATATATAAAAATCTAAAGCAGCTTTGAAAACAAAGCTTTGTTTTCAAAGCTGCTTTAGATTATAGACAAAGCTTTGTTTTCAATGCCATTTTTTTATTACTAGCTAAGAAACATTTTGTAAAGTTGAGTATCTCAAAGAAAAAATGAAAATATTGCTGTTCTGAGAGTTTTTGTTATATATATTGAAAACTATTTGGGGTAGTGGATAAAATTTGGAGCAAAAAGTTTTAGAATTGGCTTCTTTAACTGACGCTAAAAGCTCTACGAATTTCTATTAAAAATTTTAAGCATTTAACCAAGCATTTAAATTTAAAAATTATTTTTAAAAAACACGAAATACATTTTCAGTCAGTCAGTTTTATAAAACGTTTTAATATATGAAAGAATTAATATCAGAAATTGAATATATCTTGAAATATATGGGAAAAACGGTTTGCTATCATATAATATTGATAAAAAATTTCAATTGCTCTTAACACATTTTTAAAAAATAAAATTACAAAAGTTACATATATTTGAGCTATTTTGATTTGGCGAATTCCAATATACATTCGAAACACTGTATTGATAATTGAAAATAATGAGTCTGTGTAAATCCAAATACGAAATCAACCACTTGTATGAAAAAATATTTCATAGATGGATTTACAGTTTTCTTGTTTAGTTTCAAAATAACGTGAAGTATCTGGATAATGTTTTGCTGGATTGTACATTAAACAATAAAGCAGCAGAGGTTATACAAGTCAATTAAATACATTAAATACATTGCAAGTATTAATTTTGATAGACAGTTAGCTTTTGTAAATAAGTTTAATATCAATAAAAAATGAAATAAAAGTTTATAAATCAGAATTCTTACATCAACCTAAATTTCAGCCAAAAAATATATAAAAGAAGCTATCAGATGTCTTGGTGAACTAACGAAAACAAACCGAAAGCACTTTTCAAAAAATGTACTAAAAATTATTCAGTACTATTTTTTCCTCGATACATAGGGAAGTTAAAACTTACCTAGCTAAATCCAATGAATCATCTATGATTTGAGCTCGATTCACTGTATGGATTTTCTGAAAAATTAAAACACGAAGTTAATTTAAATATCATTTTTATCACAACTCGAATTTTAGAAAGAATTATGAATGGCAAATATATCTATTAACAGTTTCATAATTTTAAATTCCTTAAAACTTTTACAACCAGGATTTCTGATTTCAAGAATAGATTTTAAATTTAAAAATGATAACCAGCATAAATGATCTATGCAAAATTCTCTCCCATAATCACTCATAAAGGGGGGGGGGGTAAGCCGGAAGTATCTTGCATGATGCTGACCAACAGCTATAGCAATATATTGATCTTTGGCATAAATAACTTCTTTTAAATGAAACTATGGTCACGTTTTTAGTTTAGCGGATTCGGATTGAATGGGCTTTACTTGAGGACAGCCCAAACAAATTCATTTACAGCTATTTTTTTTGTTGTTGTTACTTATGGCACTTGCCATGGACAAGCCCCGCTGATACATCAGCAGATTTTAAGTCGGAAATATACGTCTCTTGTTTTACAAGTAGCGCCATCTAGGGCCAAGAGTACGACTTAGCTACACACACGTCACAACCCTTTTTAGGGGGCGGACTACATTCATCCAAATTCATCCACTCATCTGAGATCGTAATTTAGACCTGCAAAGGGAACGACCACCCTTGGCCCAGTAGCCCCAGTTATATTACACTCGATATGGAGGACTTTGCGACCACGAGCAGATTTAACGAGCGCCAATCGCCACACACTCAGGGATTCTTTTGGCCGGTGAGTTTCGAACCCGTATCCTAAGGAGTACGAGTCCAACGCTCCACCAACCAGGCCCCATTTACAAGATGACTTGATAAAGTAAAAACTTCAAATAAACACAATCCAGCATTCAACAGTCACTTGCAGCGTAAATGCAAGCTTTACGCACAATAAACACAGACTGCAAAACAGCTATCGTATAGAACAGCAAACAGCAAATCACAGCGAGCTCAATAATACAACGTTAACAGCTAACGTAAACACAGCTCACTAGTAATCTGCTAGTCCAGCGAGACGCTTCACTTCTGAGAGGAGAAAAACTAACTGACTGACTCCGGCAATCCGTCCCTTATATAGCCGAGCCAGCGTGCGACCAAAAGCACGGGGAAGCAACGCGGCGCTTCACGTAAGATCCACCGGATACCAGACTATTCCTTTCGTCCAAACAACCCAGTTGGCACGAAACACTCGTCAAACGTCGCCAACTTCGGCTTGCTTTCATGGCGCTCGCCTGCTTGTAACACTATAGTACTATTTTTCAGACATTTAAGCCCTGATATGTATCTCATACACAAGTATTTGAAAACCGAATTTATATTTTTGTCCTTTTTTTCCAATCAACTGAAACTAGATAAATAATATAAATTGATATAGAGCTTCAAATATAACATCAAGATAACATACCAAATTTTATTTATTTAATTCATTGTGTTTTTGAATAATCGCATGAGAAATTACAAATCAAAACTGAGTCAACTCCTTGAAAGATTTGATTCAAAATATGATGTGGATCTACTTTTTAGATCCTAAAACTGTGTGCCATATTTTATTTATCTAATTTTTTCACGTTTTGAAGTTATCGTATTCATTTGCGCAGGAATGCCTCGGTACAAAGATTTTCTCTGAATAGATTTTGTCGAAATTGGATAGAAATTTACAAATGTGGTGTAAAGTCTATACACCAAAATTACATCCATTTGCCATAATATTATTTGAGTTGCCATTTGCGGAGACAAACAGACATACATAATTCCAAAAATATGTTTTTGAACCCAGACGATTTAAAACATAGAAATTGGTATAATTTCCGAATTTGATTTTTTTAATCCGATAAAGTAATAATGGCTTTACTTTATTTTATTTTAAGAAGCTGTTCACAACGCAAATAGTTGCATTACATTTATTCATTTTATTAAATTATTCGACGTAATATTTATTAATTAAAATTTAATGACAATTAATGTGGTTATAATATGTTACTTTCATCATTTCATTCCGACGTGTCTTAACATGTTGATAACGTTATAAGGTACTTTTCCGGGTGGCAGCGAAAAATCGCCAAAGAAATTTGGAGGGATTCTACATCATTTGGCGATTTTTTCGCTTTAAAATAACTGTAAAAAATTTGGGGGAATTCTACATCATTTGGCGATGATTTTTTTTTCGCTTTAAAATAACTGTAAGAAATTTGGCGGGATTCTACAGCATTTGGCGATTTTTTCTCCTTTAAAATAATTGTAAGAAATTTGGCAGAATGCTACATCATTTGGCGATTTTTTTCACTTCAAAATAATTGTGAGAAATTTGGCAGAACTCTGCATCATTTGGTGATTTTTTTCGCTTTAAAGTAACTATAAGAAATTTGGCAGATTTCAACATCATTTGGCGATTTTTTCTCCTTTAAAATAACTATAAAAAATTAGGCAGAATTCTACATCATTTGGCGATTTTTTTCGCTTTAAAATAATTGTAAGAAATCTAGCAGAGTTCTACATCATTTGGCGATTTTTTTCGCTTTAAAATAATTATAAGAAATTTGGCGAGATTCTACATTATTTGGCGATTTTTCGCTGCCGCTCGGCTAACGGTAAAGCACTCTTTATAAATCAATAATATAAATGAAACATGTTTTACAAAAGTGGTTTTAAATATAATATCTTTTTATTGATATATTCTGTAAACAAAATGTAATTATTTTGGCTCTCAATTAAATAGTTCACATGATGGCTGACTTACCTTGTGGTCATTCTGGAATTGTTCGATCAGTAATTTCCAGTTGTGCTCATCGTAGTTCACTCGGTAGTAGCCAACCTCCTGAATGTTGGCCACCACCCAATGGTTTTTGCCTGGGAGGCCGCTAAGGCTGCCTACAAATACACAGAAGAATTGTTTATTGAATTCCTTTAAAAATATAAAAATGCGAAAATATTCTTCATTTCAAAGCGTTTTTTAATTAAAATTTGTTGTAGGTAGTCAGCGATTTCAGCCTAATCAGCATCTCTTGTTTTGCAGTGGCGCCAACTAGGACCAAGAATACGACTTTTACTACTAACTAATCATATTCGTTTGAATAGCTCTTTATTATAGGAGGAGAGTCGCATCAAACACCTTACAGAAAGAGCACAGAAGAACAACCATGCCCGAATCGGGACACAAACCCTTTACGCCCAGATCACGGGGAAGACGGGCCATTCCTATGCCAGAATGCCAGCTTAAATTGTTTATAAGCAAATATAAGGTAATTTCAGGATTGTTGTATCCTTATCTTACAGAAGTGAAAGGATTTTTTGAAGAAAAGACAGCAACTATGCTAGTTTTTTTGTCCGGTCAGAAACACCACATATTAAAAAATAAATAGTGTATCAGTTATACTAGTAATAAAAGTCAATATATGAGGTACCATCTGTTATCGCTGTATCAGTGATGAGAAGGGAGTCTTAAGGATTATTGAAATCGTACCAGGTAGTGAGAAACAGGAATGAGAGTGAAGTTAAATTCCAATTCTATAGTTCAAATGATAAATGGGTGGAAGATGGGAAAGAGGTGATATCAAAAGATTGTTTTATTAAGTTTAAAATAATACGTTACAAATTATTAGACCTGAAAATAATTTTATTCCCAATAAAAACTTGTATATCACCTTGTGATTTCCCAAATTTTATTTTAAGCATGCAATATTTTCGAATTTATGATTGAATTTAAAAGATTCAGATAGAATAAGATGAGGTAATTTAAAAGTAACAATCTTAATGAAAGATATCTTGAAATGCGCCGGCTTTCAGGCACAGAGGTAGCACGTCTTCCTAATGTTCTGGGAATCCCGGGTTCAAGTCCCGGTCCGGGCATGGTTGCTCTTCTGTGTTTTATCTGTGAGATGTATGACTGTACCCCCTCCTGTAAAAAGGGGCTGTGCAAACAAATGTGGTGAGTTTGCTGCTAAGTCGTACTCTTGGACGTAGTTGGCGCTACTTCAAAAACAAGAGACGCTCCTTTCGGCTTAAATCTGCTGCTGTATCAGCGGGGAGTTTGGTCATAGGCAAGTGCCATAAGTAACAACAACATCTTGAAAGATGATTTATTGGTTGTGACTATGTAACATTGGATATACGAGAGACATTAAAACTGATTTGAAAATGCCAGTAATATAATGGCCCTAGTTGGCACTACTTCAAAAACAAGAGACACTCCTTTCGGCTTAAATCTGCTGCTGTATCAGCGGGGAGTTTGGTCATAGGCAAGTGCCATAAGTAACAACAACATCTTGAAATATGATTTGTTGGTTGTGACTATGTAACATTGGATATACGAGAGACATTAAAACTGATTTGAAAATGCCAGTAATATAATGGCCCTAGTAGGCGTTACTTCAAAAACAAGAGACACTCCTTTCGGCTTATATATGCTGCTATATCAGGAGAGGAGCTTAGCCATAGGCAAGTGCCATAAGTAACAACAACATCTTGAAATATGATTTGTTGGTTTTGACTATGTAATATTGTATATACGAGAGACATTAAAACTGATTTGAATATGCCAGTAATATAATGGCCCTAGTTGGCACTACTTCAAAAACAAGAGACGCTCCTTTTGGCTTAAATATGCTGCTGTATCAGCGAGGAGTTTGGTCATAGGCAAGTGCCATAAGTAACAACAACTTCTTGAAATACAATGATTTATTGGGTGTGACTATGTAATATGGTATATGTGAGAGACATCAAAACTGATTTGAATATGCCAGTAATATAATGCGTTATTCAAATAGCATAAAAATTATTTAATATCTTAGAGATATTATAAAATAGATTTCAATACAATATGATAATTTCTTTACTTGGATATGATATTATTAATCTATATGAAACATAAAAGTTTAATTTTTACAACAAGTCATCTTAAGACATAAAATATTTCTTACCATTGGTTTTGTGAAGCCACATCTTTGTGTTTGGAGTCCAATCAGGATTAAGACCATCGGTGTAGGTAAAGGGAATCTCCCAAGCGCTTCTATTTTTTTAAAAGAAATTATACATTTATTTTTGTAATATGGAAGGTATAAGCATTTGTGTTGGTATAAATAAATAGATGCATTATTAATTTAATTGAAAGCAAATAAAAATAATAATTTTTAATATTTAAATGAAATTTTACATTGAATGATGCAAAACAATAAGTGGCAAGAATATGCCTTTGAAAAAATGATGATTGAATATCATTATAGCAGCTGAAAATAATAACTTTAATTAAAATTAAATAATAATATGCTTAAATAATAATGCGCTTTAAACGTTTTAACTAATCATACACTATAAAATACTTTTCAAAAATAAGAGAAAAATCTCACAACATTACCAAAGTAATGCACTTTTTTGTTTTTTAAATTGCGGGAAAAAATGTTAAAAAAATGAAATCTTCGATCGTAAAGTTCAAGTTATCATGTGAGAACATTGTTATTTTAAATTCGGCGTATATATATATATAAATTTTAATCCTAATTAATTTCCAAACTTTATCTTAAATTAGCCCATAGTAATATAATTCTAAAATATTCTCTTATTTCCTGATCCATTTCACTCGCTCTAGTTAATTACTTCAACAGAAACTTTCTAAAATTGCTGAATCAGCTAAACGCCGGCTATTTTTCCACGCTCCAATTATAGGGACAGAAATTAGCAAGCTTAACAAATTCCACTAAAATATCCCTAGGATTCCCTTGCACGAGCTGTACATGTGTCAGAGGGATAAAAATGTATTGAGCTTTTTTGTCAATTCCGTGTTTTGCCGTTCTGTGTTGTGATGGAATAAAACGAACTTAAAAATTCAACCTGTCTTCTTCATGATTTCAGCCACAAATCTGCTATCTGCTCTCAACAAATAGTTTAAATGCATATATATATATATATATATATATAAAACTCAACCGATTTTGAGATGAAATAACAGCTACGATGCTACAGTTCTTCATCAGTCTTTTAAAAACACATCTGCTGTCAAAGATGCATACGCAATAATAAAGAAATACTGGTAAAAGCAGGTAAGAATATTTTTCGTCCGTAAATTTCTAAGACATCAAAACTTCCTCACCAAAAAACAACATCATGTTCTCACATGTTAATAAGTCTTGAGTCCATCGAACTAATGCTGTTTGATGAAATTTTTATTTTTACGAAGGTGGAACTCATAGGATATTGTACAAAAAATTAGGCATCGACTTTTAAAGTAATTTAAATAGAAAATTAATTAAGAAATAAAATGTTAATTTTTTTAAAAAAATCGAAATTTCGAACATATTTTTTGAGAGATATACTTTCTCAGAGTCCAAAGTATACTTACATTATTTATCTTTTGATCTTTCATACATCAGACCACTACACCCATGCATCAAGTAAAACAGTAATATATTTCGAAAAGTAAAGCCTGAACATCACATTTTCTTTTCATTTTATCTCGATCATAAATTCAAATTTGCTCATACTACTGGAGTTCTTAATAGTGAATATCTTCATAATGTTACTTAACCCTTTCTATTCCTATCGAAACAAATAATTAAAGAAGTTTGAACTCACGTGTCCATGGCCCCACCCTTTTCGAGAAGGAATCGGACTTGCTGGACAGTAGCTGTCCCTGCGGAATAGTCTCGGACAATGTTGACCACGGGGTATCCCGTCTGTAGTGTCCAGGAATCCATCACTTTCTTCACATCAATGCGATCTGCGCCATTCTTCTGAACCTGCAAAATAGCATCATTAGTGAATATAAGTGCTCTAAAATTTCTTACAAATTCAGAAATATGGAAATTATTTGAGTAAAAATTTTAAACAAGTGGCCTGTTTATTAATAAGAGAAAATAAATTGTTGATTCTTTTTCAATTCCTACTATTAGCTCACACTCTATATAAATAGTTCAAACTTTCAATAGTTAATAAAATACTGTTTATTCATCCAAACAAGCTGAAACACATTTTTTTAAAACTTGTAGTGGATGACATTTGATGTCAATACAGTTTTTTCAAATATTAATTCATTAATTTTTATTAACGAATTAAAAACTAACTTTCTCGCCAAAAATCTTCATTTCACCACCTCCAAATAAGTGATGAATCCAGTTTGTTTATTCCCCACCCTAATGAAGGCCTAACAGGTTTTCGGCCGATTATTTCAAACGATTCTGTTTATTTTCATAATATTTGATGCATTTAAAATTAAGCACACTCTATATAAATAGTTCAAATTTTCAATCGCTAGTAAAATACTGTTTAAAATTGTTTTGAACTGTTAATACTGTTTACTGTTAAATACTGTTTAAAATGTATTTGAACTTGATTGGATGATAAATTCTAAAAAAAATTTGCATTACGTCACCATTTCTACTATTTATATATCAAACTTCCTTTCAGTAAATACGATCGATTTATCTGGACGCAAAATACATGTGCGCAGTTACATATTCAAAAGTTATCTTCTATAGATATGCTCAGTAGAGACTTGTGCAAGAAACACATACGCATACACAAATATATATATATATATATTCTTGAATGCCTAGTATTTTTGAAATCAGATATTATCATAAAAGTGTAATAGCTATATTCGTATATCCCCATCATTCAATATAAATAACAGAATACACGAAAATTTTCAAGGTGCTGTTTCCATTTCTAAATATTACCTAATACTTTATTATAGTGAAGATGAAAAACGAGCTGACAAGGGTGTTTTTGAGTGAGACAGGCACCACTTTCCTTTTCAATTCAGGTGCTCTTGTGGAAAATGGCCTTGCACTATCACGATGAAGTTTGTGTTTTTGCACCAGTTCAAGGATCTTATTTTGAATACGACCTTCCTTCTAACTTTTGTTGTAAAACTTTCCTTGTAATACTTTGCAATCAGATTATGTTGATAGAAACTTCCGTGGTTTAGCCATCTTTTACAGTAAAACAGGCGCTGTAGAATCAGTAATTGATTTGTAAGACAGATGGCCACTTTTATAAATTGGTTGAAAGAAAAATTTGACCAGCTAAAAAGTCTTTGATTTTTCCCTTCAAACACGACGTTTGAAGATCTAAACAAAGCATGCTTACTTTTCTCTCTAATGAGAATCAATACGCATTTTTACTTTCTTGTATACGTAGTATAAAGAAAGAATTCCCGCGTCTTGGCATAGGGGTAGGTTCCTCGAGAGCTGGGCGTCTCTGTCCGTGCATGTTTCTTCTTCTGTGTTCTATCTGTTAGGTGTATGAATGTGCCCCCCCCTGTGAAAAAGGGTTGTGCAAGCCATTTTTATTCGCAAGTTTTTCCATCATTTTTATAACCATCTGCATCTTCTTATACATGTTGTGTAACTAATGTGAGTAGTGTTTAAAGGTTTGATAGTTGGTTCATCGTTATCGTTAATATTCCGTTTTGGGTTGTCCTTTGAAAGACTTATTAACAAGTAATACAAAAAACAAAATTTTAAAATCAATTTAAAATAATTAAAATCAATTAAAATTTTTAAAATCAACCAGGTAAACAAAGAATAAAATTATTTTAGTTATTTTTTATTAAACAATTACAGTTGTTGTTCTGGTGTTTGGCATTACAACGGAAGGAGGGGTATTACTCTCGATATGGAGAACTTTGTGACCACGACAAATTTAATGTCCTCTGCACACGGAGAGTCTCCGACTGGCAAGTTCGAACTCGCAGCACAAGGGATGCGAATCCAACGCCCTACCAACCAAGCTATCTCGGCACAACAATTACAATTAATATAAATAATTGATCAAAAATTAAACTAGCATTGTATTCTAAAAGATCGGTGCATCATCATTAAAAAACACCTGTCGTTCGTAAAAAAATGTTTAAAATTTGGGACATAATTTATTGAACTTTGGGAGAATTTTAAGAAGATGCAAATTTATTTGAGTTTACAGATTTTTTTAAGTTTACAGATTATAACAAGAGGATTTGCATTCGACATTCAAAATCCATTATGTTTCAAAATGTATTGGTGTTATTAATGGGTAATTTCACTGGAATTTAAAACCAAAATACCATAATACTTTTCTTTTGTTGTTGTAGTTGTTGATTTTAATAGCTTTCCTGATGAGTCCAAAGATTTTAGGTCCACATCCAACCCTCGCATGTAGATTTACTAGGTGAAGTTTCACTTCATTAATTTAACAAAGAATCAGATTTAGGAAGTAAGAGAGGGAATAATGAAAATGATTTCTCAAAATTACACAATAAATAAATAGGTGTATCTTTTTTAAATATTCCTAAAATATATAAACGTATTTATTTATTATCGTCTTTGGTAACAAGATCAATCATCTGGAATATTGATTATATTTATTTTCAAGTAATAATTTCGTGGAAAATTTGATGTTCACATTTCCCACAAGAACAAATATATAAACAAAATGGGAATAAAACCGACGTCCTGGAACAGAGGTAGCGCGTCTTCTCCGTGATTTGGATGTCTTTGGTTCTAGTCCCTGTTCGGGTATAGCCCCCCTGTAAAAAGGGGCTGTGCAAGCGAATGTGATGCGTGAATAATTGTTTTGTATATGATGTCTTTAATTAATGTGTTGTCTACTTTTGTAAGCCTCGTGTGATAATTAGTATTAAATACAAATTTTTAAATGTTCAAAAAAAACGTGAATTAAATGTAAAATTTTCGCTATCACTTTAATTTTAAGTTTCAATAGTAATTACAACAAAATTTTAAATACTCTATTATAAGTATGCCTATCTATTCTACATGGAAAAATAAATCGAATTTTCATATTTGAATAAATGATAATAATAAAAACCGGAATGAAATATTAATATCAATATTTAAATAATGAAATATATTGTAATTAATTATACTTTATAAATTTTTAATATCTGTTAGAAATAGGAAAAGCGTCAGAAAGAAAAGATACGTCATTAAAAAGATTATTTCATTGATTGGGGATACTTTAAAGTCTTTTCTGTGCTATAATATTATCGGTAGTAATTACAATCCCCCTAAACATCAATTTTTAATTAATTAAAATTTTATTTAAAATTTCCTAAAGTATTTCTTCTAGTTGCCCATTGCTACCCTCTAATTGATATATGCACAAAATTTGATAGCTCTACATTGAACGGTTTGATCTATAGAGCATCAATACCCATCTATATATAAAGAAAAATTCAACAAACATAAACACGCGTAATATTTGTATACCTTTATTATTAGAAGAGATACAGTTTAAATTCTTATCAATAAGATTATTTTTAGTTCAGGCAAATTTATAATAAAAACACCCTAATTTGCTTCACATCAATAACTAGTTCATGGATACTTTTGAATGCATAGATTCTATCAACCTACTCTATCATTATACATCATTAAGTTATTTTAATTGAAGGCATTTCTTAGAAAATATGTACGAGACGAAGCCGAAGAGTTTTTCAACATATCTCGAGAGATTCATTTACAGATACTTTTTAAAAAGTGCAGCTCAGGGTTAACATGAAAAGCAAATTAGAGAAAAGTTCATTGACTTCGTGCTTTTTTTTCCATCCCTCAAATAAAAAATATGCAGGGAGTTTTCAAAGAGAGAGAGAGAGAGAGATGCAGTAGTTAAATGCACGAAAATCGTGATTAAGAGCTCATGTTGAAAATATGCGAATATTTTTCTAGAATAGTCGCTCATATTTCTGTGATTTATCCAAAAAAAATCATTTTTTAAACATGAAAGGTTTAAAAACAAGATGAAAGAGAAAAATCGTGGTTTTTATGCATTAAAAATTCTATGTGTGAATGCACAGTGCTTTTAGCATTGGGTTACCCAATCAGATAAACAATATATATATATATATATATATAT
>JAOUZG010000631.1:685564-696958 GCA_026289955.1 Argiope argentata | reverse complement strand
AACAGGATAGCAAAAGCTGTTTGATCTGCATCTGAGTTGTGTTAATGAGCAAACGTGTTAACAAAACTGTTTGATCCGCATCTGAGTTATGGTGTTAATATGGAAATATGATAACAAAAACTTTTTGATTCAAATCTGAGTTTATGCATACAAATATGATAACAAAAACTATTTGATTTGCATCTGAGTTATTTTGTTTATATGCAAATATGATAATAAAACCGTTTGATCCACATCTGAGTTAATGTGTTAATATGCAAACAGGATAGCAAAAGCTGTTTTATCTGTATCTGAGTTGTGTTCAAGTGCAATCATGATAACAAAACTGTTTGATCCACATCTGAGTTAATGTGTTAATATACAATCAGGATAACAAAACTGTTTTATTCCAATCCGATTCCAATCAGATCTAAGTCTCTCAGACACTCAGAGGAGACGGAATATTTTTTATCGATTGCCTCTCTTTCTTTTTCCACACTTCGTTAGTGGAGCGTAAAGAGATAGCGCACTGATAAGGAAATGACATTCTACCTCATCTGGAAACTTAATCGAAAAGCCAACGCATTTAAATGAGGGAGATTGTTCAATTTATAAAAATACATCAGAAACAGAAAGAGGATTCGATGCTCCTCTACAAATTAGTTTTTGGAAAGAAATTACTTTTCGGTCTCAGAGGGAAAGAGTCCTCATAAGCTCGAGGGTTTGCATTTTTACAAATTCTGTCCCTTGAAATAAAAATATAAATACAACTCAGTGGATTTTAAAGTAATTAAATAAACTAATGGATGCAGTTAAACGTATTCTTTCATTAATGTATTAAAATAGAGATTTAAATAATATTCTACTTCTTTTTTTCTTAATTTAAAATTCATTTATATAAATATAATGGGATCTGTTTATATAAATGAATCAATATTGTCTCAAATTTATTTTCAGATAGCGACGTGCGCTATATCAAGATGTAAGATTAAAAGGGATTTATTAAGACTGAAATTTTTTTCCTTAAGTCATCAAGGTAATGGGGTGCATCAAAAACTCATAAATATAATTTAAAATTTTTTTAGCATATTAGAAAGTAGAGACAAATAAAATAAATCATATTAAATAAAATTTATGGTGATAAAAACACATTAGAGAATAAATTACAGTAAAAAGAGACAACAGTACATCGTCAACCAAACAGCAAGCAATACTACATAAGATATTCAATAAATTACTTTTTAATATCTGCCATCTTAATTTATTTATATTAAGCATTTCATTATACAATCAACTTTGTAATGGTATTAAATAAACAGTTTTCAATTAATCACATGTGTATGACCAATTATCAAATTTTCTAAATAACTGATTTATAACTAAATATTCTTATCGAAACTTTTTGTTATTTTGTTTCAAATTTACAATTTTATCTAATTTGTTGGTATTAACGGATAGGATTTTAATAATTTACAGTCTTGAATGATAAGCTTTTAAATGTTACTTTAACAAATTAATCGCATTCTATGTATATTTATGTAAATTCAGATCTTCATTTGGTGCGGTCAATCGTATAAAAAAAAACTTTGACATAAACTCTAAATAAAAGATTAAGCCAACTCCAAGAGAAAACTAAACCCCGGAAAGTGAGACATTCAGCACATGTCTGTATGAAATGGAATAGTTATAAAATATGACATTATAATGTAATATAATGGAACTATCGAAATGTTAAGTTAAAAAATATTTTGTTCGAAGAAGCTATTAAAAGATTTAAGTACATAGATATATTTAATTGAAATATTTAAAAAAGCATTACTTCCAGCAAACCAGCTGGTCGACAAAGGTCACTAGTCATAACTAAAGTTTGTCTGTGCTCGACGATATGCAGTATCAATACACCACATCAGCGGGAGGGCGTTGTAAAGAAGTCGTAAAACTTCTCTCCCTTTCTCAGACCTACATGTTTGAGCATTGTTACATCTGTCCAGTGGTAGGGCGATTTCCCCCTTTGATGTTACCCTTTCAAATTGAATACTGCTCAGATAATGGTCCACACATGCGTTTTACGGCCTTCTGAAAAAGGAAACCGTGTCAAAACCCCAAATGTGACTATTACTCCTATGGGACCATTCGAACTTGAATAAAGTTCAAATAATGAACCACACATGCGTTAAAGGCCCTCTGAAGAAAGAAGAGCTAAATCCTCCAGATGTGAATATTTCCCTATTGTGTTGGGTCTGCTAAGAGGGTGGACGATTAGTAAATATTCCCACAGTCAACTGCTGATCACTGGGAATATTTCTGAAGAATTATAGGATGATCGGCATCTCCAGCGCACCAATGAGAAAATGAGAGGTGGAGTTTGACCGAGGTTAAAATTGAAGGTTTTTAAAGGATCAGAGAAGACGAGATGAGCTGATCTGATGAGACGAGAAGATCCGAAGAGCTGGACAGTTGAACAGGTACCACGTGATCTCGAGTTTCTTGATTAAAGATCTACCGAAGGTAAAACCGTAGATCTCTTGAACTACTCGCAGTAGCCGGATAAGCTAACAGCCGGTTAGTTTCCCCTTCTGATAGTCGTGGTACTATTATCATAGATGTAAATATTTCCCAGTATATTAACCTAGAGGACGTGTGGTTGTTGTTGTTTTTAATTGTATAAAGCTGTAAATAAAGCCTTTGTGTTTAAACGCTACTCGTTTATTTGATCGACCAGGATCAAGTCATTATAACGTTTGTCCCTGAAGATTTAATGTGAAACAGACCCCCTTATACAATGGTTCTAAAGTGGGATTGGGTCTCAAGCTTGAAAACCAACAGCTGATAAGCTCAGATCCTTCCACTAAGGCATAGCAGGTCTACCCAGTCAATTATGAGTTCTTCGCCTATATACTTAGTTATATATAATAAATAAAATGGGAATAAATTAATTATCACCAAAGAAATAAAATTAGTCTAAAATGAATTTTAAAATTAAAACTACACCCGTTTATCTCGTAACAGCAACAATATATTTCAGTTATCATAAATGTAGGATACCTAAAAAAGCGATTTTATTTAACCATCATCTGCCTTCATTTTGTTTTATCAACACCCGATCGTAGACTACATCAAAGCGAGAATTGTAAAAGGTTATATCATTTCCCAGAGGACGATACTTTTAATTAGTACAACATTCCAGAACAACGCCATTTATCGAGCTTTTGAAAAACTGTCCCAATTAATATTGGGCAGAGGCCACACTAACATCCGTAAAAGTAAGACGTCTGTTTTCACGCGTCAGCGATTCCCGCAAAGCTATGCGGCTACGCGGCAATATGATTTCAGTCCTAATATTTTCCTACTTCTAACGTTCTCCTAGAGGAAATAATCTACCTTTTTGTTCATCTAATATCTCCATGTTTTAATTCTTTTTAATATTTACCTGTAAATATTCCCCTTTAACTCTAAATAAATTCTTTTATTTTTTAAAGAAGTCTCTTCATCCTTCTTTTGCATAATTTTAATTTTGGTTTAGAAACTAACTCATTAATATTTTTTTTAAAAACCTAAACAAAACCCTGCTATCTGAAGAGCCTAATTTTTGGAAGATTTATTTAGACTCCCACATCAATAAATTCTGTATGACTTTATATTAATTTTCTAGTTTATACATGCAAAAAGTGATATTCTTTAAACAATCCGATCACATTTCAAAAGAACATTCGAAATGAATAATAAAAGATAGATGCACTCACAGCAGTCAGATGCTCCCAAAGGTCGTCTTGCACCGCGTTGTCGAATTTTTTGGCATTTAGATAGTTCTGAAATGAAATGAAAGGAATTGTTGTCAGTAACCTACATTAGCATGGAATCATCTTATGTATTAATTTCTCTTTCATTCTTACCATTAATCCATTTTTGAAGTTTTCATCACCCAAAAAGTACTTCATCATCCGAATGATGGAAGCACCCTAAAGTATAAAAGGAAAAAAAAGTTATAATATGAAATCATGGCGTTTGAAGTCCTTACGCGCACGCACACACACACACACACACACACACACACACACACACACACACACACGGAAACAACAGAAATTTAAAATTAATCACATAACCTTTTCTTAAAATTCCCTTTTTCATGTAAAATATTTTGATCCGCACGATACCTTTCCATAGGAGATCCTATCGAATATCTCGTTGATCTCGTCAGGATGCCTGACGGGCAGCGAGATAGGATGGGAAGTGCGCAGGCAATCCAGCTCGAGGACATCCTGCAGGTCATCCAGGACAAACTGCTCGTCCATTTTCCACTCGGGGTGCACGGCATTCACTCCCAGGTATTCCACGTAGCTGGCGAACCCCTCGTTGAGCCAGAGATCGTCCCACCAACGAGGCGTGACCAGGTTTCCGAACCACTGCAAACATTGAAAGATGATTCAAGGTAAATATTCACAGTTTCAAAAGCATAGAGGAAAATAAATATCACTTTATATAGTTACGATTTTAGCGTAGCGGGTTCGGATTGGATGGACTTTACTTGAGGACAGCACAAACAAATTTATTTACAGCTATTTACAGGATGACGTGATAAACTAAAACTCCAGATAAAAGCAATCTAGCAGTCAACAGTCACTTACAGCGTAAATGCAAGCCTAACGCACAATAAACACAGACTGCAAAACAGCTATAGTATAGCACAGCAAACAGTAAGTCACAGCGAGATCGATAACACAACGTTAACAGCAAACACAAACACAGCTCACTAATAACAAGCGAGAAAAGTAATCAGCTCGCTACAACGAGTCGCTACTCTTCTGAGAGGAGCCACAGAATGCGGCAACTCGCATTCTGTGGTTCTTATATAGCCGAGCGAGCGAACGCCCAGAAGCAACGCGGCGCACCGTGAACGATCTGGGGGCTACCCGAATATCCCCCTCGCCAAATCAACTGGGCTGGCATGAAGCCCCTCGTCAACCGTCGCTGCCACTTTCTCCTTCTGGGAGCTTTCACGGCTTTTACCCTCTTCTAACAATATCATTATACCAGGGTTACACTTGGCCAGTTATAGGACGGTAAGTAGGCAGCGCATGCATAGAAATGAATTTTGGAAAGGAAAGGATTTATATTTGCCATAATTTCATAACATAAATTCTGATATTCCATACTTGGCCATAAAGTGCTGCTCCTGTTTTTTTCTTTTTCCCAACGTATCATAATAAAACGATGGATATTTAGGTATTTATGTATTATACCGTCCACCTTTATCCCCAAATTTGAATTCGTCGCCAATGAGTTGCTACACCATCAATTATGGCAATCCGGCAATGATATAAATCAGTTGATCTTTATCGCCAAATTTAAATCCGTCACCAATGAGTTACTAAACCGTTGGCAATCGTTGGCGACGACGGTATAATACGTAAGCACCGATATTTATACAAAGAAACATGGTAAAATAAAAAGAATATCAAAATACCTAAATTTGGAAAACCATGGAAAAGAAATGGCAATTAAAATGAAAAAAGAACGCAACCTCGCACCAGAAAGAGCAAAAAATGTCGGAATTCATCTATGATTAGTGATCCATTTTTTTCACGCCAAATTCTACTAATGTATGCGCAGTAAGAAAAAATACAATACAGGGGCTTATAGTTGTCCAGTCGCGACGATTAGTTGCTATCGACCGAACAGCATGTTTCCACCTTTCTATGCACTATCTATTTGTTGTCTTATAATTGGCCTAGAGTAAACCCGACATTAGATCGAGTGTGATTCTTGACGGTTTAAATTATAGACAAAATTTTCCCCCATCACAATCTGTAAAATTTATTGAGTTGAATCTCTCGAAAACACTGTCTATTGACACTAATCTAATCTAGCATTAACATTGAGATTTCATACCATCAGAAACTACATATGAGATCATCAAGACAGGCAGAGAATACTACTAATACCAAATGTTTATTAAAAATCAAAAACTGCGAATACATACTATACCCCGAATAAAAGCATAATTAAATATTCAATGCATAGAATAGCAATTTGTTCGTCTAATATAATTCATTTTTACTTTCTGCTCATTCATTTTTCCTTCTTCAGTGAAGTTTAATTGCCTGTATGTATATCATAAATCTATCAGCATGGAACAAGTAATTACCAGCCGAAAACTGTAACCTTAAATGATTCATACCTGAAATACCAAAGCAACCGGGGTAATCTGAAGATGGAATGGGTGCGAAAGTGTAATCATGCACTAAACTGAACTCAAAATGGTTTCCATTATGGTACAGCCTATACATCCAGCACTCCTCCTTGAATCAGGTATGTCCCGACTTCAATATAGAGTCGGCTGAGCGCCAAATCCTTTCTATATCCCCCAGGGAAGTTTATTTCAATAGGAAGTACTCATTTTCATATCTGAAATCCTCTCAATAACCGGCCAAATCCATATCTCATCATGTTAATTCGCCAATCTCATCATTTTAACACGCAAAAAACTATACCTCATTTTTTTCCCTAAACTTCATAGCCAAATTTAATGAATGAAATCCTTAATTTCCTGTGCAAAACATAGTTTAATCATTATCTTTAAAACTTTTTGCTTCTCATTAAAGATCATCAATATCGTTAGAAACAATAACTATATACTTGTATTTAACAATATATTCATATTTTATGATCTTTATAAAGCGAAAAATAAGTTATCGTAGTTGCTTTTCTGTGAATAGATTGTTGTCATTTGAATCAGCTTGCATTAGAATTTTAGGAAGTTAGTTATTTTCGAGAGTTTAGGAAGAAAGATGGGAATTTTTTGCTGATATAAAATTATAAATAAAATGAACACTGTTAGAAAATACTCACTATTCAAACATGGTAATAACTATTCTGCGTTGCAAATACAATTGTAATTTTAGACCATGCTAATAACGAAAGAGCGTGGTATAATTCATATAAAAATAAGGTTATAAGGGAAAAAGGGATAATAATTGAAAAACAGCCATATAATCAAATGAAAAAAAAATCAATGTAGATAAACCGATGGCTTAAGACAGGGTATCTACTTTAAAGTGAAATTGGCACTTCTATCGATATAAATGGGAGTTGTGAAAAGTAGATGCCAACTAATTTTTTGAATTTTTTTTGTTTATGATTTATATTAGTAATTTAAAACATTTCAAATAGAAGACCTCAAAATACTTTGACATGTCTTGAAAATCATATATTGGCGTGGGATTCATAAAAGCAATGGCTTGGAGAAAAGGTGACATCTGTTTCCAAAAAATTAATGCATCATAAAAGAGGAAACAAAAGTTTCTTTTACATAAAATGTGTTACTTGAAACAAATAATTTTCCTCTAAAAGGATACTCCAAAACGAAGTCTCAAGTAATTGAAAATTCAAGATGGTCAAGTAACTTTTATGAAACAATACAACCTCTGTTTTGTTGAGATCGGCGATCGTAGTCTACTTAGCAAAACACTTCTAGAGAAGTAACAGAAAATTAACTTTCTGACACAATCCGATAGGGGAAACTCACTCCAGTATCATTTGAAACTCTAGTGGCTTGGTGTCATGATAAGACAGAAGTCTCAAATGTAACAGATGGTCTTCAATCTTAGTCCAAGTTTCTGTGCAACAGTATTTGTAAATGAAGTCTCTTTGTGTCACAGCGTTGAGATTCATCTAGTGGTAAAATCACGGTTCTGACGTTTGAACTTTGTACTTAGCTATCAACTTAAAGACACAGAAAAGTTTTTTTTTTGTAAAGCAGTTTTAAAATAAAGACAGAATAAAACTAATCCCTCAAATGCAAATTGGTTCTATAACCAAAAGGAAAAGCATCATATTGCAACACGGGAAAGCATGTATACATACAAAGAGTGAGAAACAAGTAATATAAAAATGTTTTAAAGTAAATTCCTACTAAGATCACCAAAGCAACATTTTATTTTAGTTACTTTTTATTAAATAATTACAATTAAAATAAATAATTGATCAAAAAATTATTGATTTTTTTAAGAATCAATAATTCAATTTTGAAAGAATTGAACTTCAATTCTTCACTTTCACGTGGCAAATACCGAAATCCTCGCATTGTACCTAATGAGCTACTGCCCGTTGATTTCAATTTTCCTTACAAACTACTAAAACACAATTTAAAGTATTAAAAATTAACTAGATTTAATTATTGGAATTAATATTTGAAAAAAAAATGTATTGACATCGAGTGTCATCCACAACTTTTGTCAACCATAATTACATAATTCACAGTGGATTTAGGATTCTGTAGAATATCCGCAAACTCATGGACTGACTTCCCACAAAAGTGGCATCCCACTATACTGCCACTATCAAACTCACTAAGCTCCTTAGACTTACTCATTGTCTCACAAACGCACAAATACAGTCTGACAAACCATTACTAACGCTTTTATAGCCTTCGATTGAGCACCAAATTGCGTCACCCACCAGAACCACTGTTTTAAGGGGTGCCCGGATACTTTTAGCTAGATTGAGTAGTCGGACTATGCTAAAGATAGCAGTCGACCACAACAAAACCTGTCGATACTGCTAAGTTGAGTGGCAACGGGGTGGTCGGCTATACACAAGAAAAAGAGGAATGGGTAGAGATGAAATAGACAGCTGAGTTGAATAGGTTAAAAGGATTACCTGGTGAGCAATTTCGTGGGAAATGACAGTGGCCACACGCTGCATGTTGCTGGCGGAGGAATATCGAGTGTCGTACAGCAAGGCCGTCTCCCTGTAGGTGATCAGACCCCAGTTCTCCATGGCGCCTGCGCTGAAGTCAGGAATGGCCACCATGTCTACAAAAAGATTATTGTGCTTACCATTTTATAAAGGATGAGAAGAATTAAAATCCTTTTGATTTTTAGTTAATTATTTTCAATACTCTTGAGCAGGGGCTCTCAAAAGGTGGGTCGCGACCCCCCTGGGGGTTGCGAGATGTGGAAGAAAAGTTTAAAGAAAATTAATATATTGCTGTAGTTTTCATTAAAAAAAGAGTACACATAAAGCTTTTAATACACCCACAAGTTGGTTTTTGTGTTCTATTAGTTAATGGGATACATGAGCTTGTTTGGAATGAACCAATTTTTTAATGTCTGGAATGAGCTTTGTAACGCACAAAACAATGTCTTTTTTTCAGCGTAAAACGATTTCTTGATTTTGTTTTTAAATGTATCATTATGGAGAATCCTTGTTCACAGTAGTAATGTGTAAAAAATGGCATCAAAGTTTTGAATGCTGTTGTGGACAGTTCTGGGTATTCCTTTTTAATACCTATCCAAAATTTGTCGATACAAGCTTTGTCAAAAGTTACTTTAGCTGACTGATCACTAAAAATCTCAATCAGTTGATCATGATGACGGGCACTTAGCTCAGCTTTTGCTTACGGCTTGCTCACTAAACGGATTGACTGTCCACACAACCCCACTCGTAACCTTAACTGGAATATGATCTGTAAACTGTTCGATCAAAGTTTCGAGATGAGATGATACTAGTAAGGAGAAAGATGAAGTGTCAAGGGATGTGGCGCCAATACCCGACACATAATCTATGAACTCTTGAGTACGGGTGAAATTTTTAAAATCTCTGTCTAAACTTTAGACTGAGTTAAAACTTTGGGGGGGGGGGTCGCCAAAATACTTAGCCTATAAAGGGGGTCGCAAAGTCTAAAAGCTCGAGAACCCCTGCTCTAGAGAAGTGCACACTCTAGTGACAAACACACGTGCACCTGATACACTAATAAGAGCAGCGCCACCAAAAGGAATGTATAGTGACTAGAAATATAAATTTTGATACCAGCCAGGGAGCGTATAATCAAATATTTGATAAATATTTTACTAATTGTAAAATTCTGTTCTAAGTTTGTTTATCTTTTTTATCATTTTATTAAGATTCAAAAGGGGAAATTTAATGTTAACCGCTTAACAGTCTTGCCCGTATGCCGTAAGTGCATCGAGTTTTTATAGCTGTAAGCTAAATTTAAACCATTTATAATGATTATAATTCAATAAGAAAATTATTTCGAATACATAGATAAGTCATGTGTTCAATGGATTTCCATTTGAAACAAAATAAGAAGATATTCATAAAATAGAAGGTGTTATGTCGGTTTTCTGGCACAGAGGTAGCGCGTCTTCCTCGTGTTCTGTGAGTACCGGTTTCGAATCCCGCTTCGGGTATGGCTGTTCTTCTGCGTTCTATCTGTGAAGTGTGTGAATGTGCCCCCCCCCCTGCAAAAAGGGGCTGTGCAAGTGTGTGGGTGTGTGTTTCATCTTCATATGAGCTAGGAGTCAGACTTTTGCCCTCGGATGCTCAGGGGTCCATACCCTCAGAAGCTACTACATCCCTCTTACCGTGGTAAAAAGTGGACACGACATCATCACCATCATCAAGAAGATGTCATCTTATTATATAGTAAAGAAAATAAAACAATTAAGTGATTAATGGGATAAATTTAATTATTTGAAAAAATTTAAATGATGTCATAAAATTATGAAAGACAATGTTTTCACATGCACATTTCACTTCGAGCTCTTAAAAATTGCGTAAAAAATTTCTTCTAATGTCAGAAATTAATCAATTCCAATAATTTCTGGAACTAAATCAAAATCACCGAATTTTCTTGAAACCTTCATAGAAACTATCATTATGTTCCACCCTATTTAAAGAAATACAAAATAATTAGAGCATAAAGATAATAAAAGACAAATGCCCTTTTTTTATTTGAAAACTAAAGCAATAATGAAGTTACCTGTTTTAGGCAAGGGGTATTTAACCTTGAAAAATGTTTCATAGAAGCTGAGAATCTTCGGACCCACTTGCAAGGCGTAGGCGGTCGTGTCAATCACAGATTTGCGGCTCCAAACAGAAAACTATTTGGGGGAAATATGAATATTATTAGAGACAAATTCTTTTTGAGCTTAGTTTATACATTAAAAAAATTAGAAATAATAAAAAAGAACAACAAAATGAAATCTACGATCACAAATTTCAAGTTATCAAGTGAGAACATTATTATTTTGAGCCCTTCGCACTCCAAAAAATAATTAGATGCAAAATTATTCACCTAAAACAAAGATTTGTTTTTTTGCTATGAAAAATAATTATACATAACTCTTTTAAGTTGAATTTCTTTGAAAAATTAATCTATATTTCTTAACCATTATGTAGGCATTTTTAACAATTAAATTTGAAAAATAAATAAATAAAACGTCAAAATTATGCACAACCTTTAATGTTGAGTCAGAAGCACCGTCGGCGTGCAAAGGGTTAAGTCATCATGTGTCTTAATTAATTTAAACTGGTTTGAAACAAACAAGACTACTTCTCTATCGGTTTCTATACCTCTATAATATATATATATATATATATATATATATATATATATATATATATATA
>JAOUZG010000631.1:637065-677876 GCA_026289955.1 Argiope argentata | reverse complement strand
CACACACACACACACACACACACACACACACACACACACACACACAGTCCCTTTTCAGAGGGGGGCACATTCACACGCCTCACACACTAACCGGGACGCCCAGATCACGAGGAAGATGCAATACCTCTGCGCCATGAATATAAACATATAGCTAAACTAGGACCAAAAGAACGACTTAGCTATACACTCATCACATTCGCTTGTACATCCCCTTTTTACAGGGGGAGGGTGTACATTCACACACCTCACAGGTAGTTCACTAAACAGGGACACCCAGATCACGAAGAAATATTATATGTTTATATTACCTCTGTGACAGGAATATAAACATATAATATTTGCAAATGATTATAGTGAAATGGATATTTGTATATGATAGAATATATAACTGAATGTTATAGATTTATAAGTTAGGTTTATAGTAATAAGTGCCGACGTATTGGCATAGGTGGAATGCGTCTTCCCCGCGACCTGGGCATCCCGGGTTCGTTCGAATCCCGATTAGGGCATGGTTGGTCTTCTGTGTTCTATCTGTAAGGTGTGTGAATGTGCCTCCCCCGTGAAAAGGAGTCGCGTAAGCAAATGTGATGAGTGAGTAGCAAAAGTCGTACTCTTAACCCTAGTTGGCGATACTACAAAAACAAGAGACGCTGACTAGGCTTAAATCGCTGACTACCTTAGCAAGCTTGTCTATAGCAAGGGCCATAAGAAACAACAACATAGTTATAAGTTTCGAGAAATCAAGTATGGCTTGCGGCAAACTGAATTTGATTGGTGTCCGAAAAGAATACAGAACGCTACCTGCTGTGTGTTATTTGTGGGCAATAGTAATCAAGCATATATATAAAGTATCAAGCAGAATATTTAAATCCGTTTATATTGCTGCAAAATAGCTCAAACAAATGTGAAAACATTCTCTGCGTATGTACTGAATTTGTATTCAAGAAAAAAATTATATAGTCTCTTCTATAAAATGAAACCAAGGTAAGGTTGGTTCTAGGCTAAGCGAAGTAATTTCTTTTCTATTTTCTTCCTTTTCCTCTAGTTTCCTTTTGTCTTTTTTGTCAATGCATTCAAATGCACTGCCTCGAAGGAATAACCTAGAATAGACTGCGGAGAAAACATTTGAAGTTTTTCGTTTTCGCTTCAGAGTTGACTGAACTCGAAAATAATTTTTCTTTCTTTCGCGGTCGCCGCGCTTTCAGGTCATTTTCAATTTTACTTTCGCGGCGAGCTTTCACGGCTCGAGCGGATTTTATTTTCTTTGTTTCATTTTTTTAGCTTTACGTAATCAATAGCGGTTTTAAGACGGATAAAAATTTACTTTGTGGTGCATAAGTGTGCTTGCATTTAAAAAGGTAGAAAATCGCATTCATTTTCCTTGAAGAAAGGAATGGGAAATAAAAAAAAAATGCGGCAAATAGAAGGAAATTGCTGCATTAAGTTTTTAATCTTTTTCAAATAGATGGATTATTTTGATTCCAGCTGAGGAAAAAAAAAATTCCTTCCAATATCACAATTATTTTCTATATCACTTTTTTTTGTCATTATGTTGAGATGGATGTACGATTAACCGTTTAAGAAGATTTTCCTCATATATTCCCCTTATTACAATATTATGACATGAATTTAGAAAATGCTTGCAAATTTTATTTCATTGTATATATATATATATATATATATATATATATATATATATATCCTTTTTCTAAAAGATATTTATTTTCTAATCGCCTGAATTTAGAATCCACTGAAACTTTCAATCGATGCTTCCCATACTGATTCTCCACGAGCTGAATCCAAAAATACTGTACTAGAATATTCCATTATAAAATTATAAAAGTTAAATTTACAATCTTATGTTATGTTACTTTCCTACGACAGTACTCTCTCATGATTACAACAAAGAAATTACAATAATTCCTTCATCATACAGAAAAAAACATAAAAACATAACAAAACTAAAATAGTTACCATTGATCCCTTTTTTCAAGAAAATAAATGCGCGCACACACACACACACACACACACACACACACACACATTCATATACTAATTATATATATTCATAGACCAATACCAATGTATATATATTCATAGAAAAATTATTTATTTTTTAATATTTTTCTTTTTAATAGTTTGTAGCAGGTTAGGTACCATAATAACAGAAATTTTCTTCTCTTAAAACTTTTTTTAAATTGATAATAAAATTAAGGGTGTAAATTATTCTGTTTTGCATTTGTTGGTCTTATATATATAGCCACTCAGTTTAAAATAAATGGAAAAGGGTTGAGCTGAAATCTTTATTTTCCCTTCATACATTTCTAATTAAATTTAGAGAAATATTTGAAATTTTGTAAATGGTCCACCTCATCAAAAAGTAAAAATTTTGCTCTGACATTTTTTCTATAAGCTACAATAACTTGGGAATTACTTGTTGAAAAAAAATGTGAAAACTTTAAGTTAGACCACTTTGTGTGTGGGTCGGATACATTGCTGAAAAACTCATTCATTGCAGTTTTTCTTTCACTCTTTTTCTCACACACAGAGCTCTAACTGTTAAAGCAGAAGAACAAAGCTCTAGTTGTAAAAAAATATGTTTATGTGACTTCAAATATCTCTACAAACAGATTCTACCTTCATTTCCTGACTCTCTAATGGGAAAGGTTTTTATGCGTCGACAGCTGCGTTTCTCAAAATTATAGTAATTAACCAATATCTTTTAATATCCTACTTGCATTGAATTTAACACAAAAAGTACACCTTTCTGTATGTTTTATATGATAATATACCAAATACTTTTGCTCTTTAGTTAATAATCAACGCTTCTTCCATTTTTCCTAAGCAATTATTTCGCTAGATAGTACAACTGTTAAAAGGATCTATTAAAAGGAACTATGTCTATTTTTATTACTGTGCCTGAATCGAGTTAATACATACCTGAAATTCATGCATCTAGTTTCTTGTGTTTTTGAGTTATCTTTTTGATTAAAAACACAGAAATAGAAATAAAGATAGGCACTTGATGATAATTTTTTGCCAAAAATATGAACACATTTTAATGGATAAACTCACAAATAGCATTTCATTCATCGACGAGATATATCGAGGTGTCATGGTCTAGGGACAGCGCATCTTTTTCATGATCTGTGCTTCCTGGATTCGAGTTCTGGTCCAGCACGGTTGTTCTTCACCGAGCGTTCTTTATGTGAGGTGTCTGAAAGAGCCGCCCCGTAAAAAAGGGTTCTGCAAGAAAATGTATGTATGATCTTCTTCCGAGCTAGAAATTCAAATCTCTGCCCTTAGGCACTCAAGTATCTTGGCCCTCAGAAGCCACTGCACACTCGGCTTAAATCACTGACAGCTCGGCAACGGGCTTGTAAAGTGCCATAAGTAATAACAGTAATTTAATATATATTAATTATTCAATTCATAAGTATTGTAAAGAAGTTGTAAAACGTTTCTCCTTTTCTAAGAGACACATGTTTGAACATTAATACATCTGGCCAGTGGTGAGACGATTCTTTCCTTTGTTGCGCTTTTGTGATTCTCCCCCTTCGATGTTACCCTCTGGACTTGAATAGAGTCCAGATAATGGGCCACACATGCGTTTTACGGCCCTCTGAAGAGAGAAATCATGTCGGAACCTCCAGATGTACACATTTCCTTGTGGGACCATCTGCCCTTGAATAGAGGCTAGATAATGAGCCACACATGTGTTTAATGCCATCTGAAGAAAGAAGTACAAAAAACTCCAAATTTAAATATTTTTCCTATTGTGGAGGGTCTGTTACGAGCGTGGATGATTAGCAAATAATCTCACGGCCAACTGCTGACCACTGGGAATGTTTCTGAAGAATTATTGGATGATCGGCATCTCCAACACACCAATGCGAACTTGAGAGGCGGAGTTTGACCAAGGTTAAAATGGAAGGTTTTGAAAGGAAGAGACCACGAGATGAGCTGAGCTGAAGGGCTGGACAGCTGAAGAGATACCATGTGATCTCGAGTTCCTTTATTAAAGGTCTACCGGAGGTAAATCTGTAGATCTCTTCAGCTACCTCTGCAGTAGCCGGATACGCTGACAGCCTGTTAGTTTTCCTTGTGTCAGTCGTGGAACTATAAATTAACCTAGATGAGGACGAGTCGTTGTCTTTTTATTGTATATAAGCTTGAAATAAAACGTTTGTGTTTAAACACTTCTCCGTTCATTTGATAGACGAGGATCAAGTCATTACAGTGCACAAAATTCCAAAAATATTGTTTTTCGATTCATGGAGGCTAGCAAGGAGAACATTTCACAAAAATCTCAAAATAGGAGTTTCGATTATCACGCTTTCTCTTTCTTCAATTCTTTCGCGAGAAAGCAAAAACAAAAGCATGTTAAAAATGAAATTTAATATGCAGTCTTTACAATAATTTATATTTTGAAAATTAATATCCGACTTTAGACGAAATCGGTGAAATGCGAAACGATATTTTTATCTTTAACTCACATCCGTATTCTTTATTGTGGCAAGAAACTAAATACTTAAAAAAAAGATATCTGCTTTCCCTTTTTTTTCACGGCAAGAGACAAGAAAAATTTCTATTTGCATAAGAAGCATCGAGAATACCGTATGTGCATTTAGGTGTGCAAGTAGAGATAAGGTATCTGGAGACACTTGTTGATTTATAAAGTGACAGCTTTTACCCGTGGATTTTATAAATCGTACCGAAAGATAAAAGCAAAGTATTCAGTAATTTCATTTTGTTACTGGAATAAAAAACATGCCTAGAAAAGTATTTATTGATAAAGCATAAAGTATTTAAGTTGTAACGATAATCAGAAATGCTATGAATAGTTCATAAATAAAGTTGTATTTGTTTATTTTTGAAAATTTGTTTTTAAAAATCGATATTTATAATGGTATATATTCATTCAAACACAAATTATTTGTTGTCGTTTCTAATAGCACTTGTCATGGACAAGCTCGCTGAGGTGGTCAGCGATTTAGGCCTAATCAGCGTCTCTTGTTTTTGAAGTAGCGCCAACTAGGGCCAAGAGTACGACTTTTGCTACTTCACTCTTCACATTCACTTGCACAGCCCCTTTTCACAGGGAGGGGGGCACATCCTCACAGGTTACAGATAGAACATAGAAGAACAACCATGCCCTAACCAGGACTCAAACCCGGGGCGCCCAGATCATAGTGAAGACGCGCTACCCTTACGTCAGGAAGCCAAGCATATCATTTACAGAAGAAAAATAGGAACTTCTTCAATAAATAAATCGATATTTCGTTTAGAGAGCAATACTTAAAACTAGTGACCTATTGGCCCTCCTGGAATTTTGTTTTTGAAAATTTGTGGGTTGTGTTAAATTCCAGTTGAAGTTCTAATTCATAAATTAATATTCATAAGTTTGTGGTGACTGTTATATAAGCCAGATAACTACCTTCGAGCTGAAGGGTCCCTTTTGCTTGATTAGTATGTTACTCTGCTAGTAACTTTAATATTCGGAGTTCGGGCCATTCACCTATCGCCGACAATGGTAACCCGGGGACCGACCTTAATTGAACGCAACCGTCGCACGTAGCTTCGTTCAACTGTCGTGGCGCCCTCTATCGGCAGCTCAAAGACCGAGAAACACATTAAATACGACAGTTGTTAACATCATCACCAACACCTCTCTTATGTATCGCTCGTCTAATTCACCGACTCGCTGGTGGGAGAGTATGTAGTGAATGCTATATAAGCCGGATAACTTCCTTCGAGCTGAAGGGACCCTTTTGCTCTACCGGTATGTTACTCGGCTACTAACCTTAAGATTCGGAGTTCGGGCCTAGCGCAATCCGCTTATCACCTACAAGTTTTTTTTACCAAAGCCATTTTGAATATTTAAGTGTTATAGAGATAGAGGTGTGCTATTTTAATAGCCTTACGCCTATCCAATTTAATATGAACTTGAACGTTATAAATGAAGACAAATCTTATGATTTCATAGAGCCACGATGAACATAAGCTTTAAGGTAACCATCTTCTAACTGGCCATTATTTATCGCGGTTCTCAAGCTTTATTTTTTTTTCTAGTGTAAATAAGAATTTTTCGCTCTTTACTTTCAATAATAAAATGCCCTGTTTTCTTACATTATTCTTTTGTTTTTTAGACGCGTAATAAATGACATATTTTCATCGTTTCGTTAACAACCTGAAATAAAACACATATCTCATCAACAATGCTTATTTGTATGTTTAATAAATGATATATTTTTATAAATAAAAAATCGCCATCCGCATATTCTTAGAAATAATTTAAATAAAGCTCTTTTTTTGGAAAGAAACCTCCTTTAATTCGTTTTCTACTTATCTTAAAGAAATATCTGGATATTTCTGCTGTTTTCATGAAATAAAAATTTTTAAGAATTTAGTATTAAATTCTTCTTTATAAAAATGGCAACACTTATGTAATGTGGAATATCACTGCCATTAAAGAAGCTTTCCGAACCAAACATGATTAGCGTGTTACAAACAAACGTTTCAGGGAAAGAAATATTTGCCAGCAAAACAATTATGGTTTTCTTTTCGCAAAAACGATTACTGTAAATCATAATTATTTAGATTCCCCTGGGAAAATTTCTTTTCGTTTCTACTAAAAAGAAACGTATAGTCAAGATTTATTGTTCTTGGAAAATAGATAAAAAAATTTAACAAGATCTGCTTGTTTGGAAAATTGATATTTTTTCATATAAAGCATTTAATGAGCATTATGTAAATATTTCTCTCCAACTTCAAGCATCATTTAACCATAAAATTTCATGGTTGAATAACTTAACCATATTTATTTAAATTTAAAAGAAAAGAATAAAGTTCTATACATGCAGTTTTATGTAAATAAGAAACATATTAAACAATATTAAAGTGGTTCTAAAGGTTTCTATTGAACCATAAAAACAAAACAAGATATATATTATAGAATCATAAAACAAATTATATATAACCATAAAACCATAAAACAAATTATAAAAATTTTTAACCATAAAACAAATTATATATAACCATAAAGACATAAAAAAAATTATAAAAATTTTTAACCATAAAACAAATTTTATATATATATATATATATATATATATATATATATATATATATATTGCCACAAAAAGAAGGGCTGTTATGATTAACTATAGCTCAATTGGCAGAGCATTGGATTGTGAACCCGTGGGTCCCTGGTTCGATTCCCGTTCACCGCATTTTATCCAAAGACTGGAATTTTAATCTAAAATTGTTCTTATTATTTCTCTAAAATCAAGACGATTCTAAAATATTCTTTACTATTAGAACGACCTGATTCTCGAATGTCCTCCAGATGTGTAAAAGCTGAGTTCGGCTAAATTCTTCATTGTGTTCTCCAGCGAGTTGCTTGGTGCTAATAAACGCAATTGTTTCCAGCTATCCGTGGCTTTAATTCAGGCTATATATATATGTGCGTGTGTAAAATTTTTATCTGCAACTTTTCTAGCTGGTAAACCAAGTTTTGGAGCTGGATCGATTTTGAGATGCAATAACAGCCATGGTATTTATAGTTCTTCGTCAGCTTTTTTTTTAAGCATCTGCTGTCAAAAAACCTACGTAATAACAATACAATGCTGGTAAAAGGAGGTGAAAATATTTTTCGCTCGTAAATTCCGGATACGTGAAAACCTCCAAACTAAAACAACATTATATTCTCATATGATATTTAAAAAATAAACTTTCGATAAAAATTCCTAATATACCAAATATGTTGGGAGAAAATAAACAAACCTGCGCAAGCTTTAATTCCCCTATTTGCATCCAGATCGCATGGAGGAATCTGGTGGTATGGCCTTGGCTATGAGACCAGAAGGTTTCAGAATCAACACCTGATCTTTTTACAGAAGCACCCTTGTAAACGGGGCTGGTAGATGTTAAATCCATCTGGTCTAAATGTCTTCTACCCATTGAGGTGCGAAAATCTGGAGAGGGGTGAAGCAGCTGAAGTATCGAGCTAGTCATGTGACTGCAATTAAGAGGTTAGTCTGAAAATATTACCTCACGTTGTTTTAAAAAACGGGAAGGTAATATGACTAAATCAAACAATTATCTTAATTAGAGCGTTAAAACTCTGCATAAATCAAGAATTAATAATTGCCACTTCCAGTGCTTAGAAGTTTGAAATAGTTAGAATCACAGCCTCGGAATGCGTACGGAAAAGTTTAGACCCTGATATTTAAGATTTAATTTCTGGCATTCTTGAATGAATCGGTGAAAGAAAGTCGCCAAAAAGAGTCCTCTAAGTCCCTCTGGCCAATAAAAGATGTCATATTTTCTTTCATCACGAAGTTTTGATTCAAAGAACTTCAACGAAATTGGTAACCAAGTGGGATTAGAGCGTTCTAAGCTATCGATAATCGTCATTGACTGACATGTTTCAATTGAAAATTTATAGACATGCATGATTTAGGAACTGTGAATTCTCCCTTCAAACTCTCGTTAAAAACTTTCTATATCAAGCCTTAACTCCCCCCTCCAGGGATCACCTCTTCTTGTAACGTGGTAACTTTTCGCTGATCTTTTGGATACAGAAATGATGTGGGATCGACTATCCCCCAATCGATGACGGGACGTGCCTCTTGGAACGTAGGTTGTATAGTGGCCGGTGATGATCCTAAAGACTCAACATTGGTTTCCACCTATAAAGTCACGGATTCCAATTTTTTTGTGTGTGCCTACGAAATGGTCAGAGTAATCGGCCTCTTACGGCAGAGGTTGTATAGGGTCCGGTGGTGATCTTTAAGACGGAGTAATTAGCCTCTTACGGCAGAGGTTGTATAGTGGCCGGTAATGATCCTTAAGACTCAACATTGTTTTACGCCTATGCTGTCACGGATTCCGATTTTTTTCATATGCCTTCGAAACGGTTCGAGTAATAGACTCGTAATTGTGATTATCTTCCTAACCATTGGATAGATATTTATCATATATTGATTGCCTATGTCCAATTCTGCCTTTATTTTCTATGGCAGGGGTTCTCAAACTTTTAGACATTGCGACTCCCTTTTTAGACTAAATATTAGACTAAATATATATACCCCAAAGTTTTAACTTTGTCTAAAGTTTAGACAGAGATTTTGAAATTTTTACACGTACTAAAGAGTTTGTTGAGTGTGTCGGGTATTGGCGCCACTTCTCTTGACACTTCATTTTCTTCCTTACTAGTATCATCTCATCTCGAAACTTTGATTGAACAGATTACATTCCAGTTAAGGACATGAGTGGAGTTTGGGGGGTAGTAAATAAGTTCAGTGAGCGAGAAGTAACAAAAGCTGAGCCAAGTGCCCTTCATCATGATCAACTGATAGAGATTTCAAGTGATCAATCAGCTAAAGTAACTTTTAACATAGCTTATATCGACAAATTTTGGATAGGTATTAAAAAGGAATACCCAGAACTGTCCATAACAGCATTAAAAAATTCTTTGCTTTTTTCTACATATTACAACTGTGAACAAGGATTCTCCATAATGATAAATTTAAAAACAAAATCAAGAAATCGTTTGGCACTGAAAAATGACATTGTTTTGTTTGTTAAAAAGCTCATTCGAGACATTAAAAAAATGGTTAATTCCAAACAAGCTCATGTATCCCATTAACTAACAGAACACAGAAACCAACTTGTATGTGTATTAAAAGCTTTATGTGTACTCTTTTTTTTTAATGAAAACTATAGAAATAACTTAATTTTCTTTAAACTTTTCTTCCACATCTCGCCCCCCCCCCCCCTGGGAAGCGGAACCACCTTTTGGGAACCCCTGGTCTATGGAATTACATCCTGATTATTTAGTAGAATCAATCATCAGATTCCATGGCACAATAAATGTGCACAAGGGCACATGACTCTTAGAATAAATATTATTAATGGTATTTTCATTTTTCGAAGAAAAATTATTGATAAGCAACTCTGCCACAACTAAGCAAGAAAATAAATCTAATAATATGCAGTTGGTAGGAGGATGTTACAGCAGATTATCTCAGATGCAACATATGCACGCCAGTTTTCCTACGCAATCACCAAGAATAATGAAACGATATATAAGAAAACGAAAATCAAATTTTTGTTGAATGTCATGGAATAAAATTGCTAAAAAGCTTGAAATCTCCGTTCCGCGAAAAATGTTCCGTAATCGAATTCCTTTTGGAATTTTTACGGTGCTAGTTGCACGAGAAACGATTGCGAAAAACTTACAGCAACATACGAACAACGTAAGACTTCTTCAAACGATTGTTTCTAGTTCAAACGCGACTCGGTTTTTGTGTTTATGAGAATGAGCTGCGCACATTTTGAAAGTTTATCTCTGACCTACTCTAAAGTGTTTGTTCTGCAAATATTAGCCATTTTTCTCTGTTTGAAGATTTCAATTTCCAAGAAATGGAGATGGGTTAATGCTTTGTAGAGAAATAAATACCAAAGGATATCTATATAAATAAAAATGAATTGCCAAATGTGTTTCTAAGCGCAAAACTCGAGAACAGATCGACCAATTCGGCTAATTTTTTAAAAGATATTTTCGTTAAGACAAAGGAATGTTCTTACAGAGATAAAAAGGGAAAAAATTGCGGGAAAAATAGTAAAACCGATACTTTTTTTTTACTTTCCAAATAAAACTCTTCATTTCCCACCTCCAAATGAATAAGAATGTGTTTATTTTTTCCCACGCTAATGAGGTTATGCTTAACTTGTTTTCAGTTGATTATTTTAAATGATTCTGTTTATTTTCTTAGCGTTTGATGCAATTAAAACTAAACATTGATACATAATCGATTTTTTGGATTCATTTTGAAGTAGTTTTGAATAAAAATAAAACAGAATAATGAGATTTGAAAATTTCTAATCTGTATTGCGTTACCCCAACTAGCGTACAAAATTCGTGCATGTGCAGTGTGTTGTAATTGTTGACAATTGTTCATTTCATTTAAAAGTTTAAAAAATATGTGTATAATCCTGTGCAGTTATCTCAATCTTGATCCATAAATAAAAAAGATTAGACTCGATTTTAAAGAAATACGGACTTAATTTGATTTATTTCAGGTACGACTTTATAATTTTTTATAATTTTTTAAGGTTAGTTGTGTGTTTTTCCATGCTTACGATGTCGCGGGTAAACGTTAGTTATGAATATATTTCAAGAAATCTAAAAAGCATGGTATACCTTGATTTCACTACATGAACTTATCAAATTGAAAAAATAAGATTATTTTCTTATTTAAATAATATATGGAAATCATAGTAATCGCCAAAAAATTTGAACTACACATTTTGATAAAATTCCACTTTTTATACCTCTCTAAGTTCGAAGAACATTTTTTTTTTTTTTGGAAAATGTCCATCGGTTAGTGACAAAGATATCTCAAAAAATGATTTGAGCAAAATTGTTAAAATATGGTCCTTGCATCAAATTTGTAGATCTCGTCAAATTTTTAGTAAAATCTGAAGTCTGTTTGTCCGATTTTTCGAATATAAGTTAACGCAATAATTATAAAACGAAGAGATCTAGACAGATAATATTCGGCCCACAGATTTATCACTCATAGTGTAGAAGCCTACCTAATTTTGATCCAAATCCAGCAAGGAATTGACCTTCCCTCTGTTTGTACTATCATATACATGTTGTTGTTGTTTCTAATGACACTTGCCAGGGACAGGCTCCCTAATGCCTATCAGGGATTTTAAACAGAAATGAGCGCCAAATAGTGACAAGAGTTCGACTTTTGCTACTCACTCATCACATTCGTTTGCACAACCCCTTTTTACAGGGAAGGGGGCATATTCACATCCCTTACGATAGAACACTAAAGAACCACCATGCCCGAACCCGGGATGCCCAGATCACGGGGAAGACGTGCTACCCCTATGCACTACCCCGTGCACTTTCAGAAATATATAAATGTGTTAAATCAAAAAGGCCAGGACTTAAACTATCGAATTAGGTATGGGATTTTGAGATTACAAATGCAATTTTTTATTAAATATTTGTTTCAATCGGTGGAAAAAACGCGTTTAAAACCTGAATTCAATTTTCGGGTACTATTTGTTGTTGTTGTTGTTGTGTCAAATGGCACTTGCCATGGACAAGCCCGCTGCTGAACCCAGCAGCAGATTTAAGCCGAATGAAGCGTCTCTTGTATTCGAGTAGCGCCAACTAAGGCCAAGAGTACGCCTTTGCTACCCACTCACCAGATTCGCTTGCACAGCCCCTTTTTACAGGGGGGCACATTCACACATCTCACAAATAGCACACAGAATAACAACCATGCCCGAACCGGGACTCGAATCCGGGGCCTCCAGAACACGAGGCAGACGCGCTACCTCTGTGCCAGCAAGCCGGCTCGGGTACTATTTACTACTGCCAAGGATCGCCGAATAACTTGCCAAGGATACAACAATAAATTCCGACAAAATGAGAAATTCACGCCAAAAGCTAATATTTCGTAAATATTCGACGCCAGTTCAATGGAAGGCGTTTTCATGGTTGACATTTTTAAGAGAACGTTTGCGAGAAAATTTTGTTGATAACAGTCTCTCTGGTCTGAGACTGCCATCGCAATTTCAAACCATGGTCAGATGAGTAGGATGAGACTCTGGTTGGTAGCCCTGATGCATTCCCTAGTAGCGGGAGAGCTTTTGATCCACGTCGTCAAGCGCAAAAGATCATACACGGCGAACCTTTAGAGGTATCGAGATCCTAGAGGCATTTTGTTTTGAAGCCAGCACCTCACTACGAAACGTAGCGTACGAATGTTGTATAAGAAGCCGCTCTGATTTTGAATAACTCAACATGTTACTGCGATACACACCAATGTGAGTATTTTATAATAATTTCGTCAGATTCTCAGAAAGAAAGTGTGGTTAACAATTTATTAATGAATTAACATAAATACTTTAACAATGGCATAATTTTAAATATATATTTTTAAAATAATATAATCGTTTAATATAAATAGATACGAACATTTTCAATTCATTCTATTTAGTTTTTGGATTGGTTTGGTTTTAAATTGAATCAATTTTATTTTTAAAAAAGACTAATTTAAAAAAAAAACTTAATCATAATTATTTATTGCATCATTTTAAGGCATAACACTGCATTTTTTTTATCATGCCAGAACATGATGTTTTTGGGACGAGATTTTTGGCGTCAACAAAAATGCACGGGGAATAAATTAAAATTTTATTATTTGCATGAGCATTTGAAAAAATCAGCTGAGCGTGATTATATGAAATTAAATAAATAGGAAATGTGATGTTTTTTTAAACAATCAATGCGTGACAAAGTTTTTTTAGATCGTTTGCAATACTGAAGTGACTCATTCAAATGAAACAATCAAAATGAATAAAAATATAATTTAACTCGCACGACCACGTGGTGCTTCAATGAGGGTTCAATGGGATGAGGTTTTTGGCGTCAACAAAAATGCTTGGGCAGGAAATTGAAATTTTAAATTTCAATTTTCTCAAAAATAGGCCCTAGAAGACTCAAAAATGTTTGTAAAGGGCTGCAATTTCGAAATAACGACCTTTTAATTTCCAATTTGCCACTTTTGTTCAGATGATTTTTTTTTCAAATTTTTAAATTTTATGAAAGCTTTCTTCAAACTTGAATAAAAATATTATTAAAAAATAGTTTACATTATTTTATTAATTCATACGTTTGCAAAATCTGTCACATTTCGTTGAGACATTTTCTTCAAGCATTGATAAAATTCTTTTTAAAAGTAGATTAGATTGTTTAATTAAGTAAAACGTTTTCAATAATTGGCCGTTCAAGAAATTATGTTCTGACATGGTATATATATTTAAATTTTTAGTATTTATTTTTAACACCTAACGGCACGAGAGAGAAAAGGGCGAATGGAATATTTATCCCCATGAATATATTATAATGAAATATTTATCCCAATATGAGATTCTGATAATGATTTCTTTTTACGTATCGATTTAGATAAGGAAATTATAGAGATCTTTTTTAATTATTTTGTTAATTCATATTAGAATATATCATATTATTATTTGAATATAATATTCAAACCTCAACTTATATTCAAGCTTCATCTGAACAGATTTTACTCAAAATCTGATAGAAATATGTAAATTTGGGGTGCTGTTGTTGTTACTTATAACACGTGCCATGGACAAGCCCCGCTGATACGATCAGCAGATTTTAAGCCTAATAAATGCGTCTCTTTGTTTTACAAATAGCGCCATCTAGGGCCAAGAGTACGATTTGGCTACACGCACGTCACAACCCTTTTTAGGGGGAGGATTTCATTTATGCATATTCATTCATTCATCTCAGATCGTAATTCAAACATGAAACAGAGAACGATCACTTCTGGTCCAGTACCCCCAGTGGTATTACTCTCGACATGGAGGACTTTGCGACCACGACAGATTTAACAAGCGCCAACCACCACACACTGTGGAAATTTTGAGTAAAGATAGTGAATCAAAATTCAATTGTCTATCCCAAAACGTTTTTGCGTTATCTTTGTAACAGACAAACAAGCCGTTATTTTTCAAAAATGTGTGTTTTGAACTCATAGAAGTCTAACACGAGGAGATTTCGTTAAAATCTAGAATTCGAATTTTTTGATGATTAGCATATTTTCTCTATACATATACAATAGAGCAAAAATGAGTAATTAAATATTCATTATTATTATGTTGTTGTTACTTATAGCACTTGCCTGTAGACAAGCTTCCTTCTGATACGCAGCAGATTTAAGCCGAAAGGAGCGTCTCTTGTTTTTGAAGTAGCGCCAACTAGGGCCAAGAGTACGACTTAGCTACACACTCACCACAATTTCTTGCACAGCCCTTTTTTACAGGGGAGCTAATTCATCAGCCTCATAGCTAGAACACAGAAGAGCAACCATGCCCGAACCGGGACTCGAGCCCACTACTCTCAGAAAACGAGGAAGACGCGCTTCCTCTGTGCCAGAAAGCCGCCATCCTTCGTTATTATTATTAATACTTTAAAACTAGTATCTAATAATAATTTAAAATTAATATAATAATTAATATATAAATAATAATAATAATAATAATTAAGCAATATTTCTTATTTTAATATTTTTAGGCCATCCATCCTGTTTCGCTATATTTGGTTAATATAGTTTGTTTGTTAAAAATGGTAAATATTTCTGCATGAGAATCTGCAATATAAAACAAAAACACGCGTGTGTCTGCTGATCTGTTTCTAAAGCTGTTCAGGATACTCAAATAAGTAGAGAAAAATATTAACAATTTCTTAAACGACAATCGTCATTTGAATAAACTCAAAATAACAATATAAAGACTCGTATTTTTGACGTCTACCGACTCGTTAGTATAATGAAGTCTAAAGTATACCAAATAATGATCTCCACTAATTAAGAACGAGAACGGGTGTGTATCTATGAGTGCAAACGCACGTGTATTTATGCAGGTGTTTAACAGGAAGCTATGCTATTTAACCTACCTAACTCACCACAGACATACTTCGGGAAATTGAAATGAGCGTGTTGAAGTGATTTTTTGACATTTTTAATAGTTTAAAATGAGAAGATATTTTAGTACTTTTTCACAATAATTAAAAAATATATTGTTGTAAAAAATGATTTTATTGTGTTATATAATATTTAAAAAAATCGTTCTAATAATATCCATTTAATTGCAGAGTAATTTTTTTCTCTAAATTTTGGCAATTTTTAATATTACAATTTTTTTCTTTAACTTTCAGTACAATAATTTTTATTCTTGGAAAGAAATTCAAAGGGTTTCATTGTTACCTCAAATATTATTCACTTGATTTTCTTCAAACTTTTAAAGTTAAGAAAGAAAGATTCTGTTCATTATCTATCAATATTATTAGTAAATATTATCCGTCTTTGGCGACCACTTAGATGTCTGGGATTTGGTCTGATAACTTCCATATATAATTGCACTATAATTATCTTTACACTATTAGAATTTTTTTTAAAAAATTGGGTTTTTAATGATATTAGTTTATTATTCGTAAAACATTATCCTGAATATTGGAAATTTAATTAAAAATGGTTTTTGTTTATTTTCAACATTAGATTACTTTGTCGATCTGAAATTCAAACAGTTTTTATTATTTCATCAAACATTTGACGGAAATTAAAGTCGCAGTAAGTTCTTCCATTGCTGAAAGTAAATATTTAAATATTTCTCCTTTTATTCATTAAAAGTTAAGGAATGAGCATATTTGAGTAGTTTACAAGACGAATAGAAAAGTGATTGCAATAACTGCGAAAGCTGGATGAATTGCACAATTCCATTTTCAATACCCCAAATTTCATAAACACAATAATATCAGATAGCACTCTTAATATAAACTGACCGAAATTATAAGACCCCTACTCTGAGATCTCTATTTAACGAACTACTCTCTATACAGCGAACTGCTCTCTACAACTATTGTGGTGTTATGCATATATATATATATATATATATATATATATATATATATATATATATATATATATATCGTCTTTCCATGTCTTGAATAGTGCGTTTAGCCATTTTGGAGCCTTTACACTGAGTAGTTTGCAGTATAGAGAACTCAGAAAGGGATGCTGACGTCTTGCATCCATGGTGGAAGCTTCATAAGTCAAATGACATCTTCCAGACAAGAGTAATCGCTTTTGTCTAGTGGCCACATAACGTGGCTATAAACCTTAACGTAGCGAGTTCTGTCCCATCCGCCATTTCACCCCCAAATGGGACTCGGCACCTTGAATAAACAATTTTCTACAGCTATTGTGGTGCTTTCTACCGTCAGAAAAAGTCGTCATGAGCATTAGAAACAGCAGCCAACATCACCAAAAATAACTCCCCTATGCTCACCATACGCTTGGCACAATTATATCTTTCGACTCACTGTTGGGAGAGTATGTGGTGGAAGCTTCATAAGCCAGATAACATGCTCCCGACAGGAGTGATCACTTTTGTCTAGTGGTCATTTTACACGACTACAAACTCATGCTACGAATTTGGTCTTGGACAAATTATTTAACCCATAAATACAAGACAATTGGAAAAAAACATTATTTTAATGTGTGATATATGACGGAATAGTAGACATGAAATTACATCTAAGCACTATAATTGAAATTAAATATCATCTATATTCAAAGCGAAACAACAGGTCGCCAAAAGCAGTTAGTTTTTGTATGGTTTATGAGTTGCAAATAAGTGCAGTTATAACTACTGAGGAGATTATGCGAAATTGAAAGACAGAAGACAACTACATACAAAAGAATCACTTCCACTATTTTCAATGTCCACCTCTTCATAATCACTATCTGAAAAATCATCGCTCTCGCTATCTTGCATCGTCGTCATTATTTTACTTACTTTCAACGCAACTATCCTTCTTTATACGTTACTAATCCACAAGACGAAGTATGCTATACAATTGGGAAAATACGTGACCAATCCAGCCAAAAGAGCCGCCAAACCACCAAAACTCGGCTTGCTGCCAATCTAAGTTGAATAGTTCCTTTCATTTATTCCAGGCCGAATAAAACCGTGATTAAACAAATCTTAGAGAAATTTTGCTTTGCCCGTGTTTTCTCGGGATAATAATTAACTGTGACATATACGAAAACGAGATAACTCGGGATAATCAGGCAAGCGGTTAATGTACTGAGCACCATTACTTTTTAAGAACTATGATATTGTCACGTAGAAACCCTACACGTTCGTAGAAACGTCACGTAGGTCACGTAGAAACCCTACACGTGATATTGTCACGTAGAAACCGTCACGTTCTGACTACACCCTACGAAGACTTATTCAGCTGTAGTCTTTTTATAAACCCGGAAAAATATTCTAGAACACTCAACCAGGAAGGATATTTACACATGTGAAATTTAAATAAGTAATAATTTGCATATTAACGAAATGAACGTAATCATTCTTGGAATTGATCTGTTGTCCTCTAGCATGGCAGAGCAGTCCTCTAACTGTTAGGACACCGATTCATTAGCTAGAAAGCTACAATATTATGCGGCTTTAATTTGAGGAAATTATGTGTATCAAGTAAGGATTAAGATATTGTTACGTTTTTAGCGTACCGGGTTCGGATTGAATGGACTTTACTTGAGAACAGCACAAGCAAATTTATTTACAGCTATTTACTGGATGACTTGATAAAGTAAAACTTCAGATAAAAACAATCCAGCAGTCAACAGTCACTAACAGCGTAAATGCAAGCCTTACGCGCACAGACTGCAAAACAGCTATCGTATAGCACAGCAAACATTAAATCACAGCGAGCTCAATAACACTACGTTAACAGCAAACGTAAACACAGCTCACTAATAGCAAGCAAGAAAAGTAATCCGCTAGTCCAGCGAGACGCTACTCTTCCGAGAGAAAACTCTCAACTAACTGTCAGGTTACGGCAACCCGTCTCTCATATAGCAGAGCGAGCGAGCAAGGAAACACGAGGAAGCTTCATGAAAAATCTACCGGCTACCAGACTATTCTTTTCGCCAAATCAACTCGCCAGGCGCCAAGCTTTTTCACATCCGTCGCCAACGCCTTCTCCTTCGGCACTTTCCGCGGCGTTCGCCCGCTTGCAACAATATTTTACACGCATTTGTCGCAACGAATACAACCGGTGAATCAACTTGTTACACAAAGACAGTAGTTTTTTATTCGATCTACAGTGGCTACTTTCAACATTAGCTATCGTTCACATTGTAATCGTTATCTATTAAATCGATTAAAATGTATTAAAACTCTATGTAATTCAAATTTTCGGGTAAGGCAATTTTTGAGGTTCATTGAAGCATACATTGAATGACAAGCTAGGAAGATCTGTTAGTATGTTTGCCATTCGATCTGAATAAAGCTTGCCCTGCTTCACAATTAAAGCCGGATGAAAACAGGTTCCTCTTTTGATTCACCACAATAAATGGCCTCGATCGTGAAACGTTCCATTCACGATTTTTCGCTCTTAATGCAAGCCCTTTCAGTCAAACTGAAATTCACTATTTAGAGGACAGAAAAAGGTTAACTTCATGTGCCAGGTAACAGTTACTAAAAAAATATTAAAGATTCAGAATTTGCTATGAATAATTTTCAAAATAATCAGAAATTATTATCAGATATTCTTCTTATCTTATGTTAAATAAAGCTGTTTTTTATTGCTTATGTTAAAAATCTTGCGTTACTGAAAATGTTTTTTTTAACTTTTTCGTATAAATAGGCTTGGTGTTTTTTTTCCCCTTTTCTAGCTAAAATAAAAGATTCAAACGAAATCTGCTACGCATATTTCAATGCATCATTTCAGAGCATCATTTCTTGAACGGCCAATGCACCGCGTGCTCGTGCAAGTAAAATTATATTTTCGTTCATAGTAATTGTTTTATTGAATGAGTCTTTTTAATACTGCAAGCGATCAAAAACACTTTGTCCCGCTTTTATTGTTTTAAAAAAAACATCACAATTTCTGTTTATTTCATTTCATATAATCGCGCGCTCAGAATGACATTTTTTCAGGTTTTATTTGCTGTAGTTAGTAACTTATTTTTTTAAATCAGAGCTTTTGTAAATGCGATGACAACACTTTATTAAATGCGGATTTTTTTGAGATGCTCGTGCAAATAAAAAAAATTTTTTTTTTCGCCTACGAATTTTTTTGACGCCACAAACTTTATTCTCAAAACAACATCATGTTCTGACATGATAATAAGTTAAAATCTTTGAGTGCTTCAACGTCAGTAACTTTTTTCATAATCCTAGGAAATTCATTTTTCGGAAATTTTGAATAAAATATCATTTCCGTTATTGAATGAAGCTTTATTCATTTGGAATGCATTTATCTAAAGAATTCTATTCACTATCCACTCAGTTTACATGAGGGACAAGATAGTGAATTCCCGGTACCCGAAAAATAACAGGCAGTCGGAAAATAGATGATCCGCACAATTTAATGAAACTTGACTTAATTAAAAAGGTTCAGGTACAAAAATAAATACATCAGGTGTAAGATTATTCAAATAACTCATCTTTAATATTTATTGTATTTTAATGATTAAAAATACTTTGTAAAGGAAATTAGCAAATTTTAATTAAGAGATTATTTAGAAATTATAGGTACATTTGCCAATGTTTCCACTGAACCAGCTGGAGGCCAAGGAGGCTAAACAATGAAGAATGTGTTTGAATCTTCCAGCGAAAAACGGATTAATAAAATTAATACAATATATCATGCATAGTTTTTTTTTAAAAAAAATATCACATATCAAAACAAGAGCAAAGCAAAGCTTATAACAATTAATACCTCTAGTGATTTATATCATTTAATGATAGTATGAAGAAATTTGGGAGTTTATCTAATCAATAATATGTTGCGTTAATAAAATATTTTGGCAAACCCGGTATACGATATTTTTATATAATATCGGTGAAATATTTTACTATAATTAATGATTTAAGAATTGTGAGTTTTTAGGTAGCGCACATTTTGAATCTTCTTATCTGATAAACTAGTTAGTTTGGCATCATATCTCAACAAATTGTAATTTAAATAACAAATCAATGATTAATTATCATGCGAGAGCATGTAGTTTTGGTTTGGGACTTTAGCAGCCTCAAAATGCGTGGACAGAAAAGTGTAGGGATCGTAAAAAATTATCTGCGAAGAAGAGCACAAAGAATAAAACGGGGATTAATCCGAAACAAGGAGCCATACACGCACACACGCACGCACGCACACACACACACACACACACACACACATATATATATATATATATATATATATATATATACATCAAGGATCCGTAGACGAAAAAACGAAATTTTATTATCTGCACGAGCATCTCAAAAAATCAACTTTTAATAATGTGTCGCCAATGCATCTACAAAAGCTCTGATTAAAAAAATAAGTGAATGACTGCAACCAATAAAATCTAGAAAAATGTCCTTCTGAACACGTGATTATATGAAATGAAATAAAAAAGAAATGTGATATTTTTTCAAACAATGAGCCCGAGACAAAGTTTCTTTTCCATCGTTTGCAGTACTAAAGTGACTCATTCAATGAAACCATTAAATTGAATTAAAATGTTATTCAACTCGCACGAGCACGTGGTGCTTGGCCTTTCAAGAATTGATGTTTTGACATGATATATTGATATATGCATAGCATATATCATTTAAATCCTTTTTTTATTTTATCAAACTCACGAAGATATAAACGCTTATATATTTAATTATTTATTATGACTCATAATAAATTGGCATTCAATTTTGCTGTTGCTTATATTTAATTATACGCTTTACGTTTATAAATACCGTAATAACTAAAGGAATATAGCGAAAAGGATTGGAAAATAAACCCTTTCTGTTAGCAAAAGTGCTAATATTATTTTTATATTTTATTACCCAAAGAAATCGTATTTATTTTACATTAATATTTATTCAATAGAATTGGATGAGGACCCTTCTAAAATTATTTGCCGTAGTAAAAAAAAATTCATTATTCTTTGTAATAGAATAAACATTGACTTATATCTTTTTTATGCATGTATTTGAACATTAAATATCCCAGGAACAACTCTTTAAGCAAATGCTAACATTTCAAAAAATAAAAAAAGAAGAAGAAGAAAAAAACTACCGGATCATCATCTACTTTTTCACTTCTTGATCACTACTACAGGCGCCACGACTTAATTCGTGGACATATATCTTCTTCGTGGAAATCTGCGCATACGAAGAAATCAGAGACTCTTGTCCTTCATTAACCGACTTTATAGGGGAGAGATACAAAAAAAAAAAGTCACCCTGCCACGGTTATGCAGAACATGAGGTGAAAAATGAGTGACAAGGATCAGAGATCTTTTACAAACAAGTGGAAGATTTGAAAAAAAAAAAAAGGAAAGAAAAAAAGATAGACGGAGAATGAATCGTAGTCCATTTGGTTTTAATTAGCAAGATGTGTATGTCTTCGAAACACTTCTTTTGTCATAAGTGATTTTTTTTTTCGTTTCAAAAACGCGTTCAGCTTTAAATGGTTTGGTTACGAAGGCGCCACTTTTTCTTTTTCTTCCTATCTCTCCCTCCCCTCTCTTTTTGGATAAAATACTCTTCCGAAAGGGGGTTATGCATTTTTAGTTATAATTTCTGAATTGTGAAATATTCATCTGGAAGCAAAAAAGAATATTAAGCCTTGAATTAAAAATAAATTGGACGCAGTAGAGCAATTAGATAATTAATTACAACCATTTTATGGATTTGCTTTATTTTTTAAAAAAATAATAATAGTAATTTATTATGTAAAGCTAAACCAATTTTGCAAGTTGAGTAACAGACTCATTAAAATTAATATCGGAAAAAATACAACAATTTGAACATTTTCCCACGGAAAAAGCTCCATCTCAAAATAGAGAAACTAAAGGTTGTTCCCCATTCTATAGCTGCGTCCAGCTGCTTAACAACAAATAATAATAATAATAATAATAACTTGGTTCCATTTATCTTTTATAATATGGATGAGACAAAAATTGTCATAAAAACGTTTGAGAATACACATATTAAATAAGTAAAATATATTTAACCCGATTCATATTTGCAATGTTTAACTGACTAATTAATTAATAGATTATTAATCATTTAAGCATCATAAGAGCTTTATGCCGGATTTATACTCGGTCAATTATAAAACGGCAAATATGCAGCCTATGCATAGAAAGGCTGAAAAATGCTGTTCGGTCGATGACATGCAATTGCCCCAATGGGACAACTACAAGCCGCTGTATTGCAGTTTTTCTTACTGTGCAAGAATTTGGAATAGAAGAATTTGGCGAGTTTTTTGGCGAGAAGAAATTGAATTATTATCATAGTTTAATTCTGACATTTTTTTTCTCTTTGTTCTTTCTGATGCAAAGTTGTGTTTTATTCATTTATTTATTCGTTTTTTCATATGTTTTTCCAAATTTAGGTATGTTGACTTTCTTTTATTTTATTTTAATCAAGTTTCTTTGTGTAAATATCTATCATTTTAAGGCTATGCCACGACACGGCTTGCCCACGGCAAGTGCCATTAGTCACAACACACATTTTAAAGCTATGAGCAATGAAAAGGCCGGGATAGCCTGGTTGGTAGAGCGTTGGGCTGGCACTCCTTAGATTACGGGTATGTAGCTCGCCGGCCAAAAGATTCCCCGAGTGTAATGGCGGCTGGCGCTCGTTAAATTTGCTCGTGGTTGCAAAGTCCTCCATGTCGAGAGTAAAACCACTGGTGATACTGTGTAAGAGACGATCATTCTCTGTTCCAGGTCTAAATTACGATCTGAGATGATTGAATGAATTTGCATGAATGAAATCCTCCCCCTAAAAAGGGTTGTAACGTGTGAGTAGCTAAATCGTATTCTTGGCCCTAGATGGCGCTACTTGTAAAGACAAAGAGACACATTTCTTAAGCTTAAAATCTGCTGATCGTATCAGCGGGGGGCTTGCCCACGGCAAGTGCCCTTAGTCACAACACACATTTTAAAGCTGTGAGCAATGAAAAATAAAAAACTCAGGGATGCCAAAATGGCAATTAACAGCCAAGCATAGAATGCTTGAATCTAACTTATGAAGTTGTGGCAAACATCAACCAGTCTCTTTCTGAGCATGTGCAGCCTACTTGCCGTCTTATAAATGGCCGAGTGCAAACCCGACATTAAATTCTCAATAAGTGCCAATAAAACTACGTTGTTTTTTTAAGAACCGTGACAAATAATGTTTAACGTTTTCTTTTGAGAAACACGAAGGCGTAATGTCACAGATATTGTAATTTTGAATCATAATCCAATGGAACGAAATTGAAAATCATAAAATTTAAAACCGAACAACTGCCAAGGCATATAACGTGTTTTTCTATCATGGATAATATTTCGCGTTTAAGGATTTGTAGAAAATTATGACAAAATGTTAGCATTGTGCATTTATAGAATTATTTAATTTAATTTAAACTGCTTCAATAAAAAAGTTTAGCAAGCCCGAAAAAATTTAAGATAAGACGTTAATCTAAATTGTGTGCAAGAACGAAATCTCAAAACAATACTTTTAAAAATCGTTTTCTGGTAAACGTAAATCCGTTTACGGATTAAGGAAATTTTTAGGATATGTGGAGAGATTAGAATATTATGAAATTTTTGGCTACAGTTTAAAACGTATGGCTATCTTTCAATACATTCTATATATATGTTCATGCTTTAGAAATTTTAAATAATTTTATTTGTATAGAGAATTTACTAATTTTTTGTGTAACAAAGGTTGTGATGGCTCGGTCTTCCTGCAAAAATGTTAATTGATTTTCAGATAAATGGTGAGAAGTTAGTTCGAAAGACTTGACGAATGCGTCTAGCTTGAATTAATTGCAATAACAATGAGGAGATTTTGATATTATTTGTCTGTAATCTTGAAGGAATAAGATAACGAAACAATAACCAGAATCACAATAATGATATAGGCAAGAGGAAATGGTAACTGGAAAATAATGTATATTTTTTTCCTTTCGCCATGGATCATATTTATCTAAAACTAGTTCAAGACCATCTAAATATTCTTGCCTTTGCCTGTTCTAATACTGCTGAATCAAACCAGCAGGAAAAATACCTCCAAAGCTTTCTCGTATATTTTTTAAATAAAGTTTTCCTTTCCTCGTTTAAAATTGAGAATCTAGGTCAAGGCCGTGAATGCCATCATGGCATTAAGGAATTATAGCTTTGAAATGTCAAGCTTTGGCCCTAATTCAAAGTGCCGTAGATACGCTTCAATTTTAATGATCAATCGCTTTCGTACAGTTAATACACAAGTACTAGAAAATCGATTGTGTATAGGACGCCTTTTTTACGAAAAGTTAAAACTAAAATTCAGCACAAAAGTATAATTTTAGGATGAGGATCATATACCAGATTTCATTAATTTACATAATTTCGGTTTTTAATTTTCTTTATATCTACATATTAGATACTTAACTTGCATATGAAATTTTATGAACAATTTTTGAACTTTTTTTGTTATTTAATCCATTTATATTCGAATAGCAAGATTTACAGAGTTCTTCTATATGGATTTCATTCAGCTTTTGACACTAATTAGTTAATTTCGTATAAAATTTAAAACCAACTTTCTGTTGTCTAGTTGAAAGAGATTTTTAATTATTATGTTTACTAATATATAGATATAACTTTTTTTTTTTAAAAAAAAAGTGATTTATGGGCTTAGGGAGGTTTGAACTGTAAATAATCCTTAAAATCTCGAGAGACAAACTTTTGGATTATAATACTTTGTTTTTGTGTACTTCGTTTACTTTTGTTTTTGCATGCTTTGTCAAGGTATCCGACTACGTTGAAAACACTGGTTTTCGACCACATTGGCGAAATTTTTTTTATTCTCATTTTTTGTACTACGGACTTTTCTCTTTCTAAAACAGTTTATCATTTGTTCCTAAGTGAATTAGAAAAAAAGTTATGGCGATTTTAAAATGCCTTACCGAAACAAAATAAAACCGGAAACGCCATTCCCAAACCGGAAGTTGAATTCCGAAACCGAAACTGTCCTTCAATTTGCTAAATTTTGATATTTTCTCTTGGTTTTACTTTATAAAATAGTTTTATTTTATGTTGCTAGCGGCAAGCCACACTGTTTTTAACACATACTTTCCTTATTTCTTTGCGGAAAATTGGCAACAACTGTGTTCGTTTGCTGTTTTGTTTACGACCTCGTGCTTGCTTCGCTAATTTTGTTTTGCTTCTTTTAAAAGAGAAAATTTTGATTTTTCTTTAAAATTTTTGCAGTTTTTGACGTGAAGTTTTATTTATAATGAGTCATCTGAAAAATTATCGCTCAAAGAAGCGAAAATTTTCCGGAAATCAGCACAATTCTGGACATTCTAAAAAAGATACTGAAAGTGAAATTCCAGCCAATTCAACTGATGTTACTACTGCAAGTTCTTCAAAACTTAGTGGTAATAACTATTTGCATATGAAAAGTTCTTCAAATCCTGATGAACTACGTGGAAATCGAATAATGGACATTGAGATTTTAGAGTCAGTGTTAACTATATTATGTTGTCCCATGTGTTTGAAAAAGGAACTCTGCTTAGAAGAAGATTCTCGTTTTGGTTTGTGCTCAAATTTTTTATTAAAATGGCAGAATTACACATTTCATAAAGGATTTGCTACATCAAAAAAGAGAAACAATGCTAATGACATGAACACTTTACTTGTGTATGGTTTAAGGCTAATTGGAAAAGGATATACTGCAGGTAAAAAACTGATCTCCATGTTAGATATGCCTTTTCTTTCTAAAGCAACTTTCAGAAGTCAAGAGTTAAAACTTCTGAAAGCTGCATCTAAAGTTGCTGAAAAAAGTATGAAAGATGCAGCTGAACAAATACAAATTTCAAAATGTTCACAGTTTAACATAGTAGATTGTGGAGTATCTGTGGATGGTACTTGGCAAAAGAGGGGATTTTCCTCCTTGAATGGCCTTGTAAGCTGCATATCAATCGACACTGGCAAAGTATTGGATATTGAAGCTATATCACAGTTTTGCAGAATCTGCAAAACTTTCTCAGGAAAACAAAAAGTTTCAAATAAACTCCATGTATGCAAAAATCATGATGGCTCAGCTGCACGCATGGAGACAATTGGAGCCTATCGTATTTTTGAGCGCTCAGAAAATAACCGAAACTTGCATTATACCGAGTACTATGGAGATGGGGATTCTAAGGGCTATGATGCAGTAAAGGATATTTATGGGAAGGACTCTGTAAATAAATTGGAATGCATTGGCCATATACAGAAAAGAGTTGGGACTCGCCTTCGAAAATTGAAAAAGTGCACCAAAGGAATTGGGGGGAAAGGGAAATTAACTGATCGCTTCATTGACAAATTGCAAAATTACTATGGAATTGCTATTCGTAGTAATAAAGGCAATTTCCAAGCTATGCAAAGTGCTGTTATTGCAGCATTTTATCACTGCTGCTCAAGCAAAAAATATCCGATGCATGGTCAATGTTCGAAAGGTGTCGACAGTTGGTGCAAATATCAGCGAGAAAAGGCAAGCAAAAGAACATTCCAGGATAAGTCAGCAGGACTTCCACAACACATAATAAACAAAGTAAAACCTGTTTACATGAAATTATGTGAACAGGCATTACTGCGCAAATGTTTACATGGAAAGACACAAAATGCCAACGAGAGTTTTAATGGAATGTTATGGAACTTTGTCCCAAAAGAGCAGTTTGTTGAATTACAAACATTGCAGCTAGGGTCTTTTATCACTGTACTTCAATTTAATGATGGAATGAGAGGCTTGCCGGAAGTTCTGAATAATTTAAAATTGAATGTAGGACATTACATGCTAAGTGGAATGTCATTACTTGAAAATCAGCGAATAAATGATGCTGAAAGACATTCACTAGCAAAGGTAAAAACTCAAAGAAAAAAACTTTCTGCTCACAGAAAGAAAAAAGGCCTACTTATTGAGGAAAAAGAAGGCCTGAACTATCATCCAGGCAAATTTTAAATGATTTTAATAAAGGAAACAATGTTTTTCAACTAAAATTTACCTTTAACTTCAATTATCTCAAAACTTGAATTTTCATAAAAATGCTCCACCATTAACATGATATCTCAAAAACTAATAGAGGTATCTACATAAAACTTTCAGTATATGTTTTAAATGATATGGACAATGAGATGAACCAAAAGTTTTATTATTGGTGATATACTGTTTCATTTATGGGTCTTTTTAGCACAAATATGTTGTGAATTTATGGGAAAAATGCATATATATGCATATTTTTGCCAATAACTTTTTTGCATCTTAATATTTTTCTTAGATTTTGGTTCATTTCATTCATCACTATATTCTATAAGTTGTGTACAAAGGAAATTAAGATTGTTGCATTACAATTTTGTGTTGAGTGTTAACCGTTTTGATTAAATTTTCTTAAATTTCACTTGAAATTTTCCAATTTCTCAAAATATAATATATTTTCAAATTTTTTTTATGTATTTATAGTGTTTATAACTTACAATACATCTGAAAACCATAAATAATTTTTTAAAAAGCCACTTTTTCAAAAAATTTCCTTCGAACGTAGGCGGCTACCTTTAATGAATTTCTTGCTTTCATTTCTCAAGAGTTGAACAGCCAGACTTTTACTTCTATCTAAACTCCTAACGAACAGATCCTTTAAAAAGATAGATTGAAATTCTAAATAAAGCTATTTTAGAATATATAACCAATAATACCATGCAAAACAACAATTAACACATTAAAGGCGGGAGTCGTATTACTACGATTTATCTCGACTGTAGCTTAAAGGCAGCAGATACAGCAGCAGATTTAAGCAGAAATGAGCGTCTCTCGTTTTTGAAGCAGCGCCAACTAGGGCCAAGAGTACGACTTTTGCTACACATTTGCTTGCTCAGCCCCTTTTTACAGGGGGGCACAATCACACCTCTCACAGATAGCACACAGAAGAACAACCATGTGCAAACCGGGACTAGAACCCGGGATTCCCAGAACACGAGGAAGACGCGGTACCTCTGTGATAAAAAGCCGGCTTTCCAAGAGTTCTGATCTCATTCGCTAAGGTTGAATATTTATATTACTATTTGTGAGTACCTGAAAAAACGTGTGGCTCAACAACAGTTATATGCTTAAGTTTCACTGACATTGCGGGAGATAGTTTACGCGACTAGTGTAAGTACTAGCACATTTTGTGTGTGGGGGGGGAGAGATCTAACCAATATTCTCTCAGAATTCCCAGAATATAGGTTCCCCAATATTAACCACTACATGATGTTATTACTACAACATAGCCCTGATGGTTTTCTACAATTGTCACAGGCTTTTATATTGTTACGAGCGAGCAAAACGCACGCCAAAGGTGAAAACGTTGGCTGCGCTTCACGGGATGCTCCGCGCCAGCCGGGTCGACTTGGCGGGAAGAATGTTCTGGTAACCCCGAGTCAATTCTGGTTGAACCGCGTTTTCTCCCGGCGCTTTCTCCCGCGTATATAAGAGGCGGGTTGCCTCTTCCTGGCAGTTAATCTCTTAAAGAGAAGCGTTTCGCTTTACTCACGGAGTTACGCTTGTGAGCTGTGTTTGCGTTTGCTGTTAACGCTGTGTTATTGAGCTCGCTGTGCTTTACTGTTGTTGTGCTATACTATAGCTGTTTTGCAAACCGTGTTTATTGTGCGTAGGACTTGCATTTACGCTGTAAGTGACTGATTTTTGCCGGATTGTGTTTTCTGAAGTTTTACTTTTCCAAGTCATCCTGTATATACCTGTAAATAGCTGTAAATAAATTTGTTTGTGCTGTCCTCAAATAAAGTCCATTCAATTCGAACCCGATACGCTAAAAACGTAACAATATAATAAGGATCTATATAATGTACAAGAGAAGACTTACGCATTAAGTTCGTCAAAGATTCTTTTTTTTCATTTAGCTTAAAGGAAAGCCATGTTCGGGGGGAAATAAGAGTAGTATTTGATCCAAAAATAAAATAATACAGATTATAATAAGAGTGGCATTGTCGGGAGATATGCCTACCCGGGCTCTGAGGACAGAAGCGGCATGTTGGAGAGGCTGGTCATGTTGTCAGGTCGCACCAAGGTGATGTTGAAGGTGGCCTTGAGAGCGGGTTCGTCGAAGCAGGGAAAGGCCCTCCGAGCGTCTGTTGGCTGGAACTGGGTGGTGGCCAACCATCTGGAAAAAGAAACGCCCCATTCAATTCGAGTGTCAAAAGCGATGCCATTTTTAAACAGAAAACAAAATGCGAAATCGTGTGATTCAGTGGAATAAGGATATAATAACACATAAAATCTCTACTATTTAAATATTCACTTGTTTACTGTGCTCCCCCAATTTTTATTAGTTTTCCATGACAAAAATTGTTGAAAATTTTTAAGGGGCTTCTAATTACTTAGAGAATGGAATCCGCATCACTAATAATTCACTTAAAAATATATGTATGCAAAAAAATAATTTTTGTTTGAAGCAGAAGGCAGATTCAGAGACAGAAGACAGATTTTCGAATTTTTAAGTTCGTTTTATTGCAACCCGTGAGTCACGCATTGTGTACAAACAAAAGCGACAAGCACAACACAGAACGACACAAAACGAGCATTCACCATCTTTATTATACATTCTTCTTTACAATCACTATCTTGCTATTAATATTTGATGAAACAATGAAAATTATGGGATTCCAAAACAATGTAATCTACCGTTGAAAATCAAGCTATAAACTATTTTAACAAATTAACCAAAATTAATAGAAAAAATTCCCTGCCTTTTAATAGTTTTCATTAGAGAGATAATTTTTTAAAATTTTGGAACAATGTAGCATTTTTTTAAATTATGTTCTCGGAATTTATTATAAATAAACGGAAAAATTCAGCTTAATTTTTAATTAATTGAAATTCTAATTAAAAATTCAAAAAATCGCTCCGATATGTATATTTGTCTGAAGTAAATATGTTCTGAATGTGTTACATATAGGTAAAATGGTCTGGCCTGTGAAGAACCAACATATTATATATATATATATATATATATATATATATACACACACTAGCGGACCCGACAGACGTTGTCCGAAAATATTTCAAACCTTCTTGAATAAGTTATAACAATCTGGTTCGTTTTGATAAAAAATTGTATGAAAATGTTATTACAATACCTGACGTCATTATGTGTACAGTTCCCAAAATTAAACCTATCGATTGCTTGTGAGTATGCGTATACTATATGCTAAGTTCAATATAGAAACTTAGACTGAAACTTAACTGTTTCTATTCAACTTTGTTGAATAGAAACTTAAACTTGTTTTAATTAAAGGGTAAAAAAAGATGAACTGTAAGCTATCGTTTGGAAAAAGATTATTTTGATGTATTAATTTATTTGCTCAATATCAGCATTTTTTTATTGTTATTAGGATGCTGCACCCACTTGTTTCCATTTGGACAGCTGCAGTACAAACAGTTTCGCTTTCCTCCAAACACTGCTAGTGAGCATAATTTGTAATTCTGATTTTAAGGTGTTGTTTTTGCTTTGGCAGATGCTAAAAACTTCTACCTTTTCTTTCTTTTGTTGTTGGTTCTGGTTTGTTCATTCATTCGTCATACATTTCATATTCGAATGGCTCGTTTCAGTTCCTTTGAAATTAGATACAAAAACAGTTCTATTCAGGGTTAAAATTGAAATTTACTTTTAATTACCTTTTTTTTTTCCTAAATTTTGTTTTCAAAAATTTTTATCAGTTTTCACTACGAAAAGCCTAAAGGACTTCCAAATAAAAGCAGACTAAGTCTGAAAATGTTAAGATATGATGGACAAAGAAATTCTTTGATTCATAACCAAGCAATTCTAATGACATTTTGCAAGCTTCTACCAACTGCAATAAACCTGAAATAGTGAATTCATCATCTTAAAATTGTATATAATAGTTACATTGTTCTGTGCAATCACTTTAGTATTCTTTTTTGAAGAATTTTCTTTGTCATGAATATCAGGAAAAATTTCTTCAAATGTGTCTATTATGTGCTAAATATGGTAAAGAATTTCGTTCTGTATTTACTGGTGAAAGGATACTTACACAAAAAAAACCCTGAAGTGAACAACAAAGTTGTAGAGGCCTTCTTGTCTCAACGAAGAAAATATATCAAATTTTGATTACTGCTTTATTATAACTCAGAAAAAAAAGTTCATTATATAAAATAAATTGTATCTTATAAACATGTATCATATTGTTATCATATAATAACAATGAAATGAAAAAAAAATTCAAAAAAATCAGTACATGTCATATTAGAAGAAAACATGAGCTCATAATTTATGAAACAGGTGAATTTTGATTTGCTTCAAATTTTTTATTATATTTGTTTATGGCAGCATATATAGTTTAAAATGGTCATATGAATATAAATTAATCTTTGTGGCTAATGAAATTTTATTAAGCAAGCCTAATTATGATTTGAACTCTTTTTTTTAATGATAATGATGGTGAAAAAAAAGGTGTTGGTTTTGTTTCGCCAATAGTATTTCCTTTATATTCTTTGAGAACTCTTACGAAAATATTTTAAATTTATAGATGTATACATTTTATAAAATAAACAATTCTTTTAATAAAAAGGAATATTAAAAAAATTTTAATTATGTCTATTATGTTTCTGGTCTGTGAATGTAACATTTAAATGTATTTTTAGCTTTTTCTCAAAAGGAAATTTTGTGATACTCTTCAAATTTTCAAATACTCCATGCACATTCTATTTTTAGTTACAAATCTGAAACTTTTCTCTTATGCTTGATGAACATATAATAATATAATTTGCATTTATAGATGAATTATGTATCTTATATTTTTTTATTGAAGACCTCAAATAATATTATTGCATTGATTTTTTAACATTTTTCAAAAAAAGTCAATAATATCAAGTTTTAAAGGGAAAATCACATTTTGAGTTAATTCAAGCATGCTAAATATCATGAAAATTTCAAAACAATATTTGTGCCTATTAATAAAGATTTACAGATTGGCCGTTGGGTCCGGATTTGAATGAATACTCTGCATGAATTAAACGATTTTGCTTTCATGAAGTTGATTTATAAAATTAATAATATAGATACTGTGTAATAGAAAACTATATTCTGCGTTTAGGGTGATTAGTAGTTTAACCCCCTTCTTCGCCAAGTTGGTTATAATTCGCCAAAGATGGGAACTTTATGGTTTTCCTGCGTTTACGTTTTTAGAAAATATATTTATTTATTTCATTTCAAAGAATCTTTTGCTGAAAATTACATATTTCTGGATTTAATTTGCAGCAAAAATTTTAATAGAATATAAACAGAATCTTGAAAACATGTTAAGCCGAAGATTGTTAGCATGGGAAAAAAACCAGAAGCCTTATTCATCTGGCAATTGCTTATTACTACGACTCAAAATAACTTTAAAAAAAAGATGTACTTAAAAATATATAACTAACAGAAAAACTGTTTAATTACAAAAGCAACATAACTAACCTTTTAACAGCGTGTATCGGAAGTAAAACAAAACAGCAAACCAATAGTTTTGTCTCCGTTTAAATAAAGTGCTCAACAAAATGCGCATGCGTTAAACTTCATCACCAGAAAATGCATTTTTTTTTTCTACATGAGTTGGGCAATTAGAAATTTTTATTTTCCTTTATTCTGCTTTATTTTAATTCAAAAGTACATCAGAATGAGCCTTAAAGGTCGATTAATTAACGATGCTTAAATTTAAATACAATAAATGCAATGAAAATAAAAAAATCGTTTGAAATAATCGATCGGACACATGTTAAGCCTAACCTCATCACTGTTAGAAAAAGAAACTTAAAACCTTACTCACTTCGCGATGGGGGAAGGGAGTTATTTTGGCGGGAAAGTTAGTTTTTAATTAATAATTAAAATTCTACATTTTGTAGTGGACTGAATTGTCAATCTAAACCATTCTCGAATCCACTTGAACACACAAAAAATTTCATCAAAATCGGACCAGTCGTTTAGGAGGAGTTCAGTCACATACACACGCACAGAAGAATTTTATATATAAAGATATTCATCTTTATTATCAGTACATATTCGTTGCCAAGTAATTATCAGCTAAATTACTAAATGCTTTTATTTTCAAATCATAGAATCATTTTATTTTCAATCATGGAATTTATTTAAGTATATTATTACAATATCTTTTTCCTATATTATATGTAATAAAATATGAAAATTATTATTAAATTAGGAAATACATAATTAGTAACTTTAAAATGATTAAAATGATCTCCAATAAAGGTATTTTAAATAGCGAAAGTAAGAGCCTTTTATTACATTTTTCAAATGGAAAAAGTACATATTTAGATACAATTTTTTATTAAGTTTATTATCATGTGAGAACATGATGTTGTTTTGATTATGAGGTTTTGTGGTGTCTCCAAAAAATGTAGGCAATGAATATCATAATTTAAATCGGTTAACAGACATTTAGCAGACGATTCCTTTTCAGAAGTTTTATAACTACTACTATTTTTATTTTAGTTAAAATATTATTAAATGTTAAAAGCAAACGATTTTTTTTTTGTTAAACATATTTTATAAATTTTTTTAAAGCTTTCATTTTTAATTTTCTAGCTAGCAATACAAAGTTTTGATGCTCAAAAAATTTTATGATGGAGGAGGAAAGCACTGCTTTTCTAAAAACTACAGATAGTACAATAATATAGCCGCGTGACCATTTCACGCCAAATTAAAACTTATTTTTGGGAAAAAATTGCGTTAAGGCAAAAGTTTTGGTGCTCGACAATTTAAAGATTTTTAAAAAATCAGTTTTTTTAAATATCGACGCGCGTGAAATCTGATAGTCTCAAATCGGCTAAAGCTGCCTAATGAATTAAATTAATTCAGATAAACGATTATTTAAAAAACTATGATTCACTCACATTATAACTTATAATTTGCGATAGAAGTTATTTTAATCCTGTCAGAACATGATGTTGTTCTTGAGATGAGGATTTTGACGCCAACAAAAATCCGTAGACGAAAAATAAAAATGGTATTATTTGCACGAGCATCTCAAATAATCAACTTTTAATAACGTGATACCATTGCGTTTACAAAATCTCTGATTTAAAAAAAAACTAAATTAATGACTGCAGCAAATAAAGCCTCGAAAAATGTCATTTTGAGCACGCGATTATATGATATGAAATAAATAGGAAATAGGATATTTTTTAAGCAATAAATGTTATACAAAGGTTTTTTATTATCATTTTAAATTATAAAGTGACTCGTTCAATGAAACAATTAAAATGAATAAAAAATATGATTTAACTCGCAAGAGCGCGTGGTGCTTGGTCGTTCAAGAAATGATGTTCTGACATGACACATTGAAATATGCATAGCAAATTTCACTTTAATCTTTTTTTATTTAAAAATATAAACGCATAACCTTTTTTGTTATAAACGCGAAAAAAAGCCGACTATTAAAATAAAATCGTATCTTAAAATCTACTCAATCGAACAAACTATTTTTGATTTCTAGAACTTCACGTCCATACCAGGTTTTAGTTTGTATCAACTTCCATTTTCCAAAACTCCCACTTTTTCAGTAAATGCATCATACAAAGTTTGCACAACTATTTGACGCTTTTCTCACGTTTTCAGTTCATACCAATTCTGAAAAATGGCCCTATTTGCTTGATAAATAACTGGGAATATGCTTCGGGATCAGCCTTATTTAAACACAAATTCGCAGAAGAAGAACAGTTCAAGAATCCAGGGAATCCATACATCAGAAGAAAACAATGGCCATTATTTTCAAACAAATTTCTGAAGAACTCGTATTTATTTCATGAAAATCGTTTTCACGAAGGGAGTCAATGTTGGGGAAAGTAAAAGCTGCGCAAGCTCGAACGAACATCGAAAGAAACGAAAGGTGCGAAATGACAGGCGATTTTGTCGAAAAATAAATCAAATTTCTTTGAATATGAGAAAATAAACTGAAGACTTTGATGTTTTTATCAAACTAATCGTGCTGAGATTATTATAAATTTAACTTGTGTATGTTTAATATCAGTATTTTTAGAATTTATCCAAATATAATGTGTTAGAGGTGGGATTTCAAAATTTCATTCATGTATATAATAGTAAAAATTATGACAACTTACTATATAGTACTATACGATGAGGATATTGTCTTATTTTTTTGGTTTAATTATTAATTCAGGACACTTTTCGTTTGCAAACAAAGTTTGTTGTAAATATAATTTAAATCAAAAGAGTCTTTACATTACTTATAGGCCTTAAGATTGATTTAAAATAAATAATTGTACAGTACAAATTTCTTAGTAATAAAATTTGCAGACTTTTATTCATAATCATTGTTAATAATCATTAATTATTAAATTTAATTAATTTTTAATTCTTTAAATAGAATTTTAGCAGTTTGTAATGAAAATGGAAATCAACAGGTAGTAGCTCAATCGGTAAAAATGTAAGGATTTCAATTTCTTTCACGTGAAGGTAAAGAATGCGAGCTCAATTCTTGGAAAAATTGGTAATTTTTGATAAATTATCTATATTAATTGTAATTATTTTATAAAAATAAACTAAAATAAAAATTTCTTTTACTGAACTTAGCAGGAATTGACTTTAAATTTTTTTCTATATTACTTGTTTATATCTTATAAACACTTTTTCGATGGAAAAAAATTTCTAATTCAATAAAAAGGTAATTTACTCATCAAAATTTTAATATCGAAAATTTCTGCCATATTTAAACCTTTTAAAACTTATTTACGTACATAAAGTTTGCCATTTAGTTCTTTTGAGGCAATTTTTATTTCAATCTCATACATCTTCATATTTCCTTGGAATAGAAAATTAAACCTTTGACTCGACCAGAATTGTAACAAATTAAAGATGCTTATTTAATTTATTCGTCAAAATAGGAGTATCTTATTTCATAACGATATTTTATTTTCTACGCTTGTAAATTCAATTGGCTATTATTTAAAAACTCACTTCGCTATAAAGAACTCGCACATCCGTGCAGTGAAAAATATACATAAACAGATGATAAAGTTTTCTTCAAGATACTTAGTTTTAAGATGAATGCTTTTTGACAGATTTTATCTACAAATGTTTCATCACATTAAGATTTAATCTCCGATTTTATCATTAAAAATTTGAAATGTTCACACTCTAATTGTCCCAATCCCTTTAAAAAACACAACTTAGAACTTATCAAGATAAAAATGATAAAAAATTCTTTAATGATTGAAGGAAGATGTTTAATGATGCGTGAAAATAATAAATTCTCCAAAGTTTCATATAAGGATCTCCGATCACATTTGAGAATATAACGGGCAAGGAAAACATGTTAATTCTCATTAAAAAGATATGAAAGTTATTTTTAAAATATATGAAGCAAACAGAATGGATATATTAAAATTATTATAAAATCTAATCGCGGAAGAGTTTCTGGAATCCGAAGCAACACACATATTGAGAAAACTTTATGTCTCTACATACAGGAAAATTTAAAAATGTAATTAACTAGATAAAACAGTTTCAATCAAGCTTTCGTCAAAATATGTCAATTCATTATTTTCTTGAATATGTAAAGCGATAGCTCCAACATTCAACAATCTATATAGATGGAATTTGGTAAAATATATTGTTACGTTTTCAGCGTAGCGGGTTCGGATTGAATGGACTTTACTTGAGGACAGCACAAACAAATTTATTCACAGCTGTTTACAGGATGACAAAGTAAAACTTCAGATAAACACAATCCAGCAGTAATCAGTCACTTACAGCGTAAATGCAAGCCTTACGCACAATAAACATAGACTGCAAAACAGCTATCGTATAGCACAGTAAACAGTGAATCAATTATACAACTCAATTATATAACGTTAACAGCAAACGTAAACACAGCTCACTAATCCGCTAGTCCAGCGAGACGCTTCTCTTCCGAAAAGAACTGCTAAAACTTCAGAAACTGCTAAAACTGCGGCATCCCGTCCCTTATATAGCCGAGCGAGTGAGCACTCAAGAGCACACGGATCTTCATCTAAGATCCTACGGATATTCCTTTCGCCAAACTAACACAGCTGGCGAGAAGCTACTCGTCAAACGTCGCCAACTTCGGCATGCTTCCGGGGCGGTCGCCCGCTTGTAACAATATTGATACCAAAACTAGAGACTTTTCCAGAAGTTGCACCTAATCTCTCAAATGAAATAGTTCCAATTTTTCTTGTTTAATGAAATTTGGTTCATGAAGACCGAAAACAAAATTATTGATAAAAATTGAATTTTGATTTTAACCAATCAGACAGAGTTGTGATTCTCGTGCTCTGCTTTACAACGGAAAGAGGGGTGCTGTAGTCTGAGATTGATTAGCCCTCTGAGCACCAGAGGGCAGAAGTCTGACTTCTAGCTCACACACGTCACAAACCCTTATTACAGGGCAGACTTCATTCATGCGTTTCATTCATCAACAGATTGTAATTTAGATCTGGAACAGAGAACGATCAGCTCTAACCCAGTACCGCCAGTGGTATTACTCTCGACATGGAGGACTCAGTGACCACGACAGATTTAATTTGTGGCAGCCACCACATACATATACACACACACGACGAGTCTTCAGCTTTCGGGCTCGAACCCGCAGTTCAAGAGATGCAACTCCAACGCCAACCAGTCTATCCTGGCCCGACAAGTGTATTAAAATGTATTTTGAATTTTCTTATCTATATTACGAAGGTTAAAAGTATATGAGACCCGTCGGATGCCCGTTTATAATTGTCAGAATCAAATTTTTCCTGCTGCCTAGGCATAGAAGTTTAGAGAGTGATTTCCAGCTCAGGCATCATCCTCGTAGACTGATTGCTATTTAAAATAATGAGGTGCCGTTCAAAGTAACTTTAATGATGTTTTAAAATAGAATGCTGGATTAAATTAAACCCACTTACTTCAGACATAACAAGCTCTTTATATGGCCATCAAAAACTAACAAAACTAATACAAGCGTTGTTATTGTCTGAGTGAAAGAGATATTAACTGTGTAACTCATATGTTTTTCAACTCCTATTGTGGCTTGCAATTCAAAATTTGTGGGAAAACAAAGGGAGTTTTCTTTTGAAAAATGCTATTATTTATTATTCTTTTTAAAGTTTGCAAAAATCAGGAGAAATAAGATGCCTTCTAGTGCGTTCTGTTATTTTCGGCGCATTTACAGATGAAAGTAAAATCAGTAAAATGAAAATTTTTTATTGTGTTATCTTTATTTCTTTTTTTTTCCCACATTCCTTTTTGACTATGTCGATTTGGGCAGAAAAGTGATGCAGCTTTTACTGCCCCGAAATGAATTTTGTTTTCTCTCCTCGCGCATCCGATGCCATTCACCGGAAATAAATTTTTCCCCCGAAATATAGTCTGCGGATATAATGGGTCAGCGTACCTTTCTCCTTCAACTCGTCCGTCAGTCATAAAACCTAAAGATAAAAAAAAAAAAAAAAAAATCTCGTTCTTTTTTTTTGTTCCCTCACTCAGAAAGAAGGATGCCCAATAGAAGAGAAAAAAATCTTTTATTGTTCACTATTATTATCTGTTGAAGACGATAAGAAAAACTAGGAAAGGGAGTTTACGACGTTTTCGCCTTTCCATCGTTAAAAACGAAAAAATTGCGCAACCTTGTTATTTTCTTTGTGGGTGGAGGGAGGGGGGCCGATGTCAGGGGGTTGGGGAGAGAAGCAATTCGAGACATCTCTTCCCAGGAATGGATTTTATTCCTTTGAAAGGAATGTTCAACTGACTTTCTTTCGAATCTCATATGCATGAGTTTTATTTCATTGCAGCAAGATAAGGTAATGGTCGAAAAAAATTGTATCATCTCAGCTACAATGCCTGAAATTGCAAAAAATGCTGTTTCAAAGCGGGATTGAGCTGATTAGAAAGATTCCAAGTAGCTCTTTATCTTCATTAAAAGACCAATGGTTCTAAGAATGCTTTAAAAAATGTATTTTTTAACATAAAAAATTTGCATTTAATATGATTTTTTTAAATATACAGTGGTGGTTCCTGCTTATTAGCTGCGGGGTGCTGCTGTAATTTATTCTAAATTTCTCGATTTCGGAATAAACGCTTGATTAATAAAATTCTCTTTATATAAAACGCTAACTAAGTGGTACAGAAATCGATATTATTATCTAATGTCGAATGACAACGGCCAATTATAAATATACAAACATTTCAGACTGGTTCATCGAATAACTTTTATGCAATTAATCCAGCAATTCAGAAATTAATAGAGTTTCAGAGTATTGTTAGAAATGCTCTGGGGTGAGCTCGCCGTGTTACCAAAAACTCCATATATCACACAGAGAGTTGAAACGAACGATAAAATAGGTGCAATCATACAGGATAATCTCAATACTTTACCAAAGAGAAATTGATAGCCATACGTTCAAAATTATTATTTCAAAAAATAATTGACGTTTAACAATGTTAAATGTCAAAAATATCACCTTTCCACAATATCAGGTTTATTTCTAAATATTTTTTTAATCATGTTTTGAATATAACAACAATTTAACAATTTGATAAATTTTATTGGCTCATACTGCTTACAAAACAAAGGCTTTGTCAGTGAATTTTTAAATAACATATAAAATTCAGTTTTTAGTTATTCTTCCTAAAATGTGGCATTTGAACAATAACACCAAATAATGCAATTAAGAACATCTTCAACCTAACTTTTAATGTTATGATGAAATTAAAACTCCTCTATCATAACATTTTATAGTATGCTTTTTCTTGCCAATATTAAAATTGTTAGAAAATTGTTTCCAATCATTTTAAAGATGTTGATCTATAATTGATAATTAACACGTATAGTTCTATATGAGTTGATATACAAACATATAACGCAAGGCCTTGAGTTGATATGCAAACATATATCATAAACCAAATTTTATTTGCTTAACTCGAAGCATTTCTAAGTTATATAGAATGATTAACAGACATAATCCCAATAACTTTTGGTGATTTAAAACGTGGAAATTCACCAAAAATTCGAAATTTTTTGGCTACAATAATAGTTTCTTTATAATTCGAACAAAAGGAAATGAAAAAAGGACAAAAAAAAGTTAGAACTACTTTTAAACGTGTTTTTGTTCATAAAAGGTCTTTTTTTTTCAATTGC
>JAOUZG010000631.1:542702-558841 GCA_026289955.1 Argiope argentata | reverse complement strand
CTAGATAGATAGATAGATAGATAGATAGATAGATAGATAGATAGATAGATAGATAGATAGATAGATATAGATATAGATAGATAGATAGATAGATATATGCTCTTTTGCTCTATTTTAAGGTAGGACTTATCAAAAAAATCATTCGCTCGAATAACATAAATATAGCAACCATATAAGATCATATAACTTTGCTTTGAAAGAGCTTATTATTAAAAGTTTTGCTTTCATGTGAGCAGAATTGATTTTAAAAAATTTATTGTTTGGAGTTCATGCAATTTGAAATAACTTAATTTTTGAAATAATGATGCATTTATGCATTTTTTACCGCTAACAGAAGCGTAAAACTATACAACAAGTGAGCGTATTGAGCTGAGATAACGTGGAGATGCCAAAAGAGCCAAATGATTCTTGGAGGTTGCTGAATGGAGCAAGCAAAAGCTGTAATCCCTAGTTTGTTATATAATCGTCGAACAATTGTAATAATATAACGGCTAAATTTCTACTTGTATCTTTTATTTTTATTTGTGAACATTTTTCTTTATTTTCCAATAAAATTCAGTACCAGAACTTCCATTAAGGAATTTGGAGAAAAAAACCCCCACTGTACTTGAAAATTCTCTAGAATGGAACACATTATGAAGGACTTCTAAGTCGTAATGCAATTTGATATAAACACCATTAAGAACACAGTTGCCCGACAACTTATCTTCAAATTTCTCTTCGTTTTCCGCAGTAATGTAATTTCACTTTCTAATTTATCAAGCAAACTGAGCAGGTAATAAATATATATATGTATATATATATTAGATTGCTACTAAAGAAGAAAGTCACACTTTTAACTATTTGATGAAAAGTTTAGGACAGGACAAATAACTTTATAAATTGCTGTTGAAAATTGTGGCAAAAAAATTTATTATAGGTATTTATGAAAAATTACTCGAACTAAATCAATCTCATTAAAAGGTTTTTTTTTAATTTTAAAATGATTAGAATAGCACAATAATATTTTCGGGAATCCTATTAAGAAAATTCCAAAATTAATTTTAGTTACAAATATTCCCTCTGATGTGAGCATCGACATCCTACAAATCATATTCATAACAAATTTGACAAATCTAGTTCTAACATTTTACATTTTAGAGTAGATGCACAAGGAAGACTGGGCATTAATAATTAATTCTTTAAGTTTACAAAAATGTGAAAAAATAAAACAAGTAGAAATACTTTTTAAGTAACAGTATGCTCAATTGTTTATATTAAAACGTTCTTTTCTTTCTTTCTTATTATTCAAGTTTTCCTTCTAGATTTGTGTCTGTTACTTAAAAATCCAAAAGGCAGCCTTTCTAAGTTCAATTTTTGAAATGAAAAATGCTATTAAAAAAGTTTCAGCTAGAATCGTTTTAGTCCAAAATCAATGAACAAGAACAATTTTATTTTATTTGTTTTTTATAGCAATTTTTTTTTCATAAATAATACGGTTTTTTTCCTTCATTTAAGCGATTTTATTTATTTAATTTTTTTTTTGGCAGGTAAAATCTTTATAATCTTATAATCATGAAGAAATTTTTCAAAAAGCGAGAAACGGGAAAAGGTCGCGAGTGAGTACATAAACTTAAGAAACCTGATCCGAACTGAACGGTCTATTTCCTGGATCGGTGCTTCTCTGCGATATCGCAAAAGAATCAAGAAATTAGAGTAGTTAACGCTGTCACCGGCTTTGTTCACAAGGTGGCTCTCACTAAAGCAACCTATTTTAGTGAGGGATGAAATGGGGCAAAGAGGTGAACTTTTAAAAGTATTAAAAAATGCGTGTACTTTTGTTGTTGTTGTGAATTCAACTAAAAAAATTTGCTTTTATAAATGCAATTGAAAAAAGCATATATTTTTATTTCTGAAAAGGAACCATTAGTGTCAGCATCTAAAAGTAACATCTTTTTTTAACATTTTGTAGGAATAAGTAAATTAATCTTTGCGATTAACTGAGATTTATGACAGAATGCTTTCTTCTTTGGAAACATATTTCCTTTTATTTCTAACAAAATGTATTCTATTTCGGAAGCATTATATATTTCAGATAATCGTCCAAGAAAATTAAATGTGTTGATGGCTCATTAATTAATCATTCTCTATGCAGTTTATATAAATAGAAAATTCGTTCAAATTTGATGCTTTTTATCAACTTAAAATTTAAAATTGAAGTTTATTAATAAGGAAATTATAAGATATTCTTTACTTATAATAAAGCACAATGTGTGTGTGTGTCTGTTGGCGATGTACAGGCCAGACCGTTCGACCTACAGCTACCAAACTTGGTACATGTATACCTTGGGTGTCGAGAATGTGCACCTCGGGGCCCTTTTTTGAATTTTTAATTAAAATTTTAATTAATTAAAAAATAAGCCAAATTTTGACGTTTTTTCGCTATAACTACCGAAAATATTACAGCACAAAATTGATTTTTGCATCAAGTTAAAGCTCAAAAAATTAGCTATTTAATGATACTAGTCTTTATTTTTAATGAATTTTTAAACATTTAATTTAATCGTTGTTTTTTTATCAACAATTTATTTTGCATAAAATAAAAATAAAATTTTATCTTGAACTTGAAAGATATAAGGTATTGGGATTTATAGCTACAATGGCTTTTATCCCCGGTTTCCAGAAGTTAATATTTAAAAAATCTTGTATTTAATTAATTAGTCGTGATTTTTTTTTCATTTGTGCTAATTACACTAAAAAAGCTCAGAAAATTAATCAGCGTGTTTATGCTCTTATTATCTATTATTATAATTTATATATTTATAATAATTTATAAGATAATTAAAAAATACTCAAAGAGAATCAATGGATTTTATGTTCTTATATTTAAGAAACCAGGTTGACTTACCTTGTCTCCCCATCGTTTTCCTTGTAGGAGCTTCTATAGAATCCGGCCAGCTGATCATTGAGGGACCCTACATAGTCCATTGACACTTCGTATTTCTGTCCGGCCTTCAGGCTCCCCTTCAGGTGCAGAATATAAAACTGTCGTTCTTTGTCCTCGGACTTGAAAGCGATGGAGGGTGCATCTTGACCGGTCAACTGGACACTTGATTCGCTCACCGTCACATTATTCACGTGAAGAGTTACATTATCTGTGGCCTCTAACACTTTAATAATGATCCTCACTTTACCATCGAACGTGAAGTTTCCCGGATAGATGTAGGGTTGCAGTTCTATGTCATAGTGTTCCGGTACTATGCTGCGAGGGAGCCGGACATAAGGAAGGGTATTGGGGGTGTCGCCCTTCTGACTGTCTGCGTCCCCAACCCTAGGGCCGCAGGGGGCTAAGTATCCTACAAGAAGGCCCACCACTAGGACACAAAGCGCGGCCACGGCACAAGCCGCTAGAAGGGCCCATTGTGGCACGAAATACCCCTTCCGCTGCTTGAAACTGACCGTCCCTTTCCCGCTGTTCGACTCCATAGTATATCGTTTGCGAAAAGGAGAGAAACACCTGTTTCCCTCGTTCCGTTCCCGACTTGTGTTTTGAGCGCGAACGACGCGCTCGGGCTGCATTGAGGAGTGACATCGCCTCTCGCACGTGACCCTCCCGAGTAAGCCAATGGGAAGGTGCGAGATATTCCTCTTTTTCGCTCTAATAGCTTGGTCGTTTGCGGCGCTTTTCTCGCGGCCGATTCCAGGAGTAATGGGAATCGGTCAAGTGTCAAAACCGAATAAATGGTGCGATAAAAAGGTGAAAACGAAGAAGAATGCTTATCATTTACCGCATTATTGCATTCGATATTTTGGGAATAAACGAAAGTTCACAAGGATAATTTTCACTGGATTTTGTTAACACTCGTTATTTCTTTTTTTATCTCCCAATGATAGCATTGAAAGACTAGGCTTCATTTTTTACAATTTATTGCACAACTCATGCCCTTTTCCAATATGAAAAAATTCTAATATTATCTCTAAACGGATGCCACAACAATCGACTGATTATTAATAAACACTGATCTCCCTCCCTTTTTTGCATATTATCTAATATAGATGTTATTCCCTCTTGCTCCTCCAACGCAAAATTATGGATCTTATATAAAACTGTCAGTATATTATTTAAACTAGCAAATAATACTTCATGAAATATAGGTTTTTGATAATAATCTAACTTTTTATTGAATCTAGCGTGCGAAATCTTTACGAAATCTTACGAAGCGTACGAAACTTTTTATTGAATCTAGCGTACGTACTAAATAGTTGTCAATTAGATAATGACAGACTATTAATACATAACACCCCCAAAATCAAATATGCATTTTGAGCATTTTTTTTTCAGACTAAACTAAAATTTGATATAGAATTATACTTACAATCATAAAATCAAGTAAAGAAATTTACTCACTCAAGTCATTGTTTTTTTAGTTTGCATCAGCAGATTATAAACTCTTTGAGAAATTTGGTTCCAAATTTGATACGGATCTAATTCTCTAACCTATATATTAAATTTTATGAATCTAGATTTTTTTTTGATATTGTGATAACTTGCATTTCGGCAAGCAGACAGACTTCCCCTGAATGGATTTAAATCAAAACTTGATTGGGACCTACAAATTTGGTTTCATACACCAACTTTCAAAGCAATTTGGCTTACGGTATTTACAGAAAGACAGGTGCAATACAAAAAAATAATGGTTTTGAATTCAGGAGGATCAGAAACGTAGAGAATTCGTCAAAATATTGAGTTCGAATTCTTTGATGATTACAATACTTTCACTTTGTATACGTCATATGAGGAGAAAATAATAAAAGCAAAATTCCGTCTGTATAAGCAAACTTGATTAAAAAAGTATATGGTAGATGTGACCTCACACCTCAAAGCAACTTTTAAAGTGGTCAGCGGCTTGTCACAAGGGTAGGACGTTTCCCCCGTGATCCGGGAGTCCCGGGTTCGAGTCCCGGTTCAACCACGGTTGGTGTTCTTCAGTGTTCTATCTGTGAGGTGTGAGAATGCGCTCTCCCCGGTAAAAAGGGGTTGTGCAAGATAATGTTACGCATGAAGTAGCTGAGTCGTACTCCTGGCGTTAGTTACCGTTGCTGAAAAACAAGAGACGTTTAATCAGCTTAAATTACTGGCAGGCCTGTCAGCGGGATTAAAAAGCTGCTGTGTTGTGACTAATGGCACTTGCCGTGGACAAACTTCCGCTGATACGATCAGCAGATTTTAAGCCTAAGAAATGCGTCTCTTTGTTTTACAAGTAGCGCCATCCAGGGCCAAGAGTACGATTTAGCAACACACACGTCACAACCCATTTTAGGGGCGGACTTCATCTATGCATATTCATTTATACATTTCAGATCGTAATTTAGACCTAGAACAGAGAACGATCACCTCTGACTCAGTACCCCCAGTGATATTACTCTCGATATGGAGGACTTTGAGACCACGAACAGATTTAACGAGCGCCAATTGCCACACACTCGGGGAATCTTTTGGTCGGGGAGCTTCGAGCCCTTGACCTAAAAAGTACGAGTCCAACGCTCTACCAACCAGGCCATCCCGTCTCTGGTTTAAAAAGTACCATGAGTAACAACAACGAACAATTTTAAAAAAAATTTAATGTATCAAAAATTAATCAAATGCTTGGCTATTTCTATAATAACTTAATACACTAAATTATTCTTACACCGCCTTAAAATTAAAAATAGCTTTTTAATTATACTAATCTAAATGCCGTTAAATTGATTTTCAGCTTTGATGATTTATTAAAAAATATGTTATAAATAGTTTCTAAAATAATTATCATTGCTGAAATCGAATCAAAATCTCTTCTATTATTTCTGAAAATACTTACCTACATACCTTTCTTAATATTTTTTTAATGAATAAGCGCGTACTCTAATTTCGTTTAATAATCCTTTGTTCATGTTGAAACGAAATTTAATTTAATTATTTTACTCTACAGCAGTTTTGTTTAATTTATCTACCAAGTATTTCAAGATAGTTTATATATTAAGAAATAAAACAGATATGATGAAGTGATTACATTTGGTATTTATTTTTCTTTTCTTTGTCAGCAAAATTTCAGACAGATATATATTAAATGTACTTGCGTATAGGAAAAAATTCTGTCTGTCATTATAAATATAGAGTAATTGCTCATAGGAATAAGAGAGTTGTAGCAATGTGTAAGACAATTATAGTTAGACATTAAATAGAGCAGAGAGATACGCATGCCATGCAATGGGATCGCTATTTTATTTTATTATGGAACTTCACGTAAACAATAAATAAAAATAATTTTTTTTCAAAATTTTAATTAGAACATTAATAATTAAAAATTTAAATAATTCTAATTAATTAAATTAGAATTATTTAAAATGAGCTTTAAATATTGTGCTAATATGCAGAAATTATGCTTTCAAGGCTTCGCATGTGTTATTTCGCAATTTCTAGAAAATATGGCATTTATAGAATTGTAAAATTCTGATTCAAAATTTCAAAAACACCAAATGTTAAATAATGTCTGCACTGATTAAAATCTAGTGCTCCAAAATAATTTATTTTGTTCCATTTCTATTTTTAGTGAACCTTGATTAGACTATTAAGGGTCACATGATTTAACAGAAGAAATGTGAAAGACCTAAATACGAAAGCAATAATAAAAATAAATCTAATTCAATTGCTGAAAAAAATAATCTTCCAGATCTAGAGCTTTCAGGACATTGCACTGGGAAAAGACGCGAATTAACGATTTAGAAAATACAAATTACTTCTTATTTAACGCCTAGTAAACCCATTGACCATTCATCCAAATTCCAAAAACTGTTCTTTGTTGAAAGGGACTTTTTTATTTTCTGATTTCTTTGCAGCACTTGACCAAATTCGATAAGCTATTTGAATCCAAATAAAAGATTTAAAAACCGTAATTCCCTAACATTGAAATGATTTCGAATTTAAAAACAACACCTTTACTGCCATACTTTCATAGAATTTTTAAAACCATACGAAATGTAATGTAAATCTAAGAATAAGATATTCAAGAAAAGTTTAGAATCACAATTGTTTTTAAAAAAGCCTAAAAAATCAAATTTAATAACGATTCAAATTATATAGAATCAAATGTTGATTTTTCCAAAAGAATTTATTAAAATTATGAAAATGAGATCATATAAATAAATCAGAGTTCGAAAAATAAATTTTCATCTGAGGTTTAACTAAAAAAAGAAGGTAAAACTGGTATGAAAATTAATACATATACATTAATCATAAATTAATATTTACAATAATCAATCAAAATAATAATAATTAGTAATTAGATTCATATTCCATTTACCATGCATTTCATTAATTAAGAATAAACATTTACCTCTATTTGTGTGTAAAATAGGTTACTTAAAGAACAGTAAATTCGCTTAATTAATAAATTTTAACTTACGTTTTTTTTATAAAGCTGGCTTTAATACTGTTCAACTGTTGAGTTCCAAAGCTTATTTTGACAAAAGCTTAAAATCCCGAACTGAAAAGAGTTATCCAAACGATTTTTACAATGACGTGAAAATGGTAATTATAAATATTGTCAAGCAAAAAAAAATAATAATAATAATAGCGAAGAAATAAATATCCTAGAATACTGACAGACGATTTTTTTCATTTAAAAGTAAAAAAACATTCAAACAAACCTATTTGAGAAGGATCACTGGCAAAGCCTGTTTTATTTTATAGAATTAACCAGTAAAAGCACAATTCAACTTTAAACAGGTGATTTTTTTTCTTCTTTTTTAAGTTTTTTTGTCGTTGTCGTTTGAAACTGATTAAAGAAAAATAAAAACTACTTTTTAATTTTTAAAATTAAATCTAATTTTCTAACTTAGTAAGTACAAATTTTTAATAAAAATTTGAGCATCGGTCAATTACTGCTGTACTGCATCTTTCCTTTTATTAATCGACAGTTTTTAATAAACCGTTAATTTTAACTTATAGAAAAGATTTTTCTCAGAAAAATATAATTGCAAGCAAGCAAAATGAAAAAAAAAATTAAGCTTAAAATATTTTTGTTGTCAAATAATTGGATAAAGAATTTTAAATGCAATATATTTTGAAAGGCTTAGTATTTTTTTTTTTTTTTGGTTTGTTTACTTGCCGTATTTTGTTTCTGTGTCTAATTCCTATTTTTTATTTTTATTTATTCTTCTAAGCACATTTAGAGTCAAGAATGGAAGCAAATAAGCAGAGAAATGTTGCTTATTGCAAAAAATTTTTGTTAAAGCAAAATTTCCAAATGAAGGCGGTTTCTCAATAAGGAAATAATTACGGACTATACAATTTCCGATTTGTTTTTCTCTTTCAAAATACTACAAAAAATTTTCAATGGTGTTTATAATATAATTAGAAATTTTACAAAATTAAATATCGTATTATAAGCTATCTTTAGCCTTATGCATTGGAATTGTTTCAGTTCTGTACCTGAAACTGACCTTATATATGCATTATTTAACAATGAACCTGAAATTCATAAAAAGCAGAAGGCTGTTAGCTGTCTAACAATGCCCAGTTAATAATATAAATATTCGCTGTAGGGAAAAAACCCGTATTTCTATTAATAATGCATTTTCTTGCACAATACTAATAAAAATATAATCCGTAAAAAATGTATCCGTAAATTCGTTAAAAAATTATCAATAATTCTGACTGTTCAAATTCTAAGAAATGATTTTGCTTTATTATTTTGAAAATTTTGAACGAATCTATTGCAGTTGAGAATCAACTTCTTGTTAGTTTTTCGTCTAATAGTAAATAATAAATCCTGGTTCGTGCATATCTGTACTATTATCTGAGTAAAGCATCTCATAGAAAATATAAATAATTCATTAGATGATTCACCGGTCATAAGAGATCGTGAAATAAGTTTTTCTGATGTCAGTTTTTAATGTTTTAATCAAAGATACACTATGATATAAGGTTCTGTAGTGATGAAATTAGTATAATGTAAAATGACTTTTACCTTAATTATATAAAAAAATTATAATTATCAAAAGTTATGAAACGTAATATATTTTTATTATCATGTCAGAGCATAATATTGTTTGAGGGATAAGGTTTTCTGGCGTCAACAAAAATCTGCAGGTGAAAAATAAACATTTTAATTCGTAGGCGAAAAATAAAAATTTTATTATCTCCACGAACATATCAAAAAATCAGCTTTTAATAACATGATGTCATCCCCTTTACAAAAGCTCTGATTTAAAAATGATGTTCTGACATGATACATTGAAATATGCATAGAAGATTTAATTTTAATCTTTTTTTTCTTCTTAATTTGATTATATGTGGCTTGCAAATTTAAATGATAAATATTTCTGTGAGTTTCAGAGTATATTTACAAGCACTTTGAAATTATCTGATAAAATTTTAAAAAACCAGAAGTTTATATGTAATTTTTTAACGACATGAATGAAAATTCCAGTCTGGAAAATCAATAAATAATCCATAATATTTTACACATGAGCTTAAAAATAAACAATACATACCTTTACAGATATTGAAGACCTGTATGTGTATATGTGTGAATGTTTTCTGTTGGCGCTGTAGAAGCCAAACCGTTTGACCTAGAGATACTAATTTTCGCTCATATGCATTGTGCAGCTTAAAAATGTGCGCATTAAAAGGATTTTTTAAAAATATAGTCAAAATTTTATTTAAATAAACATTTATTTGATGTTCGTCCGATATTATACCAGGAAATATTTTCAAAAAAAAAAATTTACACCTTTTTTAAAGATAAAAAAATTATCTTTTTTTACTATGCCAATTTTAAAAAGGCTCAATTCTCCCCTATAATTTTTCAAATCTTTTTTCTGGTTTCTAAAAATAGATTTTGTCCTAAAATTCAAAATTTTTTTACTGTTCCATCAAACATTCGGTGATTTTCTTCCATTGATGAAAGCGAAGGCATGAGGTTTATATTAATAATTGCATAGTTTGCAAAAAACGGTTAAGAAAACGTTGTAATCGCAAGGTAGTGTAATGACTTGATCCTGGTCGATCAAATACACAGATAGCGTTTAAACACGAATGCTTTATTTACAGCTTTATACAATTACAAGAAACAACACGTTCTCTAGGTTAATATGCTGGGAAATATTTACATCTGGATTAACAGTTCCATGATTATCACAAGGGAAAACAAACAGGCTGTTATCTTATCCAGCTACTGCAGTAGCTCGAGATCTACGGATTACTTCCAGTAGATCTTTAATCAATGAACTCGAGATCACGTGGTATCTCTTCAACTGTCCAGCTCTTCGGCTCAGCTCACAGCTCTTCTAGGATCAGCTCGACTCCTCGTCTTATCAGCTCTAATCCTGTCCCTAGCCGGATCAGCTGGTCTCGTTCCCCCTTCATTCCAAAACATTCCATTTTAACCTCGGTCAAACTCCGTCTCTCAGGTTCGCATTTGCGCGCTGGAGATGCCTATCATCCAATAATTCTTCAGAAATATTCCCAATGGTCAGCAGTAACCGTGGGAATATTTTCTACTCCTCCAGGCCTCTAGCAGAATCTTCACAGTAGAGACATATTCACATATGGAGGCTTCAGTACTTCTTTCTTAAAAGAGTCGTAAAACGCATATGTTGTTCATTATCGGAACTGATTCCAATCATGTGGTTCATATAAGAAATAGCTACATCTGGTGTTTTGACACAGTTTCCTTCTTCAGAGGGCCGTAAAAAGTATGTGTGCTCCATTATCTCACTCCATTCAAGTCCAAACAGTAACATCAAAGAGGGAGAACACAATGCACAACAAAGAAAAGAATCCTCTCACAGCTGGCCAGAAGTAACAATGTTCGAACATGTGTCTCTTCAAGGGGAGAGAAGTCTTACGACATCTTTACCGTATATTAACTGGCATTTACATTTTTTATTGCATAAAATATCAGGGGAAAAATCGCCGTTTAAAAAGTTCACGTACTTATTGAATTGAATATGTGTAAGAGAAAATAACTCGGCTTTAATGTCTAACATTTGTATAGAAATACCAATATGAAATTATATCTAAATTTTTTTTAACTGAAATGAAATCTAATCAATAACCTAGTTGAACGAGCTGGTCGTCAAAGGTGACTAATATTTAAATGTCATTAATATTAAATCCCAACATTAATTTAAGTGGCAATATGATTTTTATTTAAAACTAGCTTTTAACCGCGACTTCGTCCGTTCGGAAAAGAACGCAACTAATTTTTAAAAAAATTTATTTACAGTCTGTACTTAAAATAAAGCAAAAAGGACAAATCAAGTCCTTATTTCTTTAAAATCAATTCTTTTTTATTTACCGATCGAGATTGAGATAACTTCAACAGCATTATACATATATTTTTTTAACTTTTAATTCAAATGAAAACACAGTTAGGGTAACTCCATATTCTACTCCAGTTGGGGTAGCGCAATACAAATTAGAAATTTTTAATTTCCTTTATTCCGTTAAAAATGAATCCGAAAAATCGATTAATTATTTTTAATTTTAAATGCATTGGACACAAAGAAAAAAAAATAAAATCGTTTGAAATGATCGATTGAAAATATTTTAAGCCTCACCTCATTAATATGGAGGAAAAACAAATGGAAATCTTATTCATTTGGCGATGAGGAAACGAAGTGTTTTGGCGGGAAAGTAAGTCGATTTTGCTATTTTCCTCGCTATTTTTCCGTTTTTTCTCTTTATTAGAATCTTCCTCTTGTCTTAACGAAAATATTTTTAAAAAAATAGCCGAATTTGTTGAGCCATTCTTGACTTTTGCGCTTAACAACATTTTTGATTATTCATTTTTATTGATATAGATTGCATATTCTAAAGAGAAAGGTCGATAAAAATAAAATACAGCTTTTATATCACTGACGAAATTGCTCTTAATCAAAAAGTTTTATTTAATTTCTCACTTGTATGGATGTATTAATGGGGTTTTGCAATCGATTTTTTATTCTTTTCTTGCTATGCTAAATTAGGTATTATTTTGATATTTTAAAAACTTGGATAAATTTGGATAAACCTGATAAATTTTGAATCAATACGAAGGAGCAAGCAACTGCTAATAGTAAATTTGAGGGGTGAAAAATGACATAATTCCATGCTATTTTTAGCAGTAAATGATTAATTAAACATCAAAATGAATAATAATTCCAATAATTTTTTGCCATTTTTTGGTACATTATTAAAAGGCGAATTTCAAAAATTGTTTTATTGTTATTTTTTAATAATTTCTTTAATATCTACTTTTACAATTGTTCATTACCTAATTTAATTTAGCATTGGACTATTTTATTTAGAGAACATATACTAAAGTCACTTGGATCTTCTGAACGAACTTATCAATAATTTTTGGGAAATTTTAAATGGCAACCGCGTTTTTGATGCCAAAAGATATTATTAAAGAAAGAATTATATACTAAAAATGGACAAATCTATATCAATTTTCAATTTACTAAAAAAAATCACAATACTTTAAAAGATATTATGAATTTATTCATATTATACTGAATATGATAAATTATCAACAAATTTTATTAGAATTTTATTCAAACACATTAGTTGATATTTTGTGTATTAAAATATTACATAAAATGAATGTTATTGCTTTTTAGAGTTTCTTGTAAAAACTTAAACAGCAAAGAATTTAATATTAACCTTTCATATCTTTCCCCACAAACAATTTGAAATGTCACTGCCCCTAGAATACCCCCAAATAAAATAATTAATTAGAGATATCCTTTAAATAATGAATTTAATGATAAATTTATGCATTAAATTGCTATTTACATTGCTAATGTGGCAACAAAATTAAAACGCATTCTTTGAAAATCAAAGTGTTGTTTGTTAGCTATTCACTTCGTTTATACGAAGGATAATAAGTGAAAGTTTTTTGTTCATCAAGAAGACTAGAGCTAGAGAATTTGCTAAATTTATTTTTAAAGCTTGCTGAATCCCTTAAAGTCATTTTTTTAAAATTATGCTTGGATATAAATGCAATCACTGAGAAACGCAAGACGAAAGATAAAAGATGTTTGTTGTATAACTTTTACATCAAAACTATGGTCAGCGTCCTAGCACAGAAGTAGTGCGTATTCCTCTTGATCTGAGCTTCTCGGGTTCGAGTCCCGGCCATGGGTATGGTTGTTCTTATGTTTACTATCTGTGAGATGAGCGAATGTACCCCCTGTAAAAAGGAGCTGTCCAAGCGAATGTGTTAAGTGTGCCATCTTCATATGAGCTAGAAGTCAGTCTTCTGCCTTTGGGTGCTGAGTGGTCCATACCCTCAGAAGCTACTGCACCTCTTCTTCCGTTTTAAAGCGGACACATCATCATCAAAACTCTAGATTGTTATCAGATTTTTACTAAATAAACAGCATATCTGTTAGTATTCATATGAGCAAATTAACATAAAATTTGACTTGAAGTTTTATATTCAAAATTGTTGTAATGTGTCCAATTTTGAAGTAAATCTATGAAAAAGTTGTATTTCAATTTATCAGTCTTTCTATGAGTATGTGATTACAACAACCTCACGTTTTGCTTGTTATACTGATGTAAAATTTGAACAGATATTTAGATATATTGCGAAAATAATTTCAGGCACCATATGAAAAGTATGAACTATAGAGCTCATTGTATTCTCAAGATAAGTTTATTTTGATCTTTGCAATATCTCCAGTGAGTGCACTATGTAAACGAAAATATAAGCAGTGGGAGCAGTCTTCCCAAAACTTTCTCGCATTCTCTCTAATAAAGATATTAATCCAGAGAACGCCTTTTAAGGCATTCGCTTGAAATAGTAAAAAATTATTAAACTTGGGCTTAAATTTATCATTTCTAATAAATCTTTCGAGTATTCATTGGCGAGTTATTTGATGATTATTCTCCGTGATATATAGTTAATAGTATATGAATATAGAATTTGTGTTTTGAAAGTATTTTTTAATCGATTGAGACAATAAATTGATACAAAACTGCGCTTTTAGTCACAAAATCAAATACCTAATTTGATATATTTAAATCACTGTATTTTTAAATTATCTTGCTTATATGTTTCTGAAAGTACATGCCGACAGATGGTAAACCCCTTGTTGGATTAGGCTCAAAATTAGATAGGTGTCTTTTTTATATATGCCAAATCTGTGTGCTAAATTTTATGTGTTTAGCTCTTTTCGTTTTGAGGTAACTTATATTTTAACAGCCGGACAGACTTTCTGTCGTTAGATTTGACTGAATTTTTGGTAGAAATCTGCAACTTTATTGCAAGAACGGCATTCGAAATTTCAGTGATCTAGCTCAAATCATTTTTAATATGGCTTTGCCACAGACGGACAGACATTTTTCAAAAAACAAATGTTCTTTGAACTCCAGTTTCTATCGATGTTAAATCAGAGTACCAAATTTTACGTATCCAGCTTTTTTCGTTGTCATATTAACTTACATTGGAACAGATGGGTAGATAAATTTCCTCTGAATGAATTTTGCTGAAAATTCAATTGAAACTTGCAAATTTGTTTGATTTGCTTGAACTTCCAATTTTCATCTGCCTTGCTCAAAGTGTTTTTGAGCTATCTCTGTTACGGACAAAAAAAAAAGGATATTTTCAAAAATCCTTTTTTTTTACTCAGGCAGGTCTAAAATGTGGAGATTTGTTAAACTCTATTCTTGATGCTCATAATTCTTTCATATAATGTTTTAAACATCAACTTCTGTTAGATTTTATTACCCAGTTTATCTAATTGCCTTGCGTCTGTTCTGTTCATCCGATACATGTATTTCCTAATGAAGTTAAGTCCCATGATGTCATAGTAGTTTCAAAAACATGAACATTTGGAAAATTCAATCTTCCAATTATACATTGTTTCCCTCAATATGGTTATTCTTTTCTGAAGATAATGAGTAGAATATTTTTTATTGGAATTGAACAACGGAATTTAAATCTGTATTCTAATAACACATTATTTTAGAGCTACAGTAACCGATTTCTCTCTCAAGATACTGAATAAAACTTTAGCTTTCAACATTGGACGAAAATCACATGATCAAATCTGTTTTCTAGCTGGGCATCATTTTTTCGTAGAATGGTTACTAATTCCCCCTTCAAAACAATCAAGGGAATATTTCTTTCTTGCCTTTAAGGGAAATCACACAATTTACGAAGAAATAAAAATTCACAATAATGTTGTTGTTGTGACTAATGGCACTTGCCTTGGAGAAGTCCTCCGCTGACACAGCAGCAGATTTAAGCCCAAAGAAGGGGCTCTTGTATTTGAGTAGCGCCAACTAAGGCCAAGAGTACGACTTAGCTACACACTCACCACATTCGCTTGCACAGCCCCTTTTCACAGGGGGGCACAGTCACGTATCTCACCGATACCACGCAGAAGAACAACTATAGCTGAACCGGGACTCGAACCCGGGACTCCCAGAACACGAGGAAGACGTGCTACCTCTGTGCCAGCAAGCCGGCCTTCGCAATAATAAAATCTACTAAGGAAAATTATGCAAAAAAATTAAACGTCAAATTTCTAAGGAAACGTGATTGAATTTGTTCTCCTTATGAATTAGGCTGTTCTTTATTTAAAAAAAGGAAACATTCGTGTCTATGAATCCGTGTGAACTTCACATTTCCAATACAGAAGTTTCAAGTAACCGGTAACACATAAATTACAGTGGCAAAGCTTTGTGGTCTCTGTTTGATAAGAATATGGATTGAAAATTTTATTCCAAAGAAGATTTGTTGTATCCATTGATCTGTAGCATCGTAAACCTGTCATCGGGATTCCGACTTCTTTTGTTCTAACGTTTTTTCACCATTTTATTCTGGTGTAACGAATGCGATATCATCCTTATCATGTAATAAAGTTTCGAAATTGCAAAGACTGTTCAAAATTAGCCCTCGCATAACTTCAGAGAAAGATTTCAAGAAAATATACACTTCAATCGTCTATAATTGCTCAACGATGAATAAGTTAAAAATACATTTGCTTTCCCAAACTTTTGCTCATTTCAAATACGTTTTGTATGCAAAGCAGTCCTTTAAAAAATTAATATTTGTTTTAACTGATAATATAAGTGTGTGTGTGTGTGTGTGTGTGTGTGTGTGTGTGTGTGTGTGTGTGTG
>JAOUZG010000631.1:494382-542692 GCA_026289955.1 Argiope argentata | reverse complement strand
GTGTGTGTGTGTGTGTGTGTGTGTGTGTGTGTGTGTGTGTGTGTGTGCGTGCGTGCGTGCGTGCGTGCGCATATCTATGAGTGAATGTATGTATGCCACCATGGCACTCTTAATACCAGAATGTATGACGTATAATTTTAAAATGTGACACAAATATCTCTTATAGACGGTAATTCGATTCAATTTTTATATTCTAATTAGAATTTTAATTAATTAAAAATTAGAACAGATTTTAAAGTTTTCCGAGATTGTTTCCAAAAATATTAATGCAAAGAAAAAAATTATAAACCTCATTGTTAACTTAAAAACATAATTGGCACCAAATTAATTGACATGTATTTTGACCATTGTCATGTTATTTTAATGCATTTAATTGTAACACTGAAATTCAAATCAGTTTCAAAGCTCCCTCAAGTACTTAAAAGTGTCATTTTCTTTCATTATGAAAAGCAAAATAATAATAATAATAATAATAATGTGTGTTGTGACTAATGGCACTTGCCGTTAACAAGCCCCCGCTGATACGATCAGCAGATGATTTAAACCTAAGAAATGCGTCTCTATGTTTTTAGCAAGTAGCGCCATCTAGGGCCAAGAGTACGAATTAGCTACTCACACGTCACAACCCTTTTTAAAGGGCGGACTACATTCATGCAAATTCATTCATTCCTCTCAGATCGTAATTTAGACCAGAAATAGGGAACGATCACCTCTGACCCAGTACCCCCAGTGGTATTACTCTCGATATGGAGAACTTTGCGACCACGAACAGATTTAAAGAGCGCTAGCCGCCACACACTCGGGGAATCTTTTGGCCGGTGAGCTTCGAACTCGTAACCTAAGGAGTACGAGTCCAACGCTCTACCAACCAGGCCATCCCGGCCCAAAAATAATACTTTGTGTTATTATATGTGTAATTTACATGAAGAATCAGAAGGCCAAGTTAGGGTGGTATTCATAAAAGATAACTTATAAAACTTCTCAGCAATTCCTGTGGAGAGTATCATCAAGTATAGCAGTTAGTGCCTCATATATATTCTATCATGCTGCAATCTGGAAAATTCATGAGTTATTTTGATACTAGTTTATTTTTGAGGTCACGCGATAAATTGCCAAAATATGCTAATTGTTCAAAATCATCTAGACGAATTTGTGGCATCTTATTTATAATGGAGCTTGACTAGAATGGTGCAATTAAAAAAAACGCCAAGTAAATCCATTATCTGATTGATTTTTGCATAATGTCAAAACCTCTTCTTAGTTCAATTGTCATGGGTAATCTGGACATTGTCAGGTAAATTCGGGAGTCGTAAAAATAAACACACTTTTTTATTTTATAAAATCCTTTAGAATTTATCAGGTAGAAATTATTACCCATTGCTACCTTAAAGAAATTTTATTTAAGAATCAACCACTATATGCATATATTGTCACGAAGACTGAATCAACGACACGGATGGCTAGAAACGATTGCGTTCATTAGCACCAAGCAACTCGCTGGAGAACAGAATGAACTGAGCAGAACTCCGCTTTTACACATCTGGAGAAGGTTCGAGAATCCTCTCGCTCGAATAGTAAAGAATGTTCCAGAATCATCTTGACTTTAGAGAAAGAATAAGACGAATTTTAAATTAAAATTACAGTCTTTGGATAAGATGCGCTGGCCAGGAATCGAACCAGGGACCAAAGGATTTACAGTCAAATGCTCTGCCAATCGAGCCATTCTGAATCATAACAGCCTTTCATTTTGCGGCAATATTGTAACGAAAATTGTTGAATTGATGCAGGATTATATAGGCCAACAAGAAGACAATGAAAAAAAGCCGTATTATCCCACGAATATTCTAGAAGAACGAACCTCAATTATCAAAATCACAGCCACGATATACTTAAGGAATGGTACATGCACTAGCTAACAAAACATACTAATTAAATAAGAGTTACAGCGTTAACTACGTACCAGTCCACTCTAAGAAAGCATACCAGAGAGATATTTACGCATATTAGAATCTCGTCTTTATATAATTTGCATTTGGACATGACATCAGATGGAATTCTACAGAAGAATCTATTGATCTTTGTTCCTAAATAAATTTGGCACATTATTCTTGCATTTTTCAGAATGTTACTCTTTGTCGCCAAAGATGGAATTATTATCTTAGAACTCTTCCACGCTCTCTTTAAACTTCTCTTTCCATTTATAGGAGGCACAAAATATTGTAGATCCCTAAAAATACATTTAAGTATTCGTAATAGCAATTATAATCATGTGTAAATCGTTTTAATTGTTCAGGATGATGCTCGCATAAATTATGAATTTATTTAGTCTCTACCAATCACGAATGTTTTCAAGGTTATTGTTCCCATCAAATTGGTAGAATTTGAAAATTCTTTCTGGACGAAAACGGAGTTCATCAGTAAAGAAAAATTGGTTTTAGACCACAAAATCCGCCATGTATTCCATTCCATTTTAAACGGGCGAATTTATAACCTGAGTGAGCTGGAAACAATTTCATTCCTCATTCCATGCAATGAGTTCTTTGCCGGCTTTCTGGCACAGAGGTATCTCGTGTTCTGAGAGTCCCCGTTCAGGCATGGTTGTTCTTCTGTGTGCTATCTGTGGATGTGTGACTGTACTCTGCTGTTAAAAGGGGTTGTGCAAGCAACTGTGTTGAGTATGTAGCTAATTCATGCTCTTGGCCCTAGTTGGCGTTTCTTCCAAAACAAGAAACGCTCTTTTCGGCTTAAATCTGCTACTATACAACAGGGGGCTTGCCCATGGTAAGTGCCATAAGTAACAACATGAGCTCTTTTTTTTTCAGGTTTTCATTACATCTATATAGACATGTTGTTCTATAAATAACAAAGTCTTTTACAATCTGGGTGACATTAATTTCTACTTCCATTATCAATCATTGATAAATTCAGCTTTTAATTATCTGTCAAGGCATCTTGTCGATCTTGTTGAAATCGTCGCTCATCACCGCGTGATTAAACCCAGTATATTTTTTGAAAACATTATTCTATTCGTGTAGATTGTTATTCTTATATATCTGTACAACTGTGCTATTCTATTTTCAATAAAAATCCCTAATAATCCGGAGTGATAAAAGTTTCTGTTTCTTTTATCAATCATTTCCAAATAAAAATCTTTACAGATTATAAGGACGCATTTTTTACCTTGACCATTTAATGTGCATATATCATCAACATCTTTAACGCCGGCTTTCTGGTACAGAGGTAACGCGTCTTCCTCGTGTTCTGGGAGTCCCGGGTTCGAGTCCCGGTTCGAGCATGGTTGTTCTTCTGTGTGCTATCTGTGAGATGTGTGAATGTGCCCCCCCTGTAAAAAATCGGCTGTGCAAGCAAATGTGGTGAATGTGTAGCTAAGTCGTAATCTTGGCCTTAGTTGGCGCTACTTCAAAATCAAGAGACGCTCCTTTCGGTTTAAATTTGCTGCTGTATCAACAGGGGGCTTCTCCAAGGCAAGTGGCATAAGTAACAACAATAACAACACATCTTTAACCCCTTTGTTATGTCTAGAATCACCATTATTAAGAATATTAACATGTCAGTTCTAATTAGTTTCAAGTCCAATAAAATGTGTGTTGGAACAATTTAATTTTGACGCTGATAGGCTAGTGAGAACTGAGGAAAATTATTACCATCAGAGTTTGAGAAATGCCCGTCCATATTTAGGACACTGTTTGAATAGCATTATGTTTATAGTAGCAGGGAGTGGCATTATGTTATATTTAACCTTCTTTCTCTCGCTTAATCGAATGTCATTACTCATTATTTGTCAAATGTCTTCTAAATTAAATATCCCCTTTCTCACACTTTTTTTTATATAACTAGCCGCACAATCCTTGGCATCAAAATTTGAATTATTTAAATTGGTGTGTTGTTGTTACTTATGGCACTTGCCATGGACAAACCCCGCTTATACATTAGAAGATTTTAAGTCGGACATATACGTCTCTTGTTTTACAAGAAGCGCCATCTAGGGCCAAGAATACGACTTAGCTACACACACGTCACAACCCTTTTTCAGGGGCGGACTTCATTCATGCAAATCCATTCATACATCTCAAATCGTAATTTAGACCTGGAGCAGAGAACGATCACTTCTGACCCAGTACCCCCCAGTGGTATTACTCTCGACATGGAGGATTTTGCGACCACGAACAGATTTAACGAGTGCCAGCCGCCACACACTCGGGGAATCTTTTGGCCGGTGAGTTTCCAACTCGTAGCCAAAGGAGTAACAGTCTAATCCGGCCCATTTAAATTGGTGAAAAGAATGATCACAGAAATGTTCATATTTCTGTTTACGAAAGTGAATCGTGTTGCAATATGCGCGACACTGACCTTGAACGATCAATAAACTACCCTACGACAGAAAATAAGGGACTTTTTAATGATTGTCACCTTAACTTTTCTAGCCATTGTATTCGGCGAAATACAAAGTCATAAAAATGAGCCGATAAAATATCTCAAATCAGAAACTAATTGAGTTTGCACCTCAACAATTAATCAGTGACAAATGAATTCATAAGCGTCTCCTCTCCTTTTTTCTTGTTCAACAGACGGAGAAAGCTTACTTCCCGTAGTAATAAGTAATATAAAAAAACAGCTTTTTAAAATCAATTCCTACTTTGGATATTACGAAAAATTCAAGAAGTTTACGTACAATTACGTTTCATTACGTACAAAATTTAATTTCTTTGCTTTGCTTTTTTTAAAAATTATTTTACTCAAATATAAGCGAAAAAAACTTTTAAAAAACAGACTGTCTAACTGGTTATAGTCTATATAAGAAATTAAAACCTTCTAGATTTTGGGGGGTTTGTACTATCATACTCAGTTGTAAAAGCACAGACAGAAACACGATTTCCTTTGCTAATTTTGGTCCTCACTCAATTTGTAACATAACTGTAATTTTGATATAAAGACAGAAATTTCTGTTTTGGGTTTCATGTTCACAGACAGACAAAAACTGCAAACTGGTTAATATATTTCAAAAAATGGTTTATGAAATTCAGGAGGTCATAAAATATGTGATTTCAGAAAAATCTCGAGATTGTATTTTTACACAGTTACCAAACATTTTATTTGTACAAGAAAACAAGTAATAATTGTTTTTTAAAAAGTTAAATTAATTCCTACTTTGGATATTAGGAAAAAAATTATTTTAGTTTCTTTTTATTAAATAATTACAATTATTGTTCTCGTGTTCCGCTTTACAACGTACAAGTGAAGCCGAATAACGATCACCTATGATTCAGTACCCCCAGTGATATAAGTTCCGATATGGAAAACTTTGAGATCTGGTTCTCACTCGCAGCATAAAGGATGCGAATCCAACGCTCTGCCACCTAGGTTATCCCGATTAACAAATATAACTAAAATAAAGAACTACTATAAAGGCGGGAAAATTGGTTTTTAAATAATTAATAAAAAAATTAAGGAATTAATATTTGAAAAAACTGTATTAACCTCAAGCGTCATCCCCTACAAGTTTTAAAAAATTTACTTGAACTTGACTAATGAATAAAAAATATTTTATTAACTATTGAAAATTTGCTCACTCCATATAAATAGATATAGATAGAGTGTGAGCTAGTAGTAGAATTTAAAAAATTGTTACTTAGCTCATTATTAAATAACTTTCATTATCTTGAACTTTTAAAATGTAGAGGTTAGAAATTTAAAATTCAGTTACAATATATGGCATAATTCTTAAATACTAATTAATTAATTATCGGATTCATGAAAATTTTGAGCAAGACATCGTTGTAATTCTGGAAGAACTAATATCAAAAACTAATTCATAATCAAAGTGCCCTTTTCAGCTCTAATGTTGTAAAATCAGTCTAATTCATGATCATATGATTTTCATTCCATAGCTAAATAATAATCAAAGATTGAACATCATTTCTTTTTTTTTTCACTTCCGTGAAAATGAACAGAAATAGAAATACGAATAACGGATATAAAAACCCGGATAACGGAATTAAAATTACGGATACGGAAATAAAAATACGGATAAATATTAGTAAAACTTATACTACTAACAAACGATAATTTCTCTTAAAACCGAACTAAAATGTAAAGTCATCAAAACTATTTAAAAAATGACTTGTTAATAGGAGGATAAATTGTTTAAAATGTTCAAGTTTTCATAAATTTGTGTGCGACATCTATCGGTAAAAGTCGTGTTTAGAAGGAAACGATTGGCACGAGACATAATATTTTTGGAATTTCTCTATTCACAATTTAAATTTATTCTTTTAAATTTATCGAATAATTCTTTAGGCCCGAGATAATTAGATTAGATTCAAAAGAATTTAATTTCTAATGTTATAGAGAATAGGTTAATCAAACATAAATTCAAACGAGCTATTTTACCTACCTATCTTTTTCGCTTTGTATATAATACAAGATGATATACCCAGAGTTTCTGGGGATAAAATGAATGTTATATCCCATAATTTAATGCAAAAATAACTTTCACAGGACATTCTTTTAAATGAAAAAAATGTTGTGTATCGAAATATTTCTTTACACAAAAAGTTTTCTTAACTTTGCAAGGAATTTAATTTGAATATTAAAACTTTTTATAAGTTTTAGGATTATTTTAAACATTAATCAGGATGTATTCCTGTCTTATTTATCTATTTATTGCCAGTCAATTTCAAGGTAAAATTGAATGTATTTAACAGTCTTTCTTTAAGTTTCAAGATTTTTTTTAACATTTAAGAAAAATCTTTTCCCGGATTTTTTCCTCCTAATTTTATCTATAAATATTTTCCTATTCTTTTTGTTGCCTTTCTCCTTCTATTGGTATAAAAATCAGCTCAAATACATTGTTCAAAATTAATAAGATCATTGAAAGAATAATTTTTGACTGAGACTCTAAGCAAGAGAAATTGATTCCATTGATTGATGTATGTCATCGGAACTTGTTGATTCCTTTAAAGATATTAAAATACCGAAGTTTCCTTAATTAAAATTTCCTGTGAACTGCATTCACAGTTTATAACACGTTTCCAAAAGTAAAAGATTAAAATGAAATCTGCTATGCATATTTCAATGTATCATGCCAGGACATCATTTCTTGAACAGCCAAGCACCACGTGCTCGTTCAAGTTAAATTATATTTTTTATTCATTTTAATGGTTTCATTGAAGGACTCACTTTAGTATTGCAAACGATCCAAAAAACTTTGCCTCGCATTGATTGTTTAAAAAAATATCCCATTTCCTGTTTATTTCATTTCATATAATCTGGTGCTCAAAATGACATTGTTCTGGGTTTTATTTGCTGTTGTCATTAACTTATTTTTTTAAATCAGCGATTTTGTAAATGAGATGGCAACATGTTATTAAAAGTTGATTTTTTTTGAGACACTCGTGCAGTTAAAAAAAATTTTTTTTTCGCCTACGGATTTTTGTTGACGCCATAAATCTTATCCCTTTACCCCAAAAAACATCATATTCTGACATAATAAAATATGTGTATAATACTATTGTAACTATCTCAATCTCGATTGATAAATAAAATAGACTTGACTTGATTTTAAATAAATAGTACTTGATTTGTGGTTTTGCTTTATTTCTGATAAGCTCTGTAAATAAATTGCTTTTGGGTTAGTCGTGTGCTTTTCCGTTCTTATGAAGTCGCGGGTAAAAACTAGTATTGAATAAAAATATCATATGATGTCCTTTCAAATACTCATAAATAGTTTTGGTCAATAAATTTCAAAGCGTACGAGATAAAAAAAACAGACGGAATATTATCATAACGCAAACATCTGCATGGCAGGAAATGGCAGCTGATTATTCTTTCTCTTATAAGAAAAATAATGCATCACCAAAACAATCTGCGAAAAAAAAATATCCAACGTAAAAAGATAAATTGAAGGGGAAATGAAACCGTAAACAATTTATCGCTTTGAATTAAAAAAAATAGTCTAAAACTAATGTTAGAGATGAAAAATATACAGTTCGTAATGTATCGTCTGCTGGAGTAACCATGCTTCAAATTATTTTTTGAAAATTTGTTAAAATCAACGAAAAACATCCAAATAAGTGAAGGTGATGTCATTGGAAAGCTGCTTTTTTCGAACTTATATTGTGTAAAATTAGTTTTTAAGCAATAAATTCCTATTGAACTTTGGAGTTATTACGAGAAAACGATAACGTTTCGGGTAATTTCTAATTTAGATGTCAAAAAAATCCCTTCTTAGTAACCATTCTCCCAAAAAGTAATCAAATTTCAATTGTTTAATCTGAATGGTTTCGGTGATTTTTGAAGAATGAGTAAATCAGTAGATGGAAAAAAAAGAATTTTATCAAATAACTGAATATGCACTTTCAGTTCAAAGAATATAATTATAACAAAACTTTTTATAGAGGCATTAAACTATGTACATTTTTCTTTGTATATACTAATAAAAACGTACTGTGTGTACTGTACATTTTGTATACACAGTACACTTTGTTCTATGTATACTGTATCTAGCATATACTCACAAAAAAATCCTTAAATTTGTGTTATTTATGCTATTATAAAAACTTATTTGTTTATTCAAAAAAAAAATTGAGAATTCATTTTTGAAAAATGCATTGAAATACTTGAAATTGCTTGATTTTTTTACTTGACTGTTATTTTAATCTAATTTTGAATTATCCTCCTCTAAACATTTTCAGCCATTACCTTTTAGGAATTAATTTAATTAAATGAGTTTATACTAAACTCTTAAATGGAAAAAAAGCTACTCGAAGATAAACCAGGGCTGATTTGAAGAAATTATTTTTAGTATTATTCAAAAAGCGAAGATCTTATTGAAATAACTATAATTGTTGTAAAAAGCCACGCGTGTGTTTAAAGAAGCATTGAAAAATGTTAAAGTGATGGATTGATTGAAAATAAAAATGAAATTAAAGGAAAAATATTCCATGTGATGTCCCAAAAAGGAAAATGATTCAAGAAATCAAGATGGATCCTACAGTAAACGGAGTCAAATTTGGTGGGGAAATTGTGAAATCATTTTCCTTTTTGATAATTTGAAGAAATTCTTATTCGTTTTTATTCAAAAAGTGAAGATCTTATTGAAATAACTACAATTGTTGCAAAATGCCTCACGTGCGCTTAAAGAAGCATTGAAAAATGTTAAAGTGATGGATTTATTGAAAATAAAAATGAAAGTAAAGAAAAAATATTCCATGTGATGTTCCGAAAAGGAAAAGGATTCAAGAAATCAAGATGGATCCTAAAGTAAACGGAGCCAAACTTGCTGGGGAAATTTTGAAACCATTAGTGAAAGTGGAAACCTGAAAACGGTGCAAAATGCAACTGGATAAGCTGGATATAAAAATCAAAGTGCTAGAAAATAAACCGTTCATTAGCTTGAAAAATCAGAAAAAGTGTCAAAAAATTTAGGAGAAAGTTATATTTAGCAATAAGAGAAAATTAAATATTTTCGGCAGTGCCCATATGGTTCAATATCGCAGTGGATCCAAAATAATTTATGTCCTACAATTAAACATGGCAGTAGCTCCATAGCTTAGTTTGCATAGATATGGAATTTAGTTTATAGTTTACTAGGTTTTAGTTTGCCGGCGTCCTGGTATAGGGGTAGCGTGTCTTCCCAGCAGAGATGGTTGCTCATCTGTGTTCTATTTGTAAGATGTGTGAATGTGCCTCCCCATATAAAAAGGGAATGTGCAAGCTAATATGTTGAGAGAGTAGCAAAAGTCGTACTCTTGGCCCTAGTTGGCGCTACTACAAAATAAGAGACGCTGATTAGGCTTAAAAATCCATGACTACCTCAGCAAGCTTGTCCATTGCAAGTGTCCTAAGAAACAAAAACAACAGGTTTTAATTTAATAGGTTTTATTTTGAAGCATGATGATGATAGGTTTTATTTATGGTTTACTTGGATATGCTTCAGCAAAATCTTTTTAAAAAAGTCTAAAAATTTGGATTTCGATAGAAATTTTCTATTCCATTCCGATAAACGACTCAAAACACACGGAAACATAACGTCAAGATGCGAAGTCTTTTTATTTATAAATTCACATGTTGTCACAGTTCCTCCATATTAATATTATAGAAACTCTGTGGCGTACTCTCGTAGTAGCGATCCAAAAATACAAAATTAAAAGCAAAGTCCATTGAAATAAAGTACAGCATGAAGAATTGGGTAAAGTATCTTAAGATATCTCAAAAAGTAGGTCGAATCGTCCTTCGACCTTGTGGGTCTTTATAAAAGTCAAAGGGCGTGCAGTAAAGTACTGATAATTTCGTTGTTGTTGTTTTTACTAATGACACTTGCCATGGGCAATCGCGCTGACGACTGTTAGCGATTTTAAATCGAATGAGCGTCCCTTGTTTTTGAAGTAGAACTAACTCGGGCCAAGAGTACATTTTAGATACACACTCATCACATTCACTTGCACATTTAAGCACCTCACAGATAGTATACAGAAGAACAACCATGCCCTAATCGGGAATGCCTAGATAGCGAGGCAGTTACGCTACCTCTGAGCCAGGACGCCGGCATTGACAATTTCTTGGGACATGAACTAAACAAAATTTTGCAGGTATAATATCATTTTTTTTCTAATTCTACATATATTCATTGAAAAGGCTTCTGAAAATTTTCAGTGTAAAAATTCTTATCTGACAGTTTTTCATTTGTGTTTTAAATTAAACCATTTGTTATCTGTAAAAATAAAAACATGTTTGCACTTCTAGGTAACATTTTATTTATATCAAAATAATGTATTTATCAAGTAAAAGTAATGTGTAGTTTCATTCATTTGAGCTAGTGTATAAGCATATATGAAACGGATTAGATATAGGTAGCTAGATTGATTTCAATTCATATAATTTTGTTCTTCAAAAAATAAGAAACCCTATAATCATTTAAATTAAGGGAAATGATCAAAATAACTTTTAGCAAAACCTCAGTTCTTTCAAAAGATATCTTCGAAATTTGACTAATTCTGCGGGAATATTTTTTAAATACTATATGGAAATTCGGCGAAATTATTTTCCGACCCACATCGTTCTAAAGATTTTGCAAATTGTCTGGATATTGATCAGATGATAAATCCCAAAATAGTCCAAAAACTTGATAATTTTCAAGAACATGTATATATTTGAAAATTTTAATAAAAATCTTCATAAAGTAAATACAATAAATGACAAAATATTCAGATCTAAACAAAAAAAAATTAATTGGAACGATGTCTTTTAATTCATTATTCTAGTGTTCCAAAACGTTTATATTCATTTTTCGAGAGCATTGTTTTCAATTTTGATGAACTTATTAAGGAAACCATTCAAAATATAAGATATGTACCATTGTATATCAAGAAAATTTATTCATAACAAAAAAGACTTTTGTTGATGTTGCATACCTAGCCTGGCAGAGTTGATACCAATGGAGTGTAAAATAATAATAAATCAAAATCATTTTTTATTTAATACTGTTTTTGAACAATATGAAAATTATTTTTGGGCAATAATTTTTATTAAATGGTTATTGAAAAACTATTTTTGAGCCATAATTTTTATTGAACGGTTATTGAAAAACTATTTTTGTGCAATATTAAATTAAACCGGTGTTATAGTATTCCATATTTTGTCTAATATACTTGAAAAAAAAGAAAGAGATGATAGGGAAATATTACTTTTGGCGACCAGCTAGTTCGTTGATGATATAGATATATTTGATTTCAGAAAAATCTTTTAAATACCTTCATGCTTACAATTTCACCAGATTGTTAGATGGTAAAACAATGATATGTTAACCATTTTACATATGTTTTTTTTCATTGTGTGAAAGAGTTCTAATGCTCTGTTCACGAATTCTACTTGTGTTCTTTACATGTAGCTTTGTTATCGTTTACATGCATCTTTTTCTAATGTTGATCAGTTCCGTGTTATCTCAGTGATATTAAAAAGTATAAATGTATTATTCCTCTAACTTTACTTTCCTATTGATAATGGAAACTTCATAATCATTAAAAAGACAATTTATTTGCATCATTAAAAAGGCAATTTTTTACATTTTTAAATAACGAAAATTTATTTTTGTACAAAAATATTTGCCAAAGTTATAATGAAAACTGCCAAAATTTCTGTATCATTTTAAATAAAATTTCAAAAAAATTCTCTAATAGGCCATGTTTTTACTCTACTATTTATATGTGTCAAATTTATAATCTTTAGGTCAAATGGTCTGGTCCACAGAACGCCGACCAACACAACCAATTTGGTCATTGGTGAAGACAAATATAATAAAAGAGGCAGAAAAAGATTTTCTTTTCACTCCAAATTTTTTCATACTAAAGAATGCTCAACACTTTTTCAAATAAAAATTTTATGATGATAGATAATAATATAAATTAAATCACTGATATAATATTAGAAATCTATTAATATAAGTTATAAAAATAGATAATTCAAAGGTTTTGATTAAAAGTATTTATTTATAATTGATGCATTTATTTAATTTCGTTTCGAACTTATTTTTTTAAAACTTTTTCTTAAATTTAATTTTTTGTGGCTTCTAATTATAAATTTTAATTTTCAATTTTTAACTATGCATAATTTTTGTTTTTGTACTCTTGTTTATACAAAGTTAGAAACAAATCTATGAGCTTAAATATTTAATGTAACTTAAAAAGCATGAAAGTTTATTAAAAATAAAATGAATCAGTGATCTTTTATTATTTTATGATTAAAAATAGCAGAAATTCAATAAAGAAGTTGTATTTAATTTTTTTATAAATAAATCAGCTGTATTTTTTATAAATAAACAAATTATATTTATTTACTAAAAGTTAAAATTACTGTCGGAGACCAGATAAAAAATAATGGAGATATTTTATTTAATCAGAAATTAAACATTCTTATATTTCAGTCTCTTAAAAAGCATAAAATATATTTGCATTTCGGTAATTTTTTTTCTCCATTAAAGCAGTTTTTAAAATATTTGATAGATTGTATTTCTTTCAGAGAAATATAAATTAATTGTTTAGAAATTGCTTTCAATATTTCTTTTTTACTGTAGTTTCCCTCCTACATAAATATCGATGAAAGCAACTAATATTGAAATTTACGATTCCATTACAAAAAGAAAACAAGTATGAATATTAAGTATATTTGTCACTAGATGGCAGCACTACAACTTCTTATTGTAGGTAGATGTATTTTTTTTCTCCATAAGCCTATTATTTTTTAAATACAATTTTATTTCAAACTTATATAAAAAATATTACTTATATTTAGACATATCGTATATGCGATTTATATCCATAATGTGCAGATAAATCGCCTGGTATTTTGAGACGAATAATTCTTCATATTAAAGAATAATTCGAAAAAAAGTGTTTTTTTTCCTTTGGTAAAGTGTTAATAACTTCAAATTTTTAATAAAAATATAGAACATTTACAAGGGTATTCATTTTAGAAAAATAAAATAAGTATTATTTTAAAAAGGGAAATAAATAACATCTAAAAATTTTAATTCATTTCCAAAAAATAATAATAAATAAATAGTAAAAAAAATTCTCAAATTCAGCAATAATAATAATGATTAAATCTTCAAATTCCTAATTTCTTTTTATTTATTTTTAATCCCATATATAAATGTAAGTTATCAGTACATAATTATATGCCTTAATTAATAATAAAATTAGGAATAAAATTTTAAATATATCGATAAGATTCTTTAACTCTTTAAATATCGAAAAATATCGGAAAAATTGTAAGTTCCGACAATTTTGGCAACCCTTTTTATGGAGATACACAGGAACGTGGAGGGAAAAAGGGTAGAGTGTAGAGAGAAATCAACCAGATATTCGATGGCTGGTGGATTGCAGAACGAAGGAGGAATGTGAAGAGGATGATTCCGAGGGGAGGACAAGGCATTCAGGGACTGACGAACGAAGTCATTGAGAGTGGGAGTCAGAATTGGGAACGGACGAAGTGAGAGAGAAGTACTGTGTGTTTTTCGTATTTTTGTTTAATATGTGCGCTGTGTCCCGTATCGACATGCTAATAAAATTTTAGGACTAAAACTGGATGTGATTGCTGTCTCTACCGCTCACATAAAAGGAACCTCCACATCTTACATTATGTTTTCAGTTATAATATTAGCTTTCATCTATATATTAATAAAAATGCAACCCGAAATGCGTTGCTAAGCGCAAAACTAGAGAACGGCTCGACCGATTCGGCTAATTTTTATTTTAATATTTTCGTTAAGACACGAGGATGGTTCTCATGGAGAGAAAAAATGGAAAAACTGCGAGGAAAATAGTTGAAACGACACTTTTCTTATTTTCCCGCCAAAAATCTTCATTTCCTTCCCCCACACCAACTGAGTAAGATAGCAGGAAGTAATAAATTATGATTTTTTTAGAAAGAAATACGCGAAGTCAGTTGGTTTTCATTCGTAGATAACGGGATGTTTAAAAAAAGAAAGAAAATAGTTGGTTTTATTATTAGTCTGTATGAATATTTAATCTATGCCTACTCGAAATAAAGTCTGGGCAGGGAAGAAAAAAAGTAATAAAAAAGCGAAAAAAGGGTTTTTAGAAAAAAAAGTAGTGAAGAAAAAAAGGATAGAAAAGAAAAGAAGGGTATGTGTGTCACTAATATTTCGTCTGTGCGAGGCATTTTCCAAGCTGTTTTTAAGCTTTTGCATCTCTTGAAAACCAATTGTGTCTTTATTTGTTTAGTGTGTTTACATTTATGAAAATTTGAACCTCATTATTCTATAAAAACATAATTTTAGACCTTTCCCTCCACCATTTAAGTAAAATATCAATTCCGGGACAATCATTGCTCGGATAGAAAGAGAAAGATGAGTAGTACAATGAACAAAACATCTGAAGAAAATAATACTTTAAATGAATTATATGATTATCAAAATTTGTTTGGTTTAAAAATATTTTGGTGAAAAACCTGTTATGAGACACAGCTACATAAAATATTAGCGAGCATTGATACTGGCGAACCGACTAGTCGCCAAAGACGGCTAGTATTAAATAAAAATTGACGACATTGGTACTGTGACAGTTCCTTGAGAACTCTAAAGACATTTTTCCCTTTAGAGAACTTACAGCAAATTAGAATTTCTCAAAATTGTTCGAGGAACAAAATTGTGATCATTAATGAAATATTTAGAGGTCTTGACCTATCACATAAAAAAGAGAATAGGGAAATTGAATGAGATTTTTTTTTGGTTAGAAAAAAAAAGGATAACTTTATTATAAAGTATACAAGAAAGTTTCAGGCAGACTTTTCCAATTGGGTAGTTTTATTATTTCTAGATTTCAGTATTTAGTATTTAAGTGTAATGTAAATTTTTTGCTCAATCTTAGCAATATTTAAATTTTTTTTAAATCCATTTCTAAAAATATTTTTTATTGTTTTCTTGAAATTTAAACCTTTTTCATCGTTGCGTCAAATATTCACAATAATAATCACAAATAATCACGTGGTTTCTCATCCTGTATTGGAAATTAAAGAAAAAAAAGATTCTAGTTAATATCTGTGCAGTATGCAAGACAAAAAAAAAAGGGATGCAACAATATCATGAAATTTGAAAGGTAGATGAGCTGGATATTTACGCTTTTAATTGTTCTTTGATCTGATAGGACCGTGTACATTAGATAAATACACTATAAACAGAATTTAACTAAAATGATTAAAATAGCACGTCAGGTAATTAAAATAATCTTTTAATGTCATGCAATACAATAATTAATGCAATACGGCAAAATCATGAACATGATATTATAACAAACAATTTATCTGAAATTCGGTATAACCAACTGTAGAAATAATGTATTTGAATATATTGTTGCGTTTTCAGCGTAGCTGCTCGGATTGAATGGACTTTACCTGAGGACAGCACAAACAAATTTATTTACAGGTATTTACAGGATGATTTGATAAGCGGAAAACTTCAGATAAACACAATCCAGCAGTCAACAGTCACTAACAGCGTAAATGCAAGCCTTACGCACAATAAACACAGACTGCAAAACTGTAATCGTGTAGCACAGCAAACAGTAAATCACAGCGAGCGCAATTATACAATGTTAGCAGCAAACGTAATCACAGCTCACTAATAACAAGCGAGAAAAGTAATCTGCTAGTCCAGCGAGACGCTTCTCTTCCGAGAAGAACTGCCATATTGCGGCAACCCGTCCCTTATATAGCGGAGCGAGCAAGCACGCCAAGCTTTGGAAAACACCACGAGCGATCCAGCGGCTAACAGACTATTCCTTTCGTCAAAGTAACCCATCTGGCGCCAAGCTCTTCAGCAACCGTCGCCAATCGCTTTCTCCTTTCACGCGCTTTTGTGGCGTTCGCCCGTTTGTATCAATATGTGGCTATAATATTTTGTTTTAATACTTTTCTTTCATTGTAGACGATCAAGCTATGAAAATTCTCTAGATATAGTTTCTCATTTTGAAAATATTTCTATTCAAGGCTACCTTTAATAACAGTTTTGAATACAGTTAATGTTATAACAAATGTTTAACTTCAGAAATAAACAATATTTTTAAAAAATTTCCTGTCTTACTGAAATACGTGAATCGGGGAAATTGTTATTAAATAATCTTCTAATATACTACTTAAATACAGAAATATATTTTGTAATGTATCCAAAGCATCAATATTATATCATTCTTTTTTACATTCTTATTTTTTATGAATATTATTCGCCTCAGCAAGCATGTTACTCTATTAGCTGATATCTAATCATTTCCCCACCAAAACTAAACTTCATATTGTTATGAAAATGCAGGTTTCGCTTATACTGGATATATGGTGTGAAGACAATCAGCAACTCTCAGTAGAAAACAACAATTGTGTTTATTTACACAAAGAATACGAGCACACAGGCAACGAATACACATAAACACAGGACAGCATTCATCAGCACACTACGGCAGACAGTAGTCCACAAGTAGAAATCAGAGTACACAGAGCGGCACACAGAGCGGCGAAACAGAATCCAGAAGGAGAGGGAGATCCTCGGAGCCTCTCTCTACTTTCTTTCCATACGTCTGAAGTTTTCACTGACTCCTCGCATTAGTTGCCGACTCACTACCACACGACTAAATACTCTACACACTACACGTCACTGCTTTCACAGTATACAGATAGACTCGGGACACAGTAGTTCAGCACTCACTTGAATTCCACGCAACGCTGACATTATCCTCTCGAAGAATCGTCATTTCCCTTTTACTCCAGCTTCGCTTCCGGTTCAATTCAATCCTCCCCCCCCCCATGCAGCTTGAGACTGCCAGCCTTTTTAGGGTCTTAAAGACTTCACTCTATTTTTATAATTCTGAGTTCATTAAAAAGCAATAGCATACCGAGCGCAGCTGAGATCTCATATCAACATCCATTTTCGAACCCCATCGATTTACAATCAAGAAAACCTTTCATTCTTTATCAAAACCACACTCATTTGTTAACGAGCTTTTTGTACACAGGATTGGAAATGTACTATCTCATAGGCTACGCGCAGTTTATTTTTTATTTATAAAATATTATTACTTAATATTAGTGGTAATTTCAGCAATATCTATAAATATGGATTGATTGTTTCTGTAATATATTTCAATAAGGCTCTTGTCATATAATATTCCAAAAAAAGGAAGGCACTATCATTATTTCATAGAAAAAAATCTACGAACGGAAAAAGTATTTTCTTGCCCTTCTCGGAGTATATTACACACAGATACATTCTTATTTCACTTAATACTATTTTCTATAACATTTTTTGTCATTTTCATCCAACTATTTTTTTTTAATTTCAATCCAAGCAGGTTTTACAGAAATTTTTGATAAATAAGCGGATTACTTTTAAAGAACATTTTAATGAATAATTCTGCGAGATTTTAACTGTTCACTCCATTTGAAATCGTTAAATGTATGTTCTACCACTAGCTTTTATTACATGAAGAAAAATTTTCTAGTAAAATAAAGAAAACAGGAAAAAAGTCGTAATAATTTCGAAGGTAATTTTTCTTACAATATATTTTCTCAAAGGGGATGGGGAGTAGACACATCACCTCTAACCTCCTTCCCCAAACCAGAATTCTCATTGTCGTCAGCCCTAATCCAGAATAGGGGCTGATCCTTACACATTTGAAGCAAAGTGATGAAATAAATCGTAGAAGGGGTAGGGAGTATTTCATATATTAGACATAAGAGAAAAATTTCTTACATTTCACAGAAATCCAAATCCTGCTTTTATTATAACAGAAATTCCATCATTCCTAAAATTATGATTACTGTGACGTTTTCGGATAGATAAGGAGGAATGTATCAAATTGCATTCCCACGGGAAAGCAACCACAAATAACGGAGGAATTTGTGGAAGGTGGAGATTGCAGACTAGACGGAACTAAGAAGTCTCCTTGATAGACGCCGTTTCCCCCTCTCTTGTGATTGGTCATTTGCCATCGAGGGCCGGTTTTTGAGACCGAGATAAAAAGGGGAGACTTTCAGGATCAGACACCGGAGGGCTCTGAAGTTGTGGAATATAGAAAAAAAGCTTTGCTATGATGCAAATTTAATTGACAAGAGAATAGATTCTAGACGCGCAGTTTGCACTTGCGATAGATGCAGAAGGATAATGGAGCTAGATGCGACTTTAAACTCTTTACGTATCGAACTGTCACTCAACCACGAGATACTAGACGGATGGAAGCAAAAAGGGTTGAACGATCCTAGGATTGTGGAAATCACTACTAAGAGAGGAAGAGACCTGCAAGCAGACATCCAGCGCATCCAAGGTGAGCTTAGTTCTGCTATTTCTGTGGACTGTTTAGGTGCCCAAGGTAAATTTGTAGCCCCTAGAAGGAAAACAGCGAAAATTAAGGATATCTCCCCACCAACTAACCCACTGATCTTAAAAAATAAGTTTGATGCCCTTAACGAAGTTATTATGGATGAAAAAAAAAACCAACCCCTCTGATAATAAAGATACTAGTAAAACTACCAAAATACCCCCAATAATGCTGAAATATGTCAATAACTATAGCAAAATTTTAAGTGAAATAAACGAAAAATTTGGAGTTAGGAATAATGTGTTGTCAAATGGTTTCATTAAAATTTTTCCGGGATCTATAGATATGCATAAGGCCATTAGGGACTATTACGAACAGAATAAACTAGAATTTTATATTATTCCCCCTAAAACTACTAGACCTGTTAAAATTGTCATCAGAGGCTTACCCATTGACTTTGACACCGAAGAAATTAAAAACGATTTAAATGATAAAGGATTTAGTGTCAATAAAATAACTCGGCTAACCCAGTATAAGACAAGAAAGCCCTTGCCAATCTTCTTAGTTGAGCTTAACAAAAACCAAATTGTTGACGAAATCTATAATCTTAAAGAAATGGGCTATCTTAAAATTACAATTGAAAGCTACAGAGGACGTAATTCCGTCTCGCAATGTTTTAATTGCAACCTGTTCGGCCACATAGCTAACAACTGCTCTATGCAACCACGTTGTTTAAAGTGCGGAGAAACCCATCAAACCAGGAACTGTCACTTGAAAGATAAGGTTGAATCCCCGAAGTGTATCATTTGCGAACAATTGGGTCACGCGGCCGCGTTTCGTGGGTGCCCAAAATTCCCCAAAGTAAATACCCCAATCCAAAATCGCCTTAATCATTTTAATTCAAACTTCAGAAAACCAAACTTTTCTTATGCAAATAGTGTTAATTCAAATCTCCCTCAGCAAAAAATCAATAGTCTAGATGTCTCTGCCCAAAACAATTCGCAGTAAGTAAATGAACTCAAGGATATTTTAGAGGCAATTAATGAAATCAAGCAGTTATTTAATATGTTTTCCAATCTTATTGAAGCAACGAAATCAATGAAAAATAATAGTGACCCCACTACTAAATTCCTGATCTTTTTTAATGCTATCTGCAAGCCAGTCAATCCCTGAACTAAACTTCATTTTTTCTTCCCAAGCCTTTTATACCAATTGCCAGCAACCAATGCTATTACCGCCTTCCTTCTTTAGCCACGCCCCCACCCTTCTGGGTACTCTATGCAGTCTCTCAGTCCATGGCAGTTCTTTGCTCGCTACGCTCGCAACAACATCTACCAAGCTCGAGGATAAGCCCCAGAAGGGGGCTAGGTGCCTCGTTGACGAACTCTTAGACCAACTCTTAGCCGAAGGAGGAGAGCCATGTGCAGGAGCAGACTGACGAAGCAACAGCTGGTGATTGGAGTGAGAATTCAACTTGGAATTCTGTGGAAAATTCTCAGGAGAGAATTTGGAATGTACGTAGGCCGCCTCGCCCTGTAGCCGAGCCCACGTGGAATTCATCGGAACCTTTGGAACCATTCAGCGTCTCGTCTGAAGTGTGAAAGCTCATCCGAGCTTTGGGAATACCTCCAATTAGTTGAACAGCTGTCTCCTGAGTTGCTCTTCCAGCCAGTTCATCACCTTACGCTCTACAAAACCCAGCAGGTTAATCGAGAAGCAGAGAATTCCGAACCTCGGGCCAGATCTTGCGGGAGTTTCAAGAACTCCACCCTCCATCTTCATCTACAAGAGAGACTACCTTACTATTTGAGGCACAGCACCTTTCCCTAGTGGAACTCTGAACTTAATTGCCTATGTGTTCGTAACCTATTTAATCAAGAAGGTGTAATTGTGCAAAATATATATGTATTATAGCTGGAAATAAATAGATTTTTTTATTTCTCCAAGTCCTGGTTCTGTTTACGGCCCAACTCACCAGTAGCCCCGGCCAAAACGTTACATTACAAAATTCCGTCTTTACAAATTTGGAAAGAATATTATAAGAGCTTGTGAAATATATCAAATTAAAACAAGCAATTGAAAACTAAAAGAGTCTATCACAAAACGATTATTTTATTCTTTTTTAATTGTATTTTGTTCCGAAATAAAAAAAATGCAAGAATGAGTCTTGTCGGTGTCAATACTTTCTTGCTCTCTACCTGCTTCTGCATTATAATCTTATTGCTAAACACGACTACATACAATCACAAATATCTCGAGAAAAAATTAAATTTTAGAAAGGGATGGAAAGACGGCAACTATTTGCTGCTTTGGCTCAAAATTATTTCAAAGCAAATTCAGTAAAGAAAACTTCTACTTATTTTCCAAGCAGTAATCTTTTATATTAAAAATATTGCTGCTTGGATTTTAATGCAACTTTAATACAACTCAGCCTAGGAAGCGAATGGATCAATAACGAAACAGCAATATATCCAAACATGGTTGGAAAAGGATATAAATGAACTGAAATATTCTTTTGAATAATTTTTATTTAAAGTAAGGAACTCACATTTCGTTTTATAAATTAATAAAAAGTAGATTTCTAATATTTATGTTTTAACTATAAAAGAAAGAAATAAAGATTAAAATGAAATCTGCTGTGCATATTTCAATGTATCATGTCAGAACATCATTTCTTGAACGGCCAAGCACCACGTGCTCATGCGAGTTAAATTATATTTTATTGATTTTAATGGTTTCATTGAATGAGTCACTTTAGTATTGCAAACGATACAAAAAACTTTGTCTCGCACTTATTATTTAAAAAAATACCCCATTTCCTGTTTGTTTCAAGTTTATATAATCACGCGCTCAAAATGTTATTTCTCTTAAGTTTTATTTGCTGTAGCCATTTACTTATTTTTTTAAAAAATCAGAACTTTTGTAAATGCAATGGCAATGCGTTATTAAAAGTTGATTTTTTTAAAATGCTCGTGCAGATAATAAAATTTTTATTTTTTGCATACAGATTTTTGTTGATTATTTTTCGCCTACGGATTTTTGTTGAAGCTAAAATCTTCATCCCAAAAGTATCATATTCTGACATGAGAAAAAGAAGTTTTTTCGTCAGAATGCGGCCGTGGCATGGAAATAAATTTAATTCAATTAATGATTATCTGTGTATGAAATTCTGTAAATGTTAAAATAATTTATCATTTTAGACAATGCGCAAGAGCACAAGATTTAAATTTTATAGTACAACGGCAGGTGTACGAAAATCATTTACAAAATTTCATGATAAATGAAATTAAATTAATCAAATTAATTAAAATATGTAAATAAAAAATGAATCAGATTGGTCGCGTTGTTATCACGTAATTATGGTTTCACTTAAAACTTATGCATTAAAAAAAGTTAAGGAAAACGTTGTAAAAGTCTTTTATTAAACACTTTTAAGAGTATCGGGTTTTCTGAAAAAAATTTCCTACTTGATTTTGAATACGTGGTTTTGTTTATAGATGAAAGAATAAGTTTATTTTTTGACTACAAGGAGAAAATTGCAAAGTTTTATGAGTGATTGTGTTGATTATTTTTTAAGTGAAATTAGTAAAAAAATTTCTTTTCAGAGAATTGTGAACTAAATAATTATTTAGTTCACACTTTTATTATTATTTATATTTGTTTCTTGTTCAACGCTCCTTCAGAATTTCTTCAATTCCAACTTTCAGCAGCAAAAATGTCCCTTGGAATTATTTAAGAATTTTTGAATTATTAAGAATAATAATAAATTTGAATTATAAATTTAAATTTATTATTATATCAGAACATGGTGTTGTTTTTTGGATGAAGTTTTTGACGTCAATAAAAATCTGTAGGCGAAAAATAAAAATTTTATGGTCTGCATAAGCATCTCATAATAACGCTTTGCCATGGCTTTTATAAAAACTCTGATTAAAAAAATAAGTGAACGACTACAGCAAATACAACCTAGAGAAATGTCATTTTGAGCACGTGATTATATGAAATGAAATAAACAGGAAATGCGATGTTTCTTTTAAACAATCAATGCGAGACAAAGTTTTTTGGATCATTGGCAATACTAAAGTGACTCATTCAATGAAACCATTAAAATCAATAAAATATAATTTAACTCGCATGAGCACGTGGTGCTTGGCCGTTCAAGAAATGATGTTCTGACATGATACATTGAAATATGCTTAGCAGATTTCATTTGAATTTTTTAAAAGAATTTTTGCCTTTTGTCTAATTAATTTACCTTTCCATACGTAGAGAAAGATATTATTTGCTTATTATTCCACTGTGCATGGACAATAACCAACAAAAAAGATAAAGTAATAAAAACGTTACAATTTACAGTACAGAAAAATTATTTATTTTTGTTAAAGAGCTAAATTTTACTGTTATATTAAGTATTCCATTATCAGCCTTAATCGGAGATGTATATTTTGCAGTGTACAATATCTTGAAAATCCTACAATATCCGGAAGATACGAATTTTACATGTATATATATAATTTAAATTAAAATCTAAGCGTTTTTGCTGAATTGCAGTCCAATCCGTTCGAGAAGACTTCTTTCTTACTCCATTGTTCAGCTGTTAATTTTAGTTATACTCCAAATTCAGCTCCCGTTGGTATCTGCACATTTAGTGCTGCCCTCTATCTGTAGAACGATTCACTATTTTTGCAGATCAAGTACTGAATATTTCGAATTTCAATATAAACCTCATAAATATGTATTCTTAACTTTTTTTTATTTTAATTTTTAATTAATTTTTAATTAAATAATATTTAATGTAGCTAAGTTATAGCAAGTATTAGAAACAGTAATTAAGTGTGCGGCGAATATTTTATATTATGCCTTATAACTTTGTAATTTATAACTAATTTACACAATACAGTTTTCGCATCCTTTTCCGTTTATGAGAAAGTTTTAATGGCTAAATATTTATTAAAAGCAAAACAGTTCCTACTTTAATACATATAAAAAAGACTATTTCAAAAGCTGTGAATTCTTCATATTTAATTGCTCCTAATATAGAATTTCGTATTCTTAATATTATAGAATTCCGTACCGTTGTCACAAATTCACTAGCAAATTCGTATAAAATCAAATTTATACAATTAATTGTTTATTATCATGTCAGAAGATGATTCTGCTTTTTAGGATGAGATTTTTAGCATCAACAAAAAACCATGGGCGAAAAATAAAAATTTTATTATCTACACGAGCATCTCAGAAAATCAGCTTTTCATAACGCGTTGTTACCATTGCATTTACAAAAGCTCTGATTAAAAAGAAATAAATTCATGACTACAGCAAATAAAACCAAGAAAAATGTCATTTTGAGCACGTGATGATAGGAAAGGAAATAAATAGGAAATGTGATATTTTTTTTAAACAATAAAGGCAAGACAAAGTTTTTTTTTTTTTGGATTGTTTGCAATACTAAAGTGAATTCAGTGAAGCAGTTAAAATGAGTAAAAATATAAATTTAATACGCACGAGCACGCGGTGCTTGGCAGTTCAAGAAATGATGTTCTGACTTGATACATTGAAGTATGCATAGCAGATTTCATTTTATTCTTTTTGATTTCTGAATATAGTTAAATTGTATTGTCCTCAAGAATACTTTTCTGGTCATATTTTAAAGAGATTAATTCATCTAACTAAAATCTGATAAAATTCGCTTTCATAGTAAATGTCTTCTTTAAGATTCTATTCGAATCCAGATACTTCATTCCTTATCAGGGAAATTATTTGAATATTTCCTTTTTACATTTGATAGGAAAGACGATTTTCGTGAACGTCGTAAACGATGATTCTGAGATTAACCTGAGAGGAGAGACTTGCAAGATCAATTGGAAATGTATTTTCAACCACTCTATATTATTTTCATTTCTGCAATATTCTTCGTTTATTGAATTTTAAAAAATAAAAATGTATTATTGTTTGCGAAGCATTTGAGTAACTGTATGCCTACTATTTCATTTATTTCTAACTGTTTGTGTACTCTTTTTTATTCTTTAAATACAGTAATATGTTTTCTAGAGTTGTATCCTCTGAAAGGATTAAGTAATCTCAAATTAAACTTTGAAATTATTACTAAATCCCCAATTCGGAGAGCATTCTCAATCCCACCTTCCGAGTATTGTGAAAAACAAAATCCTGCTACATTTAGCCTATGATGCTGTTTCCAGACCAACTGCTGTTGTTGCTGTTGCAAAGAAGCATTACAAAAAATAGAAAGCTAACAATTAATTTATGACCCTTAAGTAAGAAAAATATTTACATGACTTAAAGAAGTGTATTTTATATTATTTGTAGTAATAAATGCATTTATTTTAAAAAAAGATTAAAATGAAATCTTCTGTGCATATTTCAATGTATCATGCCAGAACATCATTTCTTGAACGGTCAATCACCACGTCAGCGTGCGAGTTAAATTATGTTTTTATTCATTTTAATGGTTTCATCGAATGATTCACTTTGGTATTGCAAAAACAATCCAAAAAACTTTGTCTCGCATTGATTGTTTAAAAAATTATCACATTTCCCATTTATTTCATTTCACATAATCACGTTCTCAAAACGACATTTCTCTATGTTTTATTTGCGCTAGTCATTAACTTATTTTTTTTAAAAATCAGAGCTTTTGTAAATGGGATGGCAACGCGTTATTGAAAATCTATTTTTTTAGATGCTCGTCCAGATAATAAAACTTTTATTTTTCACCTACGGATATTTCTTGGCGCCAAAATCCTCATCCCCAAAACAGCATCTTGTTCTGACTTAATTAAAAATAGTAGATTATCAAACAGTCTGGTAATCCCATTACTTACACTTGGTAAAATATCTTTAGCACACAATATTTTAGACATAAAATCTTCACTCTTTCGTAGTTAAAGCTGATTGAGATATGAAATTTTGAATCTCATTATTTTCGACCAATTAACAGCTGCGCCAAAGAAAAGGAAATCCATTGATTGGTTGACCCTTCTTGAGATAACGGTTGCAATGGCCCAATATTATCTAAAATTGTTATATTTAAAGTTTCGTAATTCGTTCGGCTTGTATCATAAAAGTTTTTTTTGTTGTTGTTGTTTAAAATTTTAGGAAACCAAGATTATCTTCCAAATATGTCCAAGGAATTGTATCTTTTTTTTTATCTAGAGTAAATTTATTTACTTAAACAAAATGAAACATTATTTCCAATTAGATATATGTACTCTAACAGTTTATAAATATGTAATGAGCCACATTGTAATTGGCATCATGTATACTGAATTCAACTTTGACAGAATTAAATTTATATATATATATATACTAGCGGCCCCGACAGACGTTGTCCGAAAATTTCAAAATTTCTTGAATAAGTTATAAATTGTATAAAAATGTCATTATAATACCTGACGTCATCAGGTGTATAGTTCCCACAATTAAACCTATCGATTGCTTGTGAGTATGCGTATACTATGAGCTAAGTTGAATAAAGAAACTTAAACTGAACTGAAACTAAAACTTTATTCTACTTTGTTGAATAGAAACTTAAACTTGTTTTAATTAAAGGGTAAAAAAAGATGAAATTCGACCTTTTGTTCTTAAATGTATATTTTTTTAATGTACAAAAAATAAATTTATCGTAATGCCATTTCATGCACGATATTTTAGGTTAATCCTTGTGGGGTATAAACAAATTCGATGGGTTTTCCAACCTTCGAACACGCAACATATAATTGGCCGTGCGAAAAGCAAGGATTTTCTAAATCTAAGCCACAAATTGCCATCGTTTCACCTTTTGACTTATTAATAGTCATAGCAAATGCCAAGCGAATTTGAAATTGCAAACGTTTGAATGGGATAGGTGAGTCTGAAGGAATCATTGGGATCCGTGGTAAAAGTACAACTTCATCTTGAAATTTGCCGTTCAAAATAGTAGCCTCAAGAATATTTCTCATGATTTTTTTAATGACTAATGACTAATTTTGGTGCATTCAAATTTCGAAGCAAAATGATAGGTGAGCCAATCTTCAATCTCAAGTTATGTGGTAAAGTTTTACAAATCAGCTCTGCATTGAAAAGATATAAATTAAAACATGTTTGTTTTAAAGCTTATTAATTGGGTTAATAATGTATTCGTTATAAATGCATGTTATCATGAAATAGCAGGGTCGAAAGAAATCAGCTTGAAGGTTTTGGCAAAGATAATCCTAATACTCCTTTCGTATACTTATGATTGATGTCAAATGTTTGACAGTTAGAGGGAGTTTGTTTTAAATTTTTAAGCAAATGCTTGAATTTTCTACACCAGTTTGGGTAACAAAAATTGGTTATGAATTTTTAATTCCTTTATTTGTTTTATTTTAATTCAAAAGTACTTCAAAATGAATCCGAAAAAAATCGATTAATTAACAATGTTTAGCTTTAAATGCATCAAACACAAAAAAATATATAAATTGTTTAAAACATATCCTTTCAGGTATAAAAAAATCGATGGAATTTGCAATATCTTTATTTTGATATTTGATGTATATTTAAACTGTAAGCTATTGTTTGGGAAAAAGTTATTATAATATATTAATTCGTTTGCTCAATATCAGCATTTTTTTTATTGTTATTAGCATGCCACACCCACTTGTTTCCATTTGGACAGCTGCAGTAAAAACAGTTTCATTTTCCTCCAAACACTGCTAGTGAGCATTATGTGTAATTCTGATTTTAAGGTGTTGTTTTTGCTTTGGCAGATGTTAAAAACTTCTACCTTTTCTTTCTTTTGTTGTTGGTTCTGGTTTGTTCATTCATTCGTCATACATTTCATATTCGAATGGCTCGTTTCAGTTCCTTTGAAATTAGATACAAAAACCGTTCTATTCAGGGTTAAAATTGAAAATTACTTTTAATTACCTTTTTTTTTTCTAAATTTTGTTTTAAACATTTTTTTATCAGTTTTCATTCCCGAAAGCCTAAAGAACGTCCAAATAAAAGCAGACAAAGTCTGAAAATGTTAAGATATGATGGACAAAGAAATCCTTTGATTCATAACCAAGAAATTCTAATGACATTTTGGAAGCTTCTACCAACTGCAATAAACCTGAAATAGTGAATTCATCATCTTAAAATTGTATATAATAGTTACATTGTTTTGTGCAATCTTATAGTATTCTTTTTTGAAGAATATTCTTTATCATGAATGTCAGGAAAAATTTCTTCAAATCCTTCCATCAAGGGTTTTTTTTCCATCAAAAATGTGTCTATTATGTGCTAAATATGGTAAAGAATTTTGTTCTGTATTTACTGGTGAAAGGGCACTTACATAAAAAAAACACCTTTGAAGTGAACAACAAAGTTATAGAGGCCTTCTTGTCTCCACGAAGAAAATATATCAAAATTTGATTGCTGTTTTATTATAACTCAGAAAAAAAAGCATTTTATATAAAATAAATTGTATCTTATAAGCATGTATCATATGTTGTTATCATATAAAAACAATGAATATGAAAAAAAATTCAAAAAAATCAGTACATGTCAAATTTGAAGAAAAACATGAGCTCATAATTTATGAAACAGGTGAATTTTGATTTGCTTCAAATTTTTTATTATACTTGTTTATGGCTGGATATATAGTTTAAAAATGTTATATGAATATAAATTAATCTTTGTGGCTAATGAAATGCTATTAAGGAAGCCTAATTTTTATTTGAACATTTTTTTGATGAAAAAAAGGAGTTGGTTTGGTTTCACCAATAGTATTTCCTTTATATTCTTTGAGTTACTCTTGCAAAAATATTTTAAATTTATAGATGTATATATTTCATAAAATAAACAATTATTTTAATAAATATGAATATTTAACAAATTTAATTTATTTCAATTATGTTTTTGGTTTGTAATTGTACATTTAAATGTATTTTTAGCTTTTCCTTTTTTTTGAAGAGCATCTCAAAATGAAATTTTGTGATGCTCTTTAAAATTTCAAATACTCTATGCATTCTACTTTTAGTCACAACTCTGAAACTTTTCTCTTATGCTTTATGAACATATAATAATATAATTTGCATTTATAGATGAATTATGTAACTTATATTTTTTTTATTGAAGACCTCAAGTAATATTATTGCATTGATTTTTAAAAAAATTTTTCAAAAAAAAAGTCAATAATATCAAGTTTAAAAGGGAAAATCACATTTTGAATTAATTCAAGCATGCAAAATATCATGAAAATTTCAAAACAATACATTTGTGTCTATTAATTTTTATAAATTGACCATTGGGTCTGGATTTGAATGAATACTCTGCGTGAATTAAACAATTTTACTTTCACAAAGTTGATTTATAGAATTAATAATATAGATACTGTGAAATAGAAAACTTTATTTTGCATTTACTTTTTTAGAAAATATATTTATTTATTTCATTTCAAAGAATCAAGTACAGAAAATTACATTTATCTGGATTTAATTTGCAGCAAAAATTTTAAAAGAATATAAACAGAATCTCGAAAGCATGTTAAGTCGAACATTGTTAGCATGGGAAGAAAAAAACTGGACTTATTCATTTGGTGATTACTTATGACTACAACTTAAAACAACTTTAAAAAAAGATGTACTTTAAAAAATATATAAAATAAATTATATCTTAGAAGCATGTATCATATTGTTATTATATAATAACAATGAATATGAAAAAAATTCAAAAAAATCAGTATATGTCAAATTAGAAGAAAAACATGAGCTCAAAATTTATGAAACAGCCTAATTTTGATTTGCTTCAAATTTTTTAGTATATTTGTTTATGGCTGCATATATAGTTTAAAAATGTTATATGAATATAAATTAATATTTGTGGCTAATGAAATGCTATTAAGGAAGTCTAATTTTTATTTAAACATTTTTTTGATGAAAAAAATGAGTTGGTTTGGTTTCACCAATAGTATTTCCTTTATATTCTTTGAAAACTTTTACAAAAATATTTTAAATTTATAGATGTATATATTTCATAAAATAAACAATTATTTTAATAAATATGAATATTTAACAAATTTAATTTATTTCAACTATGTTTTTGATCTGTAAATGTACATTTAAATGTATTTTTAGCTTTTCCTCAAAATGAAATTTTGTGATGCTCTTCAAAATTTCAAATACTCTATGCATTCTACTTTTAGTTACAACTCTGAAACTTTATGTATTTATATTTTTTTTATTGAAGACCGCTCCCCTCAAGGCTCAGCTCCCGTATACGGCCTCCGCCAAATTGGCGAGACATTTGGCGATAAAGGGAAAATTACATTTTGAATAAATTCAAGCATGCAAAATATTATGAAAATTTCAAAACAATATTTGTGTCTACTAATAAAGATTTACAAACTGGTCTTTGGGTCCGGATTTGAATGAATACTCTGCATGAATTAAACAATTTTGCTTTCATGAAGTTGATTTATAAAATTAATAATATAGATACTGTGAAATAGAAAATTATATTTTGCGTTTAGGGTGATTAGTAGTTTAACCCCCTTCTTCGCCAAGTTGGCGATAATTTGCCAAAGATGGCAACTTTATGGTTTTCCTATTAAACTGCGATCCCACCTGCGTTTACTTTTTTAGAAAAATATATTTATTTCATTTCAAAGAATCTTTTGCTGAAAATTACATTTTTCTGGATTTAATTTGCAGCAAAAATTTTAATAGAATATAAACAGAATCTCAAAAGCATGTTAAGCGGAACATTGTTAGCATGGGAAAAAAACCCGAAGCCTTATTCATTTGGCAATTACTTATTACTACGACTTAAAATAACTTTAAAAAAAAGATGTACTTAAAAATATATAACTAACAGAAAAACTGTTTAATTACAAAAGCAACATAACTAACCTTTTAACAGCGTGTATCGGAAGTAAAACAAAACAGCAAACCAATAGTTTTGTCTCCGTTTAAATAAAGTGCTCAACAAAATGCGCATACGTTAAACTTCATCAACAGAAAATGCATTTTTTTTCCTACACGAGTTGGACAGATTAGAAATTTTTAATTTCCTTTATTCTGTTTTATTTTAATTCAAAAGTACATCAGAATGAATTTTAAAGGTCGATTAATTAACGATGCTTAATTTTAAATGCAATAAATGCGATGAAAATAAAAAAAAATCGTTTGAAATAATCGATTGGAAACATGTTAAGCCTAACCTCATCGCTGTTAGAAAGAAAAAACCTAAAACCTTACTCATTTCGCGATGGGGGAAGGAAGTTATTTTGGCGGGAAAGTTAGTTTTTAATTAATAATTAAAATTCTACAATTTGTAGTGGACTGAATTGTGAATCTAAACCATTCTCGAATCCACTTGAACACACACAAAAAATTTCATCAAAATCGGACCAGTCGTTTAGGAGGAGTTCAGTCACATACACAGCCACAGAAGAATTTTATATATAAAGATATATAATGAATGACTCCAATTTTACTTGAAAACTTAAATAATTCCACACCCTTAGATGAAGGCGAATGATACTTAGCATACACATTCCTTAATTGTTAAAAAAATAAATACAAAAAATATACACATTAAAGCGTAGGAAAATGGGAGTCTAATAAATTTTCATTTCTCCGTCGTTACTTCGGAATATATCATTGCAGAAAAATTCCTCGTATTTTTACATAATCTAATTTTCTAATTAACTTTACAATGAAATAAATTCTACTTTTTTTACAGCTTTTCCTCTGAGGATTTTTTTAAAAATTAAAATATAAGTTTATATTATAAGTTTATATTTAAAATATAAGTTTATATTTATAAAATTAAATATTAAGTTTATTTAACTGTTTAATTACATCACTCATTCATGCGCTTTTCATTTTGATAAACCACTTTTTTTTACCACTTTTTATCCAAAATTTTTAATATTTATCAGTTTCTTGCTATTTAATTCCATTAATAATTGCAATTGAGAGTTCTAAAGTATTTTAACACTTTGGTGACGGGCAATTTTACACAGAAACTATGTCATGTCACCGGCTACTTTTTTGTAATTGAATATGAAAGTAAAACGTTCTAAAAAAAACTCCAACGAAATTTGTTGAATTGGAACATCAAAAAGTTCTTCGCCGATACGTTCCGTCATGGTTGAAATTTTTGGAATTTTACTAAAATTCTAATTAAAATGTAAATACTAGGAAAAGTAATTTTTCTGTTATATATCGGACAAAACTAAACACGATACGCCAAGTTTTTGCAATGTTCTATATCGCCCTCGGTGTTATAAATTGAAACAGATGATGCAAGTGCAATGACGAGTTAACTCGTCACCGGTCAGCGAAATGTTAAGATGTTGCAAAAATAGATTCTATGCTAGTACGATCTAAAATTATCATGTGAGAAAATGATGTTACTTTGGTTAGGAGGTTTTGATGCCTCCAAAATTTGCAGACAAAAAATATTTTTACCTACTTTTACCAGTATTTTTAAATTGTTATGTATGCTTCTTTGAAAGCAAAGGTGTTTTTAAAAAGTTTTACCCGTTTTTACCAGTATTGTTTCATTATTACGTATGCTTCTTTGAAAGATGCGTTTTTAAAAGATTTAGCCGCTTTTACCAGTATTGTTTACTATTAAGTATACTTTTTCTTCGTTTTTAAAAGGCTGACAAAGAACTGTGCTATCATAGCTATTATTTCGTCTCAAAATCGATGAAAGGCGCCAATCCTTTGTTTGCCAACTAAAAAAATTGAAAAAAAAGTTTTATATATATATATATAGATAGATAGATAGATAGATAGATATAAATATAGATATAAATAGATAGATAGAGAGAGAGAGATTATATAAAGAAGTCTCGTGATCATTTCAAACCTGTTTAAATTGGTTAATGACTTAAATTAATTAAGATAAACAATAACTTAAAATTAATAATGTTCTAACATGATAAGTTGGAATTATCGATCAAACATTTCATTTTCTTTATTATTTTTTTATTCTATTAATTTTTTTTTCTTACGTGTATTTATAAAACGAATAAACGCAAGAGAATCTGTAGTGTAGCGGCTAGTTCTTTATATTCTACAGACACTTCATTAAAAGAAAATCTCCTTTTTTCATTATGGTAGAGGTTTTTATTGAAATTTTATCTTCATTTTGGAGAGTTGGTAAGCATCATTTGGCTTATCAATAATGACAAGAATGTACCTCAGATTATCACAAAGAAATAACGTAATTAGTTTTTGTGAATTAAATTTTTTTTAAAAAAATTAAAAAAAAAATTTTTATAACATTTTTTTTGTGTATTTTGTGTGTGTTCTGGTATCGAACCAAATATAATCTGAGACAAAAACACTAATAAAAAAATTCAAACGCATTTTATTTGTACACACAGAAACATAATATATATAATACATATTATTTACAAACAGGAACGGATCCATCAAATTAGGTATTTTCGATTTTGGAAATCATCAACTACCGAATGACTACAAAGATTATATTTTATTTACAATTAAAGTTTCAGTTACTTGTACAGCGTTCATTGATTTCAAAATTACAAGTAAAATGAACATAATTTTGTAATTTTAATTTGAATAAAAGTATTTCAGTTGAATCTCATATGGGAAGGGAAATAGAGAGTATAAATACGGCCAAATTTCAAGAGAAAAATCGTTTTCACAATGAATTTACAAGTAACCACTTTGGAGGGATTTTTTTTCTTCAGAAATCTATTACAAAGTTTTATTAAAGATTTTCAATAAAAACCACATTTTTGGAGCCAAATATTTTTGATGACTCCATTTGACAGGAATCTTTCTACTATCGTAAATCCACTTATGTATTTTACAATGTGTTAATCAACGAATTTGAATAGGATTAAATTTATAACAAATTTTGAAACACATTTCAACATTTATTAAATTAATGAAATGCTTAATTTTAAACATAAAAAAATTGTGAGTGGATGTTTAATGCAGTTATCTAGTAACATCTTCACGTTTTTTATTTGTTGCACTATTAAAGATCCATAGCAATTCAACTGACATGAAATCTTGATGGATCTCAAAAGTGAGTATTATACATATACTCTAAAGAAAAACATTTAGCTTCTCAGTGCACTAATCTAAATCGAAATAATTGATCAATTAAAATATCTCAAAAACAAGCATCAGTTCTGTTATGTAATTATTATATTAGACATTTCGATTTTTTTCTGAAATTTTCAAATTTATGCAATTTTATCATCTAAATTTTTTAGAATATCAGGAGAAAAATCTTTGAAATTTAATAAAAACTAACAACGACTTTTGATCCCATTATTTTATTTTCGGCATTTTACTTTCAAATGGTAAATTAGGACCATCTTTGTCATTCTTAAGAGTTCTACTATGGTTGGAAAAAATTTATTTAACAGAATATCGTGATTCGACTTTAAAAATTTAATTTGTGATGCCTGCAAGTATTATATAGTTGAACTTTGATCATTTAGAGCAATTTGGGAAAAAATAGTAATCCAATTTATCCAAAATTTTGAATTAAAAAAATGGATCTAGTTAACTTTATATCAAATAGGAAAAATATAAGTTCGATAAAAATTCGAATTAATGAATAATTTGAATTAAGAAAATTAAATTAGTTATAAATGAAATTATATATATGTACCATAATTATAATTTTTTCATCCAATATTTATATTGGTATTGTTATTATGTATTTCGAGGATGGCATACAAATCTAATGATAAATATTCTGCAAAATTTGGATTATTTTTCGGAACATTAAACAATTTATAGTAATTTATACTTAATAAATAGATATAAATTTTCACATAAGAAACACGAAATTTTTCTTAAATTTTTCACTTTCCTTCAGAATTTTTAAAAAGTTCTTGATGAGAATATATTTTATACAAAAGTTTAAATCAGGAATTGTGCGATCATTTCTCTAGCCCTGACTTAGTTACGATTGTAAAAAGAATCGCACATTACTAAATCTTGTAAAAGCTGAAACAAAAATAACCGAAAATCAAATATACAAAACTTTTCATACATTTCAGAACACGAGAGAAAAAGTTGAACAAAAAGGAACTTCGAATTTGTGCCTGGAAATTCAAGATATGAATCTGTAAGCGTTCACACCATCTTGAACTGTTTTAATGAAAAATGAGCGTTCAAATCATTTTGAACGAGTTCAATGAATCGTTATAATGAAACAGTTTTTGCACCGGGTGATAGATGGATGGATTATTCTAGACAGAAGGTCAGCCAGCCAGGTTGACCACATAGCTGGTGGGTATGAAGGGCGGAAGAGGCCCCACAAAAGGGGTTCGAACCTTCACAGCAGGTTTGGGTTTCATATCTGGTACCAATGTCCTTGTCTTCAGAATGTGGAACCCTGTAGAATCCGCCATGTATTCGACAACTCTTAGAGCACCAGATGGTTCCACGTAGCCGTAGCGGCCTTTCACCTCTCCTCCAGGCCCTCTTTCCTCTTGACGGAAGGACTGGTTAGGCCCTGGTCCTGTATCATACCCGAATTTGTAGGTGCCGGGACCTGCGAAGTTCTGAATATTATAGTGGGCCCTTGTGCCTGCCGGTATGGGCACCACCCGCCCATAGATGCCTGCAGTGGTACTGCGACGAGTCACTGGGCCTCCCAGAATCCATGAGAAGCACTGAAGGCAAATGATCAATATCTGAAATGAAAATAAAAGCAAAACTTTTAATTGATTTACTTTTGAATTTCTAAATAAATTTTAAAAATCAATGTTTTTAATTAATGTTAATAATATAAATATTTTTGTTTGTGCTTTAATGGAAAAGTGCCTTTATTTTAATTCAAAAGTATTTCAGAATGAGTTCGAAAGATCTATTTATTAACAATTTTTAATTTTAAGTGCATCAAACACTAAGAAAATGAACAGAATCATTAGACATAACGGGTCGAAAACATGTTAAGCCTTACATATTTGGCGGTGGGGAAATGAAGATTTCTGGCGAGAAAGTTTTTTTTTAATTAATAAAAAAATTAACCACTCAATTAACCGGAGTAAAAATTAGCCTATGTTCTTCTGTTGACTATAATCTATATTTGAGCTAAATTTCATCCAATTTCCTTCAGCCGTTCTGGCGTTATTCAACCCCATCATCCATCCATCCAAATTTCGCATTTCTAATAGTAGTATAGATATACACACATATAATGATGATAATTTTTTGAACTTTTTGGTTTGTGCTTTAACGGAAAAGTACCTTTATTTTAATTCAAAAGTACTTCAGAATGATCTATTAATTAATAATGTTTAGTTTTAAATGTATCAAACACTAAGAAAATGAACAGAATCATTAGAAATAACGGATCGAAAAACATGTTAAGTCTTACATATGTGGCCTGTGGGGAAATGAAGATTCTTTACGAGAAAGTTTGTTTTTAATTAATAAAAAATTAACAACTCAAATAACCGGAATAAATAGCAGCCTATTTATTCCGGTTATTTGAGTTGTTAAACCGGACCGGTTATTTGAGTCCGGTTATTTGAGCTCAGAGTTAGATTCTAAACTATAATCAAACTCTGAGCTAAATTTCATCCAATTTTATTCAGCCGTTCTGGCGTGATTGACTAACATCATCCATCCGCACATAAAAAGTTTCACATTTATAATAGCAGTATGGATATACATATATATAATGATGGTGATAATTTTTTGAACTTCAATTTCGATTTTTCTAGCAGGCAAACAAATTTTTGGAGCTCATCCGATTTAGCGATGAAATAACGGATATGATGTTATAGTTGTACGTCTACCTTTTAAAAACGCATATGTTATGAAAAAGCATACTTAATAATAATGCAATTCTGGTAAAAGCAGGTAACAATATTTTTTGCCCGTAAATTTCAGAGACATCGAAACCTCTTAACCAAAATAACATCATGATTATAACTTAACAAAAATAATTCCTAGGACATGGAATTGAGGTTATAGAATATTGAGTCCACTTGGCACTTGGCGACAGAAGATACATGCTATTATATTTTCCAATGATAATAAATCGAAATTTCGCCAATCGGATTATGTATTGTAACACAAACCAGCAGCTCAGATTCATCTTGAAAGCAAGTTTGGCAGGAATTAAAGCATGAATAGAAAAAAAATGACATAAATTTTGAAGGCAATAAGTCTAATGAGGAATATAATCTAGTTAAAAGGTAATAAATCAAAAAAAATCAACTGGTTCTTAAAAGTTAAGTTTACATCATACGATTTTTTGAATATAACGATGTTGAAATAATTTTGTGTGTTATTTAACTACATTATTTTGTACTAGATATGTCTGAAAATTACACAATTCATTCCAGACTTTTCATTTAAAGAGTTTCTTAATTCTTTCGTCAAATGAATTAAGATTCATATCAATATATATGCAAACTAGAAGCCAACTTTAAAAATTTCATCAATCCCAACAATCGAGGCATCACCATATTTATTTATACATTGTAAAATATAAGTAACTTCAATTCTTAAATATTTCTCACAGATCATGCTTGGAAAGCCAATGGTGTAGCAAATGTCTTAAAACCGGACTGAATTTCTGAAAACATCTCATATTAATGAAAATGTCCCTGATTTAAAGAATAATCTATCTTGGGGGAAAGGAGAGCAAAAGAAAATTATGCAAATTTCGCACGAAGAAACGGATTTAAAAGCAAAACAACGGGAGAAAACGTCAATAATGACCTACTTATTCCATACACGGAAGAATAAACCATTTTTACTGATGATGCAAAAATCTGAAGGACGAATTCCAATGAAAAGAAATACATTTATTCCATTACGAAAATAGGCACACAAAAAATCATCAGAAGTAGAATTCATTTTAAGCGTAAACTGTGTGCTTATATTGGATTCTAAAAATAAGAAAGAAAACGATAGAACTTTACTAGAATCCATGCATTCCAAACAATAAGTGCAATTCTTGAATTTATATATTATAAATCGCATATTTTAGTTTTTTTTTTTTTTGAATTTTACTTACCCTTAATCGGTCACAGAAGTCCGCCTATGAAGTTTAGGTACTTACTTATTAAACCATTTATCTTTATCGCCAAATTTGAAGACGTCGCCAATGAGTTGTTAAACCGCCATTATTTTAAAACTTTTGCAAACCTTAACTATCGTCCGCCATTTTGTTGGTTTCGCAGAAAGATCATTCAGTGCTTATTCTGGTCTGATTATTTAGATCGTTAAAATAACTAAAATTTGGGATTTGTCTGCCAACAAAAAAGACGTTGTGACTTAATTTCAAAATTATGGAATTATTCTATCTCAAAATGCGTGTTTGAATGGGCATGAAATGAATTTATACTTGAAAACAGACAAACAATGGCGATGTAATGTATCAAAAAGTTCTGTCCATCTTAGTAAATTGGAAATGCAGTGACTTAATTCCAAAATTATGGAATTATTCCAGCTAAAAATACGTGTTTGAATGGGCATGAGACGAGTTTATACGAGAAAACAGACAAACAATGGCGATGTAATGTATCAAAAAGTTCTGTTCATCTTAGTAAATTGGAAATGCAGTGACTTAATTCCAAAATTATGGAATTATTCCATCTAAAAATACGTGTTTGAATGGGCATGAGACGAGTTTATACGAGAAAACAGACAAACAATGACGGTGTAAGGTATCAAAAAGTTCTGGCAACCTATGTAAATTGAATCGAGGGGGTTGGCGACCATTGGTACATCGATGGTCTACCTAAGTACTGCCAAGGTAGTTGGTGACCGTTGGCACTTCGATATATAAGAACCCGAAAATACGTAATATACTTAAATATACGTATTAATACGTATACGTTAATACTTATACATACGTAATAATACGTAAGTTCCGAAGTTTATTTCTTCCTTCGCTTTCACTTGATTTACGAACTAAAACAAAACTCCTTGAAATCCGACACCCTTAATTTTCCATTTAGGTGATGATGTTTCCAGAATTGCATAAATTCTGGAGGATTATGAAATGTAATCATTATCTCGCATCAATCTACACTTCAGATATTATATTTGACAAAACCATCGAATTTGGCATACAGTTACTTCTTGGATAATATTACATATTTACTACCTTGATCTTTAGCACCTAGATCTGAAATGTCCAGATGGCATGTGAGAAATTCTCTACAAACATTTACTCTTTGGAAATAATGCCGTACTGAATTAAATGTTTATCACATTTTAATAGAATGCCCGAACTGTGATCCTTATCGCACTTACTACTTTCATTCGTGTCGGGTAACTCTTTCGGCATTGTTGGGAGAGAAACACCATCCAAATATTTTTAACTTCCTTAATGCTGTTGGCTTTTTAACGCGCATTTAACTTCTTAACCATTGTTTGGAATTTTATCAATTTAATTTTTGGCATTTCAACTTACTTTTCTAAAAGTTTTATATATTTCAAACTTATTTTACATGCTGTTATTAAATAACTTGTTCTGTAAATAGATTTTAAACATTTTTATTACATGTATGGCTCTTGCAACAAAAAAATCCAAACCAACTAACCAACCCAGATTTCCATTAAGAAAGATTTTTTTTCCAACTTTAAAACATCTACTCTCAATAATTTAGGTAAACTTTATCGCAGCAAAACAATTTTTACATCACTTTCAATATTAATTTCATTTCCGCTCAACTTTTTTTTCTGTAATTTTAATAACTTTTTTTAATTAATACTAGATTTAATATATAGCGCGGTTTTTTTAATTGTGAAATTCAAACTAATTTATAACTTCAGTCATTTTATAAATTGTGACGTTTTTACATTGTCAAATTCAATAATAACTAATTGTTTAATTCAGACTTTAATTTCAAAGCTAATTTTTCGCTTTCATTTTCATTAATGTTATCATTATAATATTTTTAGGCCTGCATTTATTTCTGAAACTAGCGAAATGTAAAAATTGTTTCTTAAAGAATGTACCAATTTACACAATGAAGACAAATGAATAGCGTTTTAAACGCTTGGGCTATTTTATTTCAGATATGACGTTCAATATTTAAAGCGATATTTTTAAAGATTATTTTTTATTTTAATATTATTTGAAATCAATATATTCTCAAATGTTATCGAGGGAAAAAAAGTTCAAATTTTTCTTTAATGTTGATTAATTATAATTTCAACCCATAGGAAACTTTCGTATACTCTTCAATAAAAATACATCTCCTTTACCCGCAAAAAATTGTAGACTTTGGGAAAGCCCAACAACGTCTTGCGTTACATTGCACTTTCATAATTATTTTTATTGCATTGATAATAATTATTAAATATGGATCTTTGGCGACAATACAACAATTTAACTGTATTTTTGGCGCTTATTTCGCATTATTGGAGTCAAAATTTGGCATGAAATTGCTACTGTACTGATAAGTCCATAAAAAATTTCATTTATTTTAAATCCTTCCATTTTTTTAAAGTATCGTATTTATATGCATGAGCAAATACAAATCAATAAATAGTCAAACCTTTAGCAAATTAATTTAATAATGTATTTTAAATACTACACTTGTGTACTAAATTTTATTTATCAGCTCTTTACCTTTCGTAATAATCCAGTTTACTAGTAACTGAACAGTTGGACGGATAAACAGATTTCTTCTGAGTGTATTTTATTTAAAATTTGATTTAAATCTACAAATTTAGCCACACATCCATATACCAAACCCATAAAACCATTGTCCGTATACTCATCCTTTTAGCTAAAAGCAGTTATGTTCATAGTATATATACTGACAAATATAATGTTTAAAAAATTCAAACTCAGGGGTGGCTGAAAAGAGTAGAATAGTCAAAATTCCGAGTTTGAATTTTTTTTTACGATTATTCTTTCTCGATACTTCGTATTTAAGTAAATAGACAAAAATGACTCAGAACGGTCGAACTGTATATGTAGCGAACAGTCTGGTATGTATAAATAATAAAGTAAATAAACAAGAGTAAAAAACAAAAATGATTCAGAACAGTTAAACTGTATATGTAGTAATCAGTCTGGAATGTATTGCGCTAACATCCACACATTATTAGTAGAAACCCAAATTAAAACCCAAATTGAAACCCATTAGTTTATTATTAAGAGAAACCAAATTGAAAACAACTTTTGAAAATAATTCAAAAGTCAATATTATTTTTGAATTTTCAGAAATTTGAAAAATTATATGGCAATTAAGCTATCAAAAAGATGATATTTAAATTTTCAAAAGACCCGTAATTCTGTTTTGCATTAATATCGGAAGTTACGGCAGAGGGAAGCCAAAATTTGGTCTCACTTTTAACAAACTAATTAAAATTCGAATTGAAATGAGAAAAAACTTCCTTCGTGTGGTACGTTTTTATTCTTCTAAATTATATATACCAAATTTGATTACTTTAAATCTAACAGATTGACTTGTAGAACGTCAACACAATCATATTCACTCGTTTTTATTATTAGTAGAGATAATTTAATTTATCCACTTGTGAAATATGAGGTGCAACTTCCTATTTTTAGCCTTATTTTTTTAAAAAGAACATCCTTCATAACTCTTCTTGAAAAAAAGAGCGTGGCTTATTCTCTGAAAAAATACAGGTCGCTGTCTTTTCCAATGAAGTCCCGCTACAGGATTGCGGGTTCTCGGAACTTCCATGGCACTCCCTTGGCGATCAGTACTTCAACCAAAATGAATTACCACCCTTTTCATTATTAAAAATAAACGATGAAAATTTTGAAACAACTTCTTCATACCATAAGTATCAAAGTATAATCGTATTAACTTGTGGTTGTAAATCTCTGTCTTTACACTATGAAACCAAATCTTCCAACTAACATCAACAAATTATCATTTTTAAAAAATTCTAAATTTATATATCACCAGGTCGCTTAGGATTTTCAGTTTTGTAAATGTAACATTTTTCGGTAAAAAATTTCAGAAAAATTTTATTTAAGAAAAATACTTTTTTTAATTGCAGTGGGAAACAAGTAATACAAAAAAAAATTTAAATCAACTCCTTCTTTGGATATTAGGAAAGATTTAATTTTAGTTACTTTTTATTAAATAATTACAATTGCTGTTCTCGTGTTCCGCTTTGCAACGGAAGGAGTTGGTGCAGTAGCTTTTGAGGGTATAGAACCCCTCAGCACCCGAATAACGATAACCTTTGACTCAGAAAAACCTCTGTGGTATAACACCCTGCATGGAAAACTTTGCGAACATGTTCGAATTGGCAGCACAAGGGATGCGAATCCAACCCCCAATCTACCAGGCTATCCCGAACTAACAAGCACAACAATTATGAAGAACTACTATAAAGGCGAGAAAAATTGTTTTTAATTAATTTAATAATGATAATTTAATTGGGGTTCCTTAATTTAATAAAAAATTAATGAATTAATATTTGAAAAAACCGTATTAACATCAAGTGTCCTCCACTGCAAGTTTAAAAAAATTACTTGAACTGAAGAGGATGAATAAAAAATATTTAATTTGCGATTGAAAATTTGAACTAGATATATATTTATAGAGAGAGTGTAAGCTATTGACAGGAATTGAAAAAATGAAAATATTTATTCAATGATACTAAATTTATAACGATTTTTTCTCGTATTTTAATATTTTTTCTAATAGCTATAACTTAGAAAGCGCTATTTAAAAAGATAAATTTAATAATTCCAATTGATGAGAAAGAAAGTTAGAAATACAGTAAACTTTCGATTACCTGTAGATCGATTACCACTTTGTATTGTATTTTTCTTATTACAGCCATCTACCAAGAAATTAATAGATTTCTTTCCATTATTTTCTTTCCATACTATTTTCTCGGTAGGGCTGTAAAATAATAATGGATTTCTTTTTCCCTTAGCTAATTTATCAAAAAATGTTGTTAAATATGCGGGAGTTGTCTCCTAAAGACTTTATCGTATGCTCTAACAAACTAGTAATGCCAAAGTATCCCTTGCATGGCATTGGCGTACAACGGTAACGAAATATTTTTTGGCATGAGTTTAACATTGTTTACTGAATTTATCGCGTCATCTTTGGCGAGTATTTTGGCGTTTAATCCCTGGCGTACCTTAAAAGTTTCCAAATCAAATGTGTGTTTTAATTACGTATCTGCAAACAAATTAAAATGGAAATTTCACACAAAAGTCTCTTGTCACAAAATCCCATACTAAATTTAATATATTTAAATAATTGATTTTTTGAATTAGCACAGTTACATGTTTGTGAAGTAATGAAAGCATGGTGGATTTGACTCAAACTTTGATATGAGTATGTAAAAGAAATGTTAAATCTCTCTGCTGAATTTTATCTATCTAGCTCACTTCGTTTTGAAATTATCGAGTTAACTTATTTTCGATCAAACAGACTTTCTCTCAATAAGTTTTATTCAAAATATAATAGAAATAAATCTGTAAAGTTGGAATACATACCATATATTAACTTTCTTCCATGCAGCTTAAAGAGTTATTGGGTTATCTTTGTCACAGACAGACAGACGAACGAACATCTTTTAAAAATGTATTTTCCGAACTGAGAGAAGTATAAAACGAGAATATTTTTTAAAAAAATTCTCGAATTTGAATTTTTTGACGATTACTATACTTTTTCTATACTGTGTTTATGAGAAAGTAAAACATTAGAAGAAACATTAATGTTGTCATTTAAAGTTTATTTTTTTAATGTTTTTTAAATTTATTAGTTTTTAAATTATAATTAAATAAAATATATAATTAAAACTAACATAAGATATTTATGTTTCAATCGTTGATTACGATTTTAAGTAGTTTTTCTACTAAAGCATTTATTTTCGCAATGTGATATTATTGTTTTTTTCATATTATATATGCTTAATAGTATATAAACGAAAAAATAATTATTAGCTTTGCTTTAAAATCGATGTTTTTTCTATTTTATTTTACTAAATGACTTATTAACGTTCTTTAAAATCTATAAAAAAATTTGAACACATATTTACCAGATAATTTTGTTTATGTTACAGCATTCCAATTTTGAAATCGCAAACAAAAGAGTATAGATGAAATGGAAAATATGCAGAAATAATGAACGAGAATTTTTTTTTCGAATTTTAAAACATGATAATCAAATCAACAGACCGTAATTCCTATGGTAACGAATTCACAAGGCAGTTTTGTTTCCTTTCAAAATTTTTGCCATCAACTGATAATTGGGAGTTTCTCTCCAGATGAATTTATTTCACTGAATTAGTAAATTCATCTGGTTTCAATTTTAAAAGTTAAAGATGCAAAGAAATGTAGTTATTCTTTTTAATTTATAGCAAAAAATATTATAATCAGCAAAAATATCATGAGCTTTTTTCGCTGTTTGAATCTACATTTTAAATTTGGTAGAAAGAAAAAACATTTTCATGCCTAATGCAATAAGATTCATATTAAAAGGATATTATATTATATAAATTTTAAAACTATTGCCTTTTTTGGAATGGTAATTTTTTTTAAGTAGTGAACTTTCTTTAAATTGTAACAAATGGCATACATGATATATACATAAAAAAGTCATTAAAAATAATTTATAAACCAGGTCGCCGAATCTAGAATTATAAAATTTTAGAGATGGTTCAATTTTAAATAATATATATGCTTAAAAAATTTTGTAGAATTGTTAATTCGAAATTATATTTATAGCATAGAGTTCTAAAACGAAAATTGATTTCTAAAAAATATAACGTTTTCTCTAAATAACTTCTAAACATATAAAGCAAGAAACCAGTTTTACAATGCTTTGAAATTTTAAAATAAGCACTCCAATGCTATCAATTTTGATTCTATAATATTTTTTTCTAATTACAATAATTTTAAAAAAATTTAATATATTCTGAGAAAATGCTCTTCCCTATTTCTGTTTCTGAATTTATAATTTATAAATTATTTATTGAATTATCGTGTTAACTTTCATTTGGAGAGTCGGATAGAAAATAGCTACAAGGATTTCGTTCAAAATTTGAAAGTGATCCCCAGATTTGATTTCAAGTCCATATATCGAATTTCACCTTCTTACTCAAAGCATTTTTGAACTGTGCTCACAGAAAGACATATTTCCAAAAATTGTTTTTCAGATTCACGGTGGGAAAAGTAGAAATTTATGAAATTTACAATTGATAACTTTTGTATTACTTTGTATGATAGAAAGTAATAAATTATTGAGTCAAGTTCAACACATAAGCGAGCTAAAACACTTCAAACTAGAGGTATGAATATACTTTTCTTTTCTTTCTATTTTTCACCCGAATGTTGCCACATTTTTCAGAGAAAAGAGAAAATGTTAAATATATTTATTTGTGTGGTGACTATAATCTAATAAATTTTTTTAGTATGATATCTAAAGAAAAACAGTTCAATTGCATTGATATATATATATATATATATATATATATATATATATATATATATATACAAAAACTTAGAGATTTAGAGATAAATTAGAGATCATGCAATGATATTATGTCAGAGAAATTTTAATTATTAAATAAACTAAACGAGTGCCATTCTAGCTGAAAGGAAGCACAATTTTCAATGTCTTTACCAAATTTTGATGAATTCCCTTCAAAAACATTTTGTTGCATAAAACATAAGTAGAATAATTTTTCGCCACGTTCGAAACAACTTCCTTATGTGGGAGTATATTTAAAAAAAGTAAACCAGAAAACGCTGGCGAGATTTCTTGTTTCAACTGACTTCAAGCCTGCCGAATATTGTCAAATACAGAGTGAACTGCTCTGGGAAATAACCTTAGAATTTCACTTTAGCCGTTCGAATTATACATTCTTTTGTCTCGATCCCGGGTGGGGCGTCCGAACTGTTTGATAGGCGAGGGTGTGCGCTGCCGCCCGCACGTCCATTCATCATACCTGGCTGCTTCACCTACACGCGGACCAGCATTTGAAATTTAAATAGCAGAAAGTGGGCAGAATGAAACCCATGTAATTGGACTGCAGCTACCGGCATTGTACTCAAACCTTTCTGTCGGGACAAAGCCATTGCAGAGATTAATGTGGGATGTCCGGCTTAAATATGTCCGAAAGTAATAGCTTATATTAAAAACTCATCAAATTTCCTCGTATTTGAGGAAATTTAACGCTTTAATATATTTTTAAATATCTGAACATTAATCAATTGCATGCAGTTTGTAGCATTTGAGGTGCTTTTATATTATTTATTGCTTAGAGTTTTAATTCCAAATTTCTTTACAAGTTAAGTAACTAATTCCCAAATTTTTTTACAAGTTGAGCGAACACCTTAGTCTCTCTTCAAATGTCCGACACAGTGATCAGCTTCATGCTATTAATAGATTTCAGGCGCTGGTAAATTATTTGTTGAGTAAATTTTCAGTTCGTCCTAATTATGCATTGTTTTTTGGTTCATAATCATTTCTGGAATCTCCAAGCTGTAAAATCTGTTACGGAGTTAAATAAAGAGATCTGAGAAGCCAATCTGTAATCACATGCTCACTTTTAATCAGAAAGTAGAAAGAGGGGATTTAAAGTATTTTTTGAAAGAGTATACCTTGACAGAAAGTTGCATAACAATATCTTGTATTTGAGGAAATTTAACGCGTTAATATATTTTTTAAATATCTGAACATTAATCGGTTACATGCAGTTTGTAGCATTTGAGGTACTTTTATATTATTTATTGCTTAGAGTTTTAATTCCCAAATTTCTTTACAAGTTAAGTAAGTTTAAAGCGAATACCTTAGTCTCTCTTCAAATGTCCAACACAGTAATCAGCTTCATGCTATTAATAGATTTCTGGCGCTGGTAAATTATTTTTTACATAAATTTTCAGTTCATTCGAATTACGCATTGTGTTGTGTTGTTGTGACTATTGGCACTTGCCGTGGACAAGCCTCCGCTGAAAAGATCAGCAGATTTTAAGCCAAAGAAATGCGTCTCTTTGTTTTTACAAGTAGCGCCATCTAAGGCGAAGAGTACGACTTAGCTGCTCACACGTCACAACCCTTTTTAAGGGGCGGACTACATTCATGCAAATTCATTTATACATATCAGATCGTAATTTAGACCTGCAACAGAGAATTATCACCTCTGACCCAGTACCCCCAGTGATACTACTCTCGATATGGAGGACTTTGCGAACAGGAACAGATTTAACGAGCGCCAGCCGCCATACTGTCGGGGAATGTTTTGGGCGGTGAGTTTCGAACTTGTAACCTAAGGAGTACGAGTCCAACGCTCTACCAACCAGGCCATCTTGGTTTATAATTATTTCTGGAATCTGCGAGCTGAAAAATCTGTTGTGGCGTTAAACGCAGAGATCTGAGAAGCCATACTGTAATCACGTGTTCACAGAAATCAGGAAGTAACAATTCAGAAAGGTGATTTAAAACATTTTTTGAAAGAGTATACTCGTTGCCTTGTCAGAAAGGTGCATAACATCAATATATCTTTAAATGTGCAAGTAGTAATCAATTACTTGCAATTTAGTAACATTTAAAATGCCATTAAATTATTTCTTGAATGGAAGGTCGATTCATCCAAATTAGGAATTGTTTACTAGTTCAGAATCTCCGGGTGGAATCCTTTTTAGTAAGATTATACATGATCTAAGAGATCAGAGGTTGAGTTCATATACAAACATATGAGTATGCGATTGTATATTAGGTTGTAAGTGCTGAGAAAAGTGGCTTAAGACATTTATCAAGCGTTATCTTGAGAGAAGATAAGAATACAAGACTTCAGGCAATCAGTTTTAAGAAGCAAATATTCCTGAATTCATTATATGGAATAATTTCATTTCATGAGCAAAGGAAACTATTAGCCCAGGTGCTCAGCAATTTTGATACAAAGATGGAAACTTTGACTGTAAAAAAAAAGTTTCATTAGGAAATAGCATTCAAGAATTCTGTGGCCGTCAATAAGGCTTTAATTCAAATCGATGCGCTAAATTTGATTTTATGTTTGTCATAATTTCATAAGACAGATTCTGACATTCCATGCTTGGCCATAAATTGTTACTCCTGATTTTTTCTTTTTCCCTGCGTATCATAACAAATTGATGGATATTTATACAAAGAAACATGGTAAAATGAAAAGAAGATCAAAATATCTAAATTTTGAAAACTATGGGAAAGAAATGGCAATTAAAATGAAAAAAAAAAAACGCAAAGTTGAATCAGAAAGAGCAAAAAATGTCGGACATTATCTGTGATGAATTATCAATTTTTTCACGCCAAATTCTACAAACGCATGCGCAGTAAGAAAAAATATAATACAACGGCTTGTAGTTGTCCCGCCCGGACAAGTACTTGACATCGACCGAACAGCAATTTTTACCCTTTTTAAGCATGCACTGCTTACTTGCTGTTTAACTGGCCAAAAATAAACCCGACATAATGGAGGAAAAAGATCCTTGAAAAGAGTGCGAACACGAGCTTACGTTTAAAAAATAACGGCTTAAAAATA
>JAOUZG010000631.1:482281-493982 GCA_026289955.1 Argiope argentata | reverse complement strand
TATATATACAGAGAGAGAGAGAGACTTTTCTAGGAATTTCTAGTCTGATCCTCTCTCTATTAAAGTTTAAGACCCTCTGGCGATTAACTTTTTGGTCGAGGATATTAATTATATTTTACAAATAAATCGGCTAGATATGACTTCATGTCCAATTTGCCAAATTATCTAAAACTAAAGCCGAAGTTTTAGCTGTCTTTATTAAGTTCTGTTTACTGTGCACATGAATTTTTCTAACGGAAATAATCCCATAACAAAATAACGCAATTAGAACAGTAAAATTCCAATTAATATTTCTAAATATTGTATCATATCATTCTCTTTATTTGTCTTCTAAACAACACAAATAATAAACAAAATCTTTTTATTTTAGTTTTCAGCAATGGAATAAAATCATGCAATAACATTTGAAATAAAAAAAAGTAAATTAATCAAAATTTAAAATAAAGTAAAGTAAATCAATAATAATTGAAATGATTTGGAAATGTGATCTATTGTTTAAAATTCTTCAAAAAAAGTTTAATTGAATTGAGTGAAATTTCGCAGGATTAAAAACTGGTATCTTTAAAAAAATTATTTTTGTGAAATAAAATTTTCTGAAGTTATAGAGGAAAAACGTAAAAATTTTACTTCTTTTAAGTAATAAATATATGCGCCAAATTTTGTAATCAAATCCTTTTACTTAGCAGAGCACCAACAAATATAAACATTTTTTATTAGCAGTAAATATTTATTGGCCCCAAAAGTTTGATCATTACAAGTTTTGATACTGCCGTTCATTGTTACTTTAAAAGCCAAATCTTTATGTTCACAAGATATTTAAAGTATTGGAGAGATAAAATTGAATTTTTTGAATATTTTAATAATTACTGTATATCATGCTCTACTTTCAATGCATCCAAAATTCTCTCAAAACTGTATATGCATACACAGCCATATAAATACATATAAATGTATTTTAAAGAAATAGTAAAATACACTTTTAATGGTCATTTTCCTTTAACTATAATTCTACTTATTTTATATCCGCGAATTTTTGTTAATTTGCATTGGATATAGAGTAAGCAGCATTATAGTTGTAATTCTAATCAATTGTAAATACAGCTCTAGCTCGAATCAATTACTTTAAACTGCGAATAAATTTAATCAAATATTTCGTTTTGTTTACTTTCGGGTATTAGGCTGATCCGAAAACCAAATCAGTTTTGAGCAATAATTACAAGCTTGAAGAGGAATTTCTTTTTATTTAATTCTGTTAAAATATCTAAACTGTCGTTTTTCTATAATATTTCAAAGTACTTTAGAATTAGAATTGGTTTTAATTGCATTAATTCTTTTAAATATAAGTAATAAATTAATTTCATTTTCAATAAAAAGTTCTCTATTCGGAAATATATTTTCAATCACCGGAGAATGCTTATAGATGATAGGAATTACGATACTTTTCTTCAAGTCATATCTTTTTTTTCTGCTAATAATTAATTACTAATTACTTATATTTAAAAATTAAATAATTGAATTGAAATTTTAATTTGTTAAAAATTAAGAGAGATCTGAATATTTTTCGTAATAACTCAGGTTTTTTTTTTTAGTATGAAAGTAATTTTTACATAATCTTAAAATTAAAATAAGAAATATTTTCATATTGCAATTTTTTTGTCACATAGTTTCTCCTATTCTCTTGCAATTTCTTTAAAAAATATTTTAAGCTTATTTATAAAAATATATTTCATTGCAAATTGTTTTGATTATCATTGTTAATATTTCATTCTGATTTTTCTCTATCGTTGATTATCAAGAAATCAAGTATCGTTTGTATTTCCATGGGCAGTAGGTTTCAATATAAAAAACGAACGCTTTAAAAAAATTTGAGATTTTATTGTAATTACAAATTAAATATAATTTCTAAATTGAAAAATGTTGGATTTTTTTTAAAAAAAATTGCTCCTCTTTTTTTTACGCTTATTGCACTTTACTGCGTTTTAATTAGATGTATAAAGATATAAAAAATTAGACAAATGCGAAGCATAATTAATGTATCGATATAAGGCTTCTAAAGTAATATGAATCAAAATCTGAAATTTAAAATATTTTGTTGCAAAATACAAATAAGATAAGGTAACACAATACATTTAATTAAAATTTGTAGCAAACATTAATACCTGTAAACCAAACGGAAGATTAAGAATTTATAAAATAATTTTCATGTTTTTCTATGCATATTACTTGAAAGTGAAGCTTAATCCTTTGCAGTCAAAAAATAATTATATGCAAAATTATTCACCTAATACAAAGATTTGTTTATTGCTATTAAAAATTAATATACATAATTCATTTAGGTCGAATTTCTTTGAAAAATTAATCTACATCTCTTAACCATTATGTAGGCGTTTTTAAGAATTAAATTTGAAAAATAAATAAATAAAACGTCAAAATGATGCCCAATCTTGAATGGCGAGTCAAAGTCACCATCGGACCGCAATGGGTTAAAATAGTAGAACTAAAAGCATTTGTGTTATCAGTTGTAGAAAAAATATCACTTTTCTGAATACCGAGATAAACCTTTCAGAAACAGATCCTATTAAAGCACTTTTTTTATAATCATGGTATTTTAAAATATATTTAAGATTGAAATTGGCCAAATAAAAGGGATTCGTTTAACTTATTTGATAAATGTAAATAGATTAATTAATTAGTTAATTAATAACTAAGCAGAAAATCAAAACACAGCATTTTGTGAGATTAGGAACTGAAACATCTAAGTTCCTGTCTTGTTGAAAAATTCTTCAGAACTTATCCCAATCTACATAACTTCATTTTAAGATTGATAATTTTGGTGGTAAGCATATTTCCCATGGTGCTTGAATGGGTTAAATTAGATAAACCACAAGGAGATTGACACTTTGAATAAAAGACAGTGCAACGAATGATTTAAAAGTATTATTCTCCGTTTATCCAAGATTAGCCGTAATGTTAAAAAATAAACGGTGTGAGGTCAGTGTTATTATATTTATGTTTTGCGGTTTCATAGGCATTTTGCAGCTAAACAAACCAGACGTAGTGAAATATATTGCCATGCATATTTATATATTTATAAATTTGGTAGCAGAAATACAGTGGCTTCTAAAACTGTTCATTCACAAGTGAATTTTAATGAATTGCTTCTGTACGATTGCTAAAAAATAATGCTCCAGAATGATAACTTTTTAATGATATCTATATAAAGTGTTTCTTAGTAAAATTTCCTTCAATATTTTAAGAATATTAAACTTTTTTTAAAATTTAGTATTCAAAATTTTTTATTAAAAAACAAGTATTACATAAAATTCTGTGTGCTCTCTCTACATCGATAGACATTGAAAATATGTCTTGATACGGTATAATAATCATTAAAATATTATAATTAGCATTTTGTAAGGTATCCAAAATCACTTTCAAACGTCTAAGTACAGAATGCATCAGTTTTGCTGTTATTATTTATGAGTAAATGTTCATCCTTTTCCCCCTAATTTAGTTCAGTTTTTATATTATTATCGTACCTTCTTATTCTAATTAACTTTTGAAATATTTTCTATTGAACTACATCCGTCAAATTAAGTGTAGTTTAAATATTATGTGGTAATTATAGAGACACTAGAGGCAAAAGTTGATAGAAGTGTGCTTAGGATCTTTATTCTAACAAAATTAAAGTTATTTCTAATATAAAAACAAAGTTGTTTCGAATAAAAATATTATATCTAAAAATTAATTTCCAATATCACTAAACAAAGTTATTTTGGATTGACGATTTAAATTTTTTTTCATATATTTATATTTGTTATTCCATCAAAAATGTCAAATTGTCAAGTTTTAATTCTGGCAAGCATTTGAACGTTGTCACTACTAAGCTTTATTCTTCTTTTTAAGTCCTTTAAAATAAGATTCCCGACTTTTCTACTTAATGCGCATAGTAATATACACTGTAGTTGTTTCGATATATCTGCGAACTGTTTTGTAAACAGAGAAGTAAGCATGCAAAGGTAAAGCCAAACGATTTTTAAAATGAGAATAAATTCCAAAAAATAAAATTGAGACTACCATTTTAGACGGGAATTTATCCGAAAATTTTTTGATGTACAATCATTTATGTGATGAGTCTTATCTTTGATTTCGTAAAATTCTTATATTTTCTTCTCCTTCCTTTTTTTTAAAAAATTAAAATGAATTCTTTTTTTCCCTTCAAAATAACATGGAAACAATATGAAAAATTATCGAATTCTATATTCGAAATTTCATACCTTTTGATATTCAGGCTACAGTGTTATATCTTCACATTTCAAAAATATATGGAGACTTTTACCAGCCACTATACTTTCTTTACGTTTAAAAAGGTTTTAAAGTAAAAAATGCAGAATAAAATTCATTTTATTATCACTTTGCAAATTTCTTTAAAAAATTATATTTTATATATACTTATTTTCCTGTCTCTTGCAAAATCCAAATATTAAAAATAAATAGCGAAAGTGAACTTTTGTTTTCTAGACAATATCGTTAAAATAACTCAGCCATTAAAAGTTTTAAGTTAAAATTTTAATTTTAACTTAATTCTATTTTAATTAAAATTTAAGTTTAATTCTAAGATTTTAAAAAAAGCTATCGATAGACAAAATTACCCATTCATAAAAAGGAACATTAAAAGCATTAAAATTTTGGAGTTCTTCTTAAATCTTAATTCTACAAGAAAATATGCATTCTAAGAAAAAAATTAGGACAATGAACATCTAAAAAGAAATTCAAACAAAAAATGTGTTTGTCGAAAAATAAAATTCATATTTCATGAATATTTCAGAAAAAATGCTATTTACGATCAACAGATTCAGTAATCTTTTGTAACTTAAAATCTTAGCCCTTATTGACAATTCTTTTTAAGCTGTAATAGAAGTGAATATTTGTTCTTATTCTTTTTTTTTTTCAACAGTTGAACAAAAGTACAATTAAATCGTTCACATTAAAAAATGTTTTTTTTTAAAAAATCGTTTGCGTTCTTTGTTGAATATAATGATAATAACAGAAAAAAAAGAAAAATAAGAAAGAAAAAAGATAATATGGTATAATGTAACGCTCATAATACGTATAATATTAATGTAATTTCAAAGATAAATATTTATTTTTATTTCATTTATTATTTTTATAATATAATATTAAGCAATAAAAAACATTTTTCCAACATTTTTACAGACAATAATAAGAATTCCATCCTCTGAAAACAATTTATTAAAACGTATTGTTAATTATCTCTTGTTTAATAACTTACCCATTGTTAGGCTATAACGTTTACTTAGTAAAACCAAAAGTCAAATATTTATTCTTTCGCTATTGCATTGTTACAAAAGAACCCTTTTATTATTTGCCAGCTTAATAAAGCAAAAGAAAAAAAGTCAAGTTTAAAGCCTTTAAATTTTTATGGGAAAAAAATCATCTGTACATTTATTTAAATATTCATTTCAGATACATTATGTTTTTTGAAAATTGGCAACAGTTGCAATTATGATTTTCAAATCTTCCATAAAAATAGCTTGGTTTTATATCTGTGCTTGTTTTAAAAGTCGTTTGGATTCAAATTCCAAAGATGAATTAATGTTTATCAAGTCATCGAATATTAATAGCCTTTGCGGTAAGTCAAAATATTCTTTTGTCCTAATTGTGTTTTAATGAATCATTTTTATTTCATATTTTGTATTTTATTCAGACTTGCGTAACATTTATTTGTGTTGGTTGGTTATTGAAATCTCTGAAACATTTTAACTTTCTTTTAGATCTATTGTAAATACATGAGATTCGTTTGTGTTCAAATTAATGAAGTTTGATTTATGAATTTAGGAGAAAAGTTAACGTTTAACGGAAATTAAATGTTTTAAATTTGATAATCTACCAAAAGTGCAGTTTTTAAAATGGCTATATTAGAGACTGTGAAGTCTAAAAATTTTTTAAACAGAAATTCATATTCTATGAAACTTGTAAAATATTGCTAATTTTTTTTTTAATTCTTCATAATTTTTATACCTTAAATAATAAAATGTTTTTAAAAAAAAACGTTTCTTTGAAGTACAACATATTTTTGAAATAAAGTGGTCTTAAAAGAGATGCAAAATCCTTCCCAAAATAAAAATTAACATAATTATTAGCTGAATAGTTCATCAACTGTAAACTTTACTTTTGCACCTATCCGCTAAAGGCTTAATAAAAATGAATTAAGTATAAATATTTGTTGAAGAGTAATTTGTTGATGATTAAATTGTGTGTAAGCTAAATATCTGAATATTTTATTCATTAATGTCAAATTTTAACGTATTTATATACTTTTAAATTTATTTTTGATTTCTAAACTCTGAATGACGTCTGACTCGGCCATTGATAAGAAACTTCAGGCTAAAACTAATCAATATTTTAATAAATATTCATGTTTCAATCTTTAGTAATCATGAATGGAATTAATTTTTAATAATTATAATTTTAATTAATATTTAAAAAATTCTATTACCTAAAATATGCTAATCCCTTTAAGAATAAAAACTAAGAAAAATAAATAAACTTTGGAAAAGCAATTTTTATAAGCAAGTTTCCATTGATATTTTTTATTTTAATTGTTTCCTACTTTTCAGTTTGTCAATTCCAATGAACTTAAAAGTCGTTTTTTTTTCAACTTTCCAAAAAGATTGCGATAATGATTAATTAAATAAATCGATTTCATCATGATTAAATTTTAAAAATATCCATAAAGTTTCTATCTTCGAAAATACCATTTTGCTATCAAAATGCATAAGAAATCGATTGCAAAGTTTCCCTTTTACAAACATGACACGAATGAAAATGAATCAAAGTATGCAAAAGGAATAATTTCGAAATAGAAAAATCTGTTGCATAGAAAAATTGCTTTTCAACTAAAATAATGTGATTTCTTAAAGTTATGAATTTAAAACCATCATAAAGAAAACTGTTTGTTTTCATTTATCAGTTTTATGATTTTTTTTCATGAATGTTTTAAATCAAGTATTTGAAACTCGTTAATTAATACGTTTTATTCTAAGAGAATCCTTACAAGTCAAAAAATATTCGAATTAAGAGAATTTGCACTATCGAATTCAGAGAACCTTTGCTAGATTTTGAAGGGATTTATAACGGTGGTACTTCAAAATGGACGTTTGCATTGGCAAATAAGTGAAATTATTTATGATTCAAACTAAATGTGCTATGGTTTTTCAAATAATATTTTGACTGAGCATTTCTATTGAATCTTTAAAGTATACAAATAAATTTAATATATACATCACATTTTTTTTCAAAAAAATATTTCGACAGATGGCCATTCTAAGGAAGTCATTACGCAAATAAAGTGTTTAAAAATTTTGAATTATAGTTCAAAACTTCTATTCGGTGGAAAATTCACAGAAAAAATGTTTTTTTTTTTATATTAACTTTTTACCGATTTAAGAGTTCCCCCCTTTTTTAAAAAAAAACTGAGTTAAAAATATTTCGATTAAAGTGATAAATAATAATTTTTACCGCCTTGTTTATGACTAAAAGCCAACACCCCCCCCCCCATCAAAAATCATGTTATTAGAAAATCGGGTTTTTTTTCAATATTATGATTATTATTACTATACGATGCATTCCCACAAAATAACCAATATGACAGATTCAATGGAACAAATTTTGCAGAAGGAAGAAAAAAACACGAGGGTTAGTGATAAAATAGATTTTAGACTTATTATAGCGAGTACCTATTCAATCAAATTTCGTAATGCTGAATTCCTAGAAACAAGTAGTAGATTTTATAAATTAAAATTCTTGATAATAATAAAAAGTGAAAGTTGAAAATTGCAGCATTTATCGAAACGATCGATGGAAATAAATAAATATTCAATTCATTTTTATTCCTGAAAAAAATTTTATGTGAAAAAAAAAGAGATTAGGACGTGCTCTTTTTATGTTATTTCTAGAATAAAAATAATCGCTCAAGTTTTGCGGCTTTTCGTAAAACTTTAATGTTTTTTAGAAAAGAAAATAATGATGTTGAGGTTATTTAGACAAAAATCACAAATTTAAATTTCCGTTTATAGATGATTATACTTATTTTTCTTTACAAAACTGCTCTTGGATTAATCTTTTTTTCTTTTCTGAGTTTGGGGAAAAAAAAACTGAAAATGTACTACTCTCAGTACGGGAAGATATAATGATCTCGTTCAAAACAGACTAAAGAGATCATGACGGGCGAAACCAATATTAATAATATACTTAGATAACCTTAGTTTGTAATTTTAATTTCTTTTTTCGGGTAATTTTTTTCCCAGTCTGTGTCAACATTTTTTTCTGAATAATATGTGGATGATTTGGGTTCTTAGTTAATAAAAAATCCCAAGACAGATTAAAAGTATATATATATATTTATTTATTTAAAAAACCAAGTTCTCCGTTTTAATAAGTAAAACTATTTCCATTGATAAACTTTTGTAATTTTTTTTATTCAATAAATTTATAAAAATATTAACTAATAATTTTAATAAATGTAAAAACAAGTAACATGCTTCCTTTGCCTTTAAAAAAAAAAGATGATTTTAAGATATTTCTAAAGTAATTCCGGAGAAAAAGTTTCGTGCATCAATGAAAAAACATATTTATGTTCCAAAAAATTATTAAGTTGTCATGTTTATTCAAATTATTATATTTATATAAATTAATAAAGTATTTAAATTCTTTGAATATCCCCTATCTTACCAAATGTTGTCATTTTTTAAATGCAGAACTGTAATTAGAGATGAGATAAGATATATTTACAGGTATTTCTCACATTATTCGTCTCGGAAAACCTTGTTTTAAATGTGCAATAGAGGACATGAAATATATGTTCGGTGAATAATATGTGAGATGAACTTAAGCAAATTTTATATTGTTGATATTTTGTGCAATGATAGAAATAATAATATATTACCATTACATATCTATTAGATATTTATCGTCATTAACACACTCTTATTTGATGCGCTTACTTTTATATTTTGGTTCATTTTATTTTACAAAAGATAAACAAGTTTTTCGAGATATTTATCTTGCTTTTTCTAAAAACAAAAATATGAACCTGAGCTTAAAGGCAATAAATTGTCTGTTACCTTTTTAAGAATGAGCGCGTCATTTCTTCCATCCTGCTCATTTCAGTATCATTTTATTCAACATGTTGTTGAAAATCAGAAACACTTTTGCTTAATATTTCTTCTAGAAAAATACCTTTTACAAATAGGATATTTTAGTTTTTTTTTTAAATTTATTTGTGTACTCTAAACTTATTTCAATGGCTTTTATCATAGTTATATATTAAAAGGGGGCATGTAATTGAATAAGAAAAATTGTGCCTTTTTTTTTTGTACAATTCTTTCATCAGCAAGATTTGTTAAAGATTGAGAAGAAAAACGTGACATTTATTTTCTTTATGGGTTTGGAATCTCATTTGAATTACATAGCAATAATTGGGTTTTCCCAAAATTTTAATGGGTATCAAATTTTTTTTAAAAAAAAGAAGTATATAAAAATTAAGAATAGAAATATGTTTTTAAAAATTTCTTTTGAAATGGAGAATTATAAGCAGAGTAAATCATTAATGTTTTTTAAATAGAAAATTAAATATTATTATTATTAAAATCTGTATTTTGGAAAAAAATTAACAAATTTGTTAATTTTTTTTATGCATATTTTCTACTTTTACTTTAAAAATATTTTTGAGGAAATTTAAAAAAGCAAAGAAATGCTCTTTTGAAACTCTCTTCAAACGGACTAATATTCAAGAATTGAGGGGAAATTCTCAGAAATACTTTAATTGGGATAAAAAATTGCAATCCATGCATTGATCAAAACATTGCGATAAAGATTTTTTTTCTCATTAATAGCTCTCATATTTTGGGAAAGAAAATACTAAAAATGATACAGATTTATTTAGTCTTATCAAAAATATATAAGATTTTCGTCTTTAGCAGTAATTAAATTCACATATTTTTTTAATATAATTAATTCATTACTATTTGTAATATTGCAAATTATTGGAAATCAATCATTGATTATAGTCAAGAATGGATATATCTTTAGAAAAAAATTGATTAATTGGAGAAATATTTAAAGTAAAATGTTTAAAATCTGAAAATTCTTACAATCGCATTTCAGCATTCACAAGAAGCTTTTAGAACATATCAACCGTCTTATGTAATACCAAAGATTCATGTTCACTGTACCATTATTGCCAAGAGATAAAAATTCATCAAAACAAGTAATATATATATAAAATTAAGCCAATTCCTTTTTAGATCAACAAAGAATTTTTTTTTATTTTAACTACTTTTTGCTAAATAATTACAATTAATATAAATCCTTGCATTTCACCGATTGCGCTACTATCTGTTGATTTCCATTTTCCTTACTAACTGCTAAAACTCTATTTAAAGTATTAAAAACTAACTAAACTTAATTAATGAATTAATATATGAAAAAATGGTATTAACATCAAGTGGCATCCATAACAAGTTTTAAAAAATGTATCTGAACTTGATTGGATGAATAAAAAGTATTTCCTTAACGATTCAAAATTCGAACAAGATATATAAATAAATATAGATAGAGCGTGAACTAATAGTGGGAATTGAATAATTAATAAATTAATATTTGAAAAAAAAACTGTATTTACCTCAAGTGACATCCACTACAAATTTTAAAAAAATGTATTTGAACTTGAGTGGATGAATAAAACATATTTCAGTAACGATTGAAAATTCAGACAAGATATATAAATATTTATAAGATGAGTATGAACTAATAGCAGGAATTGAATAATTAAGGAATTAAGATTTGGAAAAACTGTATTAACCTCAAGTGTCATCCACTACAAGTTTATAAAACGTATCTGAACTTGAGTGGATAAATAAGAAGTATTTTGTTAACGAATGAAAATTTGAACAAGATATATGTATTTAAAAAGAGTGTGAACTAATAGTAGAAATTGAAAAATCAGAATCATTATTAAACAAATACACTCTAAAAATCCCTTTTGCATGCTAAAGATCTTATGAGACAATGTTTAAAAAGAGAGAGGGGAGCGAATTTCTAATGTACTCTCGTATGAATAAGCATATAGACTTACCGTAAAGAGCAGCATAATCCTCAGAGAGAAGGTGATGTTTTCCCGTCTGTGTCCACACGAGATCTCTGCTGGCCCAGGGATGCTCCCGAGTGACGGTACCGCACGTGAGAGGGAGGGTGTCCCCTTCTCCTTTCTCTCCCCCCTCCTCTCCCATTCCTACCTGCTCCCGCGGTTTTGTGGGGTCAACCCTCGCCGATGATCGTGAGAAGTTTTCCTCTCCTGTCCGCTGGGTTTTGTTTTCCTCTGAGCACTTTGCACATTTCGGCTCTTTTCTTTTAAAAAGACAGGGTTGGGGGCCATGCACAAATGAACTAAACCACAAATAAGGACATTGCATCGTAGTCATTTAGAATGTTTTGGTAGCCACGCTTGAAAGGATAAAGGCCACAGAAACTTTCATTGTTTATAAATTCTTTATGTTTATTATTCTTTTCATTGTCTATTAATTCTTTATGTTTATTATTCCTTTCATTGCTTATTAATTCTTCATGTTTATTATTCGTTTCATTCTTTATTAATTATTTATGTTTATTATTCCTTTCATTG